>LUCM01004803.1:0-254657 GCA_008360955.1 Fasciolopsis buskii | reverse complement strand
CGACCTTGTGTCACAGGCCATTTTCTCAGAAATACCAGCAGCATTTTTATAAATATAGTGAAGAGGAAAATACACCGATCATTGCTCATTTTTTACCAAACACCAATATAGGTATTTTGGGTAGGGTTTTATTCTTTTTTCGTGAATTCAGCACTGACGTGTTTATTCGAATTCGCCATACATTTTCTTTTTTGCACTTAATGTTTGATTGCAGTTTATTCCCGATATTCGCCGCTCTCTCATCGCGTGTATTGCCTCGTATTTTCCTCATCGTACCTTGTTTTGAAGAATACAAATTTGGATACTCATTTTCTGTTCTTCCTCCTTTTGTCTACAAATTCTGCGTTTCTTTTGTGGCATCGTCTGTTTAACGTACTTCTTAGACCCGATTTTTCGTTTTGCTTAACCCATCTCTTTCATCTTGGTGACATCCGTAAACATGATTTTTTATCAAAGTTTATTTGTTTTAGTTTTCTGTGAACTCCGACTCAAATTATTAATTAAATTTATCCGCAAGGTCATTTTGTTTTCTTTTTTGTACTATTTCGGAAGTATTTGAACCGTTTCGTTTCATGTTGATCAAGTAGTGGACATCCTGTGGTTTTTCTAATCAACATCTCTTCTGTGCCAAATAACATGCAAAAATGAAGCTTGAGAAAATGGCACAGAATTGCCCTTAGTCAAGCAAATTAACTCTGGTTCAATTATTATCTTTTTTCTTGTGTTTTCGGTAATTATGGTTCTCAAACCAGAGGAAGTTTTCATCGATCCAAAATAAATATGTGGGTCTCTGGGAAGGGCTTTAAGCGATCGGAAGCCAAGAGACAGAAGCGTGATTTCAGTCTCACTGTGTCAGTTTATCAGTCGTGAGATATGTGCCGTACCAAATTATTCCAGTTAATGGCATTCGTTCTGAAACATTAAAAATCCTAATGTTTTCAATATACAGAGTTTTATCCGTGTTCCTCCACACGGAGGATTCCTAGTTTAATGTCGAACTTACACGCTACCGGAAAGCCCTCGTCTCAATCGAACACTAGTGGTTGGTCTTTACCATATTCGCTTCTGAAAGCATTTTGTATGGATTTTCAATTCTATTAGCTATTTATTCGTCCGCAAGCAGGAATTCTGCATACTTATCTCAAGCAGGAAGCTTAAGGTTCAGAATGCTTGCTGAACACTCGAAAGTTAAAGAAAAGCAAGACATTGGTCACAATAGAATTATATCAATTATTCCAGGATTTAAGAGACATATATAAATGTTCCCATATGGTCCCAAAATTTAAAAATCAGCGGGCTATTGCATGGTTTTTGTTCCGCACCGTGGAGTAATTTGACACCGGTCGATATACTAAAGGCAGATCAAACGGGACGAAACAGCTCTCGAGAATTTCGTATTGTGGCAGTGCATCATAAATTGGATTTTTATGAAGGCCACAGGATTTCACAATCTTTACTTAGGCTTACGGGCAAAAGCTGAAAGCTGGAAACAGAACCAGTGGGCCGCACGAATGTGCTCCCGCTGAGCAGAAATATACAACATTGTGACTCAAGGCGTTTATGAGAACAGTAAGCCCTTGGAACACAACCAGGTGTGATAAGAAACTAGTTCTGATCGATATATTTAGGTGATTTGAGCCCTGGCCCTTTATTTCGTAATTTTGAATATTTTAACTGATGTAGTAATGGCGATGAAACAAAAGCGGTTCATGACAAACTTTCTGACATGCGGCCCCGGGATGCGTCACACATCAGTTTCTGAAGCTTCGGTTAACAAATGCCTCTCAGTCGATACAATTAAGGAAGGCTAGGGTTGCCAACCAGATATGAAGAGCATATAGGTTTACACTGTAATGCTTAAAAAGCACAGATATGTCAAAACAAGTGAGGACAAACTAGAGCAAAAATATCCGGGTGGTGTTTTCTGCACGAAAACGAACATTGGCTAAACTGTGGCAGAGACGCAAGTGTCCTATCGCATGTTCGACAAATCAAACAGAATTAAACAAATTCCACAAATTCAAAACAGGACATCTGTACAGATTTTAGAGCAAACGTTATTCGAAAATCATGACGTATTGCTAGAACCTCGATGTCATTTCGGCTTAATTTCTACATCAAACACTGGCAGAATCACCCAAGCAGCTCACAATTGATGAACACTTAATTGGAGTCTTGTGCTACTGGCTCCCTCGATTATTAGCCTACCACTACTGTCCTCAATATTAGTCTGCTAGGCGGGGCACTGTCGGTTAGAGCATTCTGAGTTGGCATTAAATAAGAAAATCAATCAATGAAACACATGAATGATACGTTTTGTCCGTTTTCTAAACGACGAAACTTGAATTAATTTACTGCTACGAATTTTGTCTTCTAACTGAGTTGGTTTATCGTCTTTTTTGGTAAAATCACAAAATGATTTGCTGTTGCACAAGCAACTGATTGTTAACTATTGTTATAAGAGCTACCTATGATCACCTTCCAGCATTTCATCCGTAGGTAGTCTCCTCAAAACGGCCAAAGGGGTTCCTCCCATACACTTGTTTAGACCCAAATGAACTCTCGAACTCATTGGCTTTAACCTACTCCCACCCAAACCCAAATCATCATGGGTGAAACTAAAACCGGCAGCTTAAAATTCCAAAACATTCTGATGACAAAACCCGACGGAATGAATGGAGGGATTGTCAATAAGAGGACAATAGTGTGAAATGCCTGGATGTAAAAGTGTTGGATCTACTGAAGGCTCAGAAGTGTATTCATTCTAACATAACTGATTGTTCTCCTGCCTGCTGCAGTATTCGTGAAATGGACGCAATTAATTTGAAGATGCACGTGTACATTATTCATATATTCCAGTATACGGTCGATCAATAGTTTGTACGCATAGAAGGCTAAACGGTTGTTTGGTTTATAAGGCTCGAGTTAAGTTTGCAAAATGGGCTTTCTGTCGACCGAAGCACCGTCTGCAGGGTAAAAAGACGTTGCAGACTAGACGGTGATCAGATCGGTGGTAAAGTTACTTCTTATAAAAACAATAATGGGTAAATGGAAAAGTGGCTGCATCACCATGGACTTCTGACATTTCTTGCGGATAACAGACATCAAGCCAAACTAAAATTTACCCAAACAACAGTGCGAATGAAACCAAATTGTTCACGAATAATTATCAGTTTGAAGACCGTTCCACATTCCAGGTAATGTGCATACCCATCCCACTGGCGAATTGCTGATCCCGGATGTGTCAATGTCTGAACACTCGATGGACTGCAAAGTGCTTAAACCCGGAACATTTCTACCATCAAAATGAGTGTTCGCATCTACTGATTTCGGTCTCGGTAACACTATCTGCAACACCGTCAGTAAAGGAAATATTACTTAGTAACGTTGAAAATCCGGTTAGACAATTAGCATAAAGAATACCATATGAAAAACAACGGAAAATTACTTCAAACACGTAACCACATGACCACTTGGCAATCAGAAATGGCTTGCAGAAAACCTCAACTGAAGCCCCAAAAATGGGAACACTTACGATGAATTTTGCGATAGGCAAGGCCGCATAAGGCCACAAACTTGTTCCCCATAGAAACTAAAACCGACGAGTATGTTATTTCTAAATGTGAATGGTTACAGTGATGGATTCCTTGCGTTTAATTCATTCCTGCATTTGAAAGAGCTCTGCACTCTAATATGAGCTTTTAGTGCTTGGTACATATAAACTAAAGTTTTAATTTGTCGTTCACCTGGTCATATTGGTGTTAGATTCAGCGGCCTCCTTCACTTGTGGCACTGTTGTTGTACTTCACGGTTTCCGGTTTCATTTTCAACAGTACAAATTTAAACACGTCCTTTCCTATTTTACTTCCGCCAAAATGATTAGGGCGTATTGTTTTGGTATGAAGTATGACGTTTCAGTCGAAATGTGCAGTAACACTAAACCCCGATGATAGCCTGTACGTTCTACCTTATATATGTTCTATGGACTGATCACAACGCTTTAGTGATTGTCGCATCTATTTGAACAGACTTTTTGAGGCGGACAACCAAAATACTTATTTCGATATGCACAATGGTGTGCAGGTGTTGCTTTTTATTCGAACATATGGAATCTCGCAATCGAATTATTATCATACCATACTGGTGCTTTGTGCATCAATAAGTAACAAATAAGTATTTACCTTCTTCCTATCCGATATTTTCAAACAAATAATTCTATCGACAAGTGTACGTTTTTGCTGCACCATAAGTTTGGTGCGAATCGATAATAAATTCCAGATCTCGACACCCATTTTGGTGTAGAATTTTTTTGGATTTCACTTGGCTGAAGATGACTAATTTAAAGAAACGTGAATTCATGTGATGCTGTCAATGTTTTTGTAAATGAAATCTAATACAACTCATGGTAATCCAAGAATTACTTAAGAACAGATGAGATTTGGTTTTACGAATTTCTCTTGATGCACCCAGTATTATTAGGACTCGTTTTGTTAACATTGTCGTTTGAAAATGAACTCGGGCAACACAAGCAGTTTGCGAACCCCAAGGGTTTAATTTATAGTAGTAGAATTTAGTTGGCGACGATATTATTCAGATGACCTAGGGGAATAAAAGAAAAAAATGCACAGCTTTTTTTCATCCTTTTGCACGTTTGCACTTTCCACGTAATTGAAGATGCATTAGAGAATAACAATTGGGGCTTAAAAGCCGTGGACATCGGAAGCAATTCGCCAGTTTAATAGTCATCACTGTTAAACCCGCTGGTTTACTGTATAAACTCGTTCCAGAGGGCTTCGATGCAGCGATGTGTTTTGACGCATCTGACTAACAACCAGTTTAGTCACCCAGTAAACCGGTTTTCGTTTAACACCAACGTTCAACGCCTCAGTAAGAGCAAATGAAGCTAACATTTGAAGATGCGTTCATTGCAAGCAGCAACCTCCGACCTGTGAGATCCTGGCTGATAAGTGCTAGTATTTAAGGTAAACAAAAGATTCATTTTTGTTTGCATTCCTCGATGTCCAGTTTGATACTGGTAAATTTTGATAGACTAATAACAAAGAAAATGTACAGTTTCTTGTAAAATACTGGCAAAATTTCAGTTACCATTGTGACGTATCTCCAAAGTGCCGGTAAAGAGTTGAATTAGCTAGATTTATAAAAACTGCTGTTTGAAGAGATTTTGGTCCCGCGAAGCGCCTAAACGTTCAAAAAAAATAAAAGAAAACAAGCGAAAGAACTGCGTTTTACGTCTCATGGCAAAAATAAAGGCAACGCTCTTCGGCTGCATTCGCATCAACCTCCCAGACTCGACTTTATCAACCGAGTTAAGTTCATCCGTCAAATTCGCAATTTGACAAGTTTCCAAGTAGTGAATTTTTGTTCGAAAAAAACTACCGTCCAGTGCAAAATTTGTCTTTTTTTCTCATTTTCTTACTGATGTGAAACTTTTGCCGATTTAACAGAACCAGTGTCTAGAGCATTTTAGCTTCCTCCAATGGAATTCTGACGAATGTGGTCGCTTAATAGACATTTAACTAAACCAGAGGACTTGGAATTCGTCAAATTTACAGAAACCATAGCTCGTAAATCACACCATACTCGATCAAACCTTGCACAGTGTCTGACGAAACATGTTTGAGTTCTTCATGGAGATATAATTCTGAATTTTTGTCATTTAACTGAAAACATTACTCTTCTGTCAAATGATGATGACCGCTTTTGAAATAGACAAAACTAAGAGGAACAAATTTTGTTACTTTGGTAATCCTGTGGAATGCAAAAAATAACTCCGTCACTCTCAAATGCATTAATTGACAGTGCTAACGTTAAAGTTTGTCTCGGTGTCGTTGGGATCCTATTGGATATCATCTCAGATCGCAATACTCGCCACCCATGTTCGTAGACCTTACGTAGAGCAAAGTAAGTTGTCAGAATTCCGGAGAATTAAAATGTATCTGTAATACGTGAAATTGCAGTATTCATATCTGACGATTTCAGCCAAAAATCGGTCTTCATGTGTTTCATGTGCACCACATAAACATAACGCGTGGAAGATTTGAATGAAGGCATACCGTATAGAACAATGAGAATGCGATTCATAAATCTTATGATTAGTTAATCACATAAATCCCTGTCCCTAACATGGAAATTTTGAAATGGAGGAGTGTCCACATATCTCAGAACACTCGAGCCTGCGGCAAATAGCTATCTGCCTTAAAGTTTGGGTTCGGCAGTGCTGGCAACTGCAGAACTGATCAAAATGTTTAAAGTCTCTGGCCTTGGCTGCATTTCAAAGAAAACATGGACGCAGTCCACACATTAGTTCTGCAAGTGCTCTATCACCTGAACAACTAGACCACGCCCGATGCTCTCCGGGCATCTCATTTGTGGTTCTGTGGTAACATGATCGATTCATATGAGCAAATGATACACGCCGAAGTAGATATCTCGTAATTTTACTGCTGAAGCAAAATTTGGTCATGATTGGATCAGCATCCTTCAGTTAGCTGTCTCTGGCTCATTGGGTGGCCGTTCTATGCAAGCAAACTCTCTTTAATCTGCGAAGGAACTGCACTCTCTCGGGAATTCACTCAAATAAAGAAAAATCTTGCATGTTCTTATCTAGCTGTTATAAAACCCAACTGATCTAGGGGAACATTGAATTCCAGAGATTCAACACATCATCTCAACTGATAGATTTGTTATCAACGTGTTACTACTGCTACATTAGTTTGCTGTTTTGCGTCGGATGATATATTGAGGAAACCGACTTCCCAATAAACTTCGGTTTATACATTAATTTTATGCGAACCGATTGCCTCACGGGATACAGGATAGGAAAGTTTTATTTAAATATCAACAAAGACATTTACTCATTCGGTCTTTAGTAGCACCAAAGGAAGTAGATGCTCCGTACGTTTAGCAGATAGCATGCGAAGACATCAAATGAACGACTAATGTGAAACGAGAAAAGAACCTTCACTCAGCATCCTATATGAAAGTCCATTTCCACCAAGGAAGCTTCTCGGTGGAAAGCTCTCAGGATAATTAACTCTGACAAGTTGTTTATTTTTGTGTCCCTCCGTTATTTTCACTCCAAACAGCCCCGAGGGTCATCTGCATTTACCGAAAGAAGTCTGGTGATGCATAGTTATTCACACTTTGAAAAAACTTTCTATAATAGATCGTGTTACCTTTTCCCTGACAAGCTAAAATGAGAATTAATCGTTTGCAACGCATCTGTTACTCATGGATAATTTATCCGGGAGATTTTTCTCGCTGTTGAACTTGGATTTTATGGGCACCTTCAAATATCCTTTACTCAGCCACCTCAACTCAGCCTACTCAACTGCGAGTTGTTCCGGTGGACATTTATCACCGAGCAAACAGGCCACGCAAGTGTGCATTAGCACTAATGTTGATTAATGTTTCCGTTGCAGAAGGAATCCACCAAAACAGCCATTTGGACGATTAGGTGGTCTCCTTTCAAGTGGCCTAGGAGGGTGTCTTCTGGGCTGCTAAACTATTGTGCACTCTTCGACAAGAAGTTGTTTAGGATACAAATTGAAATTATCCATAACAAATCAAAAGGCAATTCGCCACACTGGTTTCGTCTTCCGGTTAGCCGAGTTGATACGATTTTGCGGAAGAATTTGCAGTTCCTTGTAATCGTCCCGAGTAGAACGCTCATATGTTAGTGAGTTAAGGATATACCGATTTCTTGCATCAATACATCATAAATGCACTTAGACTACCACTACTCTCGGAAAGAGCATACGGTTACCTAAAGGACGGTTATGATTGATAGATGAATAAAAAAACGGTCATTTGATCTGGGCTCTGAATTTGCTTCACTTCACAAAGCGACGCCTTCGTGTGTTGACCTATTATCTTGTACCTGAACAGGATAAACTCAAGGTAATCAAGCAAGAACGTTTAACGGATTCAGAGAACCGCTCAAAACAAGTGTGTTCTCATGTTACACTGAAGTGAGCGCATTTTATTTTCTGCAAAAATTAGGGATAGTCACGTCTGATAAGCTTCTACTTTAAATATAACTGCAGGAATTTCAACAAAGAATACGATGAGAAAAGACTACGTTATTGCCAGTATTATGTTCCGCCTATGAATGGATGGAACGGTTATTGTTACTAGTCAGATATCGGTAGTAAGTATTCTGTTGTGTATTTATTGCCATCCTTCTTCACAGCTTTATTATGTTGGTACTAGAAACTCGTTTTTCATAGTTTGGTGAGTTCATTAGGACTGAGTCCATGTGAGTATCACACGATGATGGCTAAACAAGAGGACGGGTGATAGAAACACCTAAAGCGATCGTTCGTCCACTGGTATACAAAACAAAATACTGAGAACAAAGGCACACCTTCAAACCTTGTGTTCGCATTGTGAAGGATAGCTTTGCTTAAACGACGAAACAGTTCCCACAAATAACGATGTTTCTTAGATCGACACATCATCCTTCCAGATGCTTGACGATTTGCACGAGGTTCTAGTGCTAAACAAAAATTCTTTTAAGAAATAATGTAGGCCTTTGTTTATCCCCTTCGTTTCAATGCTATGCACTTTTTCGGCCTGAATACCTTGTAGTTCCGACGAATTAATTAAAGCTATTAAAATCAGAGTGCATAGGAAAAGTTGCCTAACATGTTCTCTTTCGGAAGGATCGATTGGTAGTTTGACTGTTGATTGACTATCTATTCGCTCCCGACCATAGACTTTAATGTTCTAGCTTATTAAATTTCACAATCTATAAGACACCTAGTGAAATTGGATCTATAGAATTTATGACATAGTTCAATGTCAATGGCAAAAAAACAAATATCATCCATTTTGATGTTCTGTATTTCCTCACCACTTAGTTAACACAGTTGCACTCATATGGCTTAACTTGGTCCAGCCAAGAAAACTTCAACTTTATCCTGATAAGGCCATAGTTTCCAGTCATCTAATCAGTTCCGATGGAATACTGACTATGGAAGTTCAATACGCACCTCTTTTTTTCCCATGTCCAATAATCTGAGTGCTTGTGGTTTTCATCTTACAATTCGTTCACGAATCAGAATGATTCTGTCTTATTTTAACTATGTCACAGTTCCGCTCTCTCTTAGTTATCAACGAATGCGCCTATCAGACAAACAAATTTGAGAGAAACAGTTACACCCTTATCAGGCAAGATGTCGTTTTCCAGATCCAGACAGTAATATTCGACCAGAAATTTAAAAATACCAGATGCGCCAATTTCCCGAAGAAGGTTTGTGGATTTCCCTTTTTGAATGCTGTTATGCCTTGGGGTAAATTGCAATGTGATTGCTTAGCATTCACATTTATGTTTTCATTAATAATTTTTGGTACGCTTACCAAGCTTCCCTAGAGGTTGGACCCAACTCAGGGTTACAATTTCTAGCCCTGCACCAACGTATTCTGATTTTTTTGCCAACTCACAATACCGCCTAATTCGAAGATATGGAGAGTCGGAAATATTGACTCATCACACTAAAGATGATAAATTGGACAGTTAGGTAGAATTATTTCGAATAAAAAGCTACCATTGACGGTGGAATTCAAATACTACCATTTTCTGAAACTTTGCGAGTCAGTTCAAAGTTTCAGCTTCTCGTTTCTTTCCGTTATTTTTGCCTTAAACATTTCCACCCATTTTTCAGTCGGTACCTACCTTGAATAACAGCATACAGCGGGACGAGCCGTCTGTGGGTGGATGCAAAATATCCACCAAACACCTTAGTCTATTCGCATTCAACATCTCTTCTGAAGATTGAACCCAGCGATCCACAACATTACATCGAATCTTTGAGATGACGAAATCTTCTCCCACCGTAACTTAGTACTATTTCGAAAGTAAAGCTTCCAAAAAATGGGGGCCTTCTTCGTTCCCAACGGTCAGCTTTCTTATAGCATAACCCGCTTTATTCTCCATGTACACCCGTCCTCTGAATACCGACTAGATGTCGAGCCAACGTCAGCTCGGCATCAAACCGATGAATGCCGGTTGGGTCTTCCGCAAACCTCAAGACAGCTCATGCGATAAATGACCACCATGTGGAATACAAATCATCAGACAATTAATTGCGCCTACCTCACGCAAATCTTTGCTGTGGGATAAAATTTTGCCTTTTGGCTACTCCAGTGGCAGAAGAAAATTTTACCATTTGAAGGTGCAAAACCTTCCCAAACTTGTTTATATAATATCTTAGACGGTAAATAAATACCCAGATACCCGCCTCACTCGGTGGTACAGCGTTGTCCACATATTCATAAGCAGACCGTTTGCTGCCTGAGAAAAGAACAATGTAACTGTCCTTTTATGAGGAATGACTATCTCCATTATCAATGGCAACTGTGACGGGCACCCTTCCTTGTAGGGACTTTGAGTCAGGAACCAAGAAAAAAACGAACGTGGTTTCGAACTTGAGCATACAGATGATTGCGAACTGAGATGAATTTCTCTTCCACACCGTTCAGTAGAATGCGGCGCCACATACTTGAGCTATCTACTGAGGTGAATGCTACTTTTAGGTCCATAAAGACTGAAATCGTAACCCTATGGCGGTTGTCTCCATGCCTTTAGACTGACCATAGAGTGACAACGTAGTCTATCCAACCCTACCAAGGATACCAGATAGTCGGCAGGAAATACTTTTAGCTAGTAATTTAAACGGGAAACTTATCAGGATAATCACTTCTTGGTTTTCACAGGAGAGTCTTCCAGCTTTCTTGTAAATCGGTGCAATTAACTCACATCAAATATTAGGTATATATTATCTTGCCCAGAGTGGTCCCAGGAGTTACGGTAATTCTGACCTTAAAGTCTTCCCACCGTCCTTGTAGAAACGTGAAGACAGCTTTTTCGGTCCTCCTATCTACTGCCTTTTCACAACACTCATCTCCCTGATCCTTTCCATTTCTGAAAGAGGACGAATATGCGTGCACTGCTTCAAGTACAGGCATAAGTAAAATGTCCAGTGCTGGAGAAGAATAACTGAACGAGCTAATAGGGAGTGCTGTCCAACTCTGCAGCCGACGCCTTTGAGATGGAACCACTCAGCTAATAGATTCATTACTCGCACTGAGATTCCAGGGACCAGTAATTACAACCAACGGAAAAGGTTTGTGACTATTGTCGATGATTCCATCCTCGAGCATTTTCCTACATTCTTCTCTCTACCACTGCTCCGTCACTTTGCAGGCTCCTAGTTAGGTGACATTTCAGGGGATAGCGCCCTCAGTTTATGTGGCATTGGGACGGACTGAAATGCACACAGAACCTTTAGTAAAGGGTATCGACTGTTTCGAGGGGCTCATTGTATGCAGGTCTTCGTTGCAGTTCTGTATGAATGTATGGTTCGTTTGACCTTTTCGTGGTGTTTCTTCTGATGCGTCGAAATCTCAAACTGAAGGTGGGATAAGTCATCTATGGTCGGAGGGTTGGGATAACGGATTTTCTTACTGATTTCACCACATACTAGATGAAAATCAAAAGGTGATCTGTACTAGTTTGATCTAAATCCACGGATGTGAAACACGATAGTCGAAATCAATTGGCCGATCTAACCCACCGGTGGTCAGTGTCCCTAACCTGAACCGAGCCCTGTGAAGAAACAAGTGGACACCAGGTCCGCCGATATGGCAGGTGTACCTCGAAAAATTCAGTGATCAGACCAAACTTGGATCAGCCGGTTTCCGTTGTCGGTAATTTAAGCTCGTATAAAAAACGGGCCTCTGATGTACCGATATGTCTCCGTTGAGTGGCTAATTGCCGATAGGATGACGAGAATCGGCCAAAAACTTAGCGTAATTTTGAATAGTCCTGAATGGTTCCGGAAGAACTCGAATTCGTCTCATGTTAGCTGAAGCCAAGAAGCCTGAACACAGATAACGGCACTTTAGTCTACTGCTATTGACAAGCACAGGAAGACCCAACCTGACTGTACTTAACTGACTCGTGACTTGGGTCCTACCTGAGAATCCACTCTCGGTTCTCGTTCCTAAGGCTCATTCGTGAACATGAGCAAAGCAAAACCGGATCACCTGACAACCGAAGACTGAACTGAGGGTGAAACTTCGGATATAGGGTACGAAGAGTGATTGTGAAAGTGCAATCTTAAATACGATTTCGCAGACGCGGCAATCATCTACCTTAGAATTTTCAACAATTCTAGGTAGAGAAGATTGTTTTATCCTTCTGGCTTAGAGTGTGGCCTTTAAATACAATTAAGTGAATTGAAAGATTTTGTGTACATTGAGCGTCCAATTTATTGTTTACCCTTGCATTGATGTTACCGTCTGATCAGTCTATCAACCCGCAATTTTTCGTAACATTTTGCCTGTTATCTATATCGGAAGAATATAGGTCTACAAAGTTCTCCATGGAACTGTTGCTGCAGACCTTTCGGTTAGTGATAGCTCCCGGGCGCCCACAGGGCTGAGAGCCTTTGACCTGAAAGTCTAACTTGTAAGGCAGTGGAAATAGAACCCAGCATGAGAGGTCACCCATAAAATGACAGACATGTTTTTGCTCGATCCAATCAGATCAGTCCCCTGTAGACCGGTCACCCTACTTCTTTAACAGAAATACAAAACTTTTCCCTTATATCAGAACTTGAACAGCACTCCTTGGCGTAAAGTCTTCTTAAAGCTCGTATAGCCAAATATAAAGTTTACCGCAACATTTACTGTGCTTCCATGTACAAATACTTTTGATACATTGATATTCACCCAAAGTAGATAGCAAACAATAACATTTTATCTGTTCCTTTCGAAAAAGGTAGCTTAAAAATCATTATTCTCTGCGTACTATTTGATTATTACAATTTGTAGAGAATGGAGCCAATGAAAGCGCTCGAACCAAATGTGATCATTCTATACATTTGCTCGATCGAGTCGAGAATTTATGCCGTGAGTGCACATACCATTGTCCTCTTTGTCGAATCGACCTAACCCAGTTGACAGCCAAATCAAATAGGCGTGCATAATTAACAGCCGGATGAGTTGTTGCTTGTGAATGTGACTGATGCATTGGACAGGGGTTGTGGGTAGGGGAGTAATTTACGCAGTCGCGACGTGTAGTTTAATTCAACTGGAAAATCTATCATTTTGCCAGTTAAAAACTAGTATTATCATCGTTCAAACAGAGGGTAAAAAGTTAACTGACTACGGAGGAACTGAAGTATTTTCTGTTTTGACGACCTGTCATCGTTATGGTAACCTGGCTAGTTGAGTAAGAAGTTTTTTGAAATTCCCTCTCATGTGTGTTCATTCTCCTGTTGTTGTTTTTGCTTGCAGAACATCTTGGCGTATTATTCACAAGGGTACAATTACTAATCTAAGAATTTTTTTGCACTAACTATGATCTTTAAGCCCGAAAACAAAAAGTGCTTATCACCAAACTTCAGAGTAACGTTACAGCAAATCCAGATCAAAAGTGTCTGCATGCACATATCAGTACATATTAATCAAGCTTCAATTTCATATCCTGTAACAGACGAGCATCGGAAAGATATACTTATTTAATCTATCGCTTTAAGTTATGTTTCCTTGTTTTAAGAAGGTGGAATCACCTACCAGATTTACTTGATTGGAATTTCAACGACATCCGTATCACTTGTACATAAGGATTGGAATCATCTCTTTTCAGAGGAGCAAATGCGATAGTTGGAGCTGCGATATTGTCAAATTAAACCATTGATAAAATATTCTTCACATCCGTATTTAGTTGATTGCTTCACTGGACCGACGGTTAATAAGGTTTTCGGATTTTTTATACTTCATTAATCTCTCCTCGTTGAATACACAAACCTGAGGTCCTCTGGTGGACGTTGCAGTCGTTGCATTTGCAGTTGCGTCTGATTGAAACTTCGTTTTGAATGGAGCTCATCGGTTGTCCATCATCCATCGCTTGGGAAGTGTGTGTCAGTGAAGTTAATCCTTTAGTGGTTTCTCGAACGAGGATATGAAAAGTTGTGAGCATAAAAATGATCGGGAGAAAAAGCTCTTCGCCGGAAAAGTGTTTTTGACTTTTCAATCTCTATTTTCATCCACTCTAATATTATGCTAAAAATTAAACCTTTAATCGATAATTTGGTATTCACCTACTTTCCCACATCGATCCAAAAGCACTACTAGCGTATGCACCCGTTGGCGAAATATAGAAATCATGCACATTCAGCAAATTTGATTTATTCCCGTTATGCGTCTCATTCAGAATCTGCCTTATGTAGTTTTCTAAATCTGCGGCCGCATTCCTTTTTCATCAAACTGTCAACAGTTCAACTGTGTGAGTCGCATTTCGTCCGAATCGCTGAAGCCAGTAGCGCTACTCGGAGTGCAAGGGGTTCTCGGTAGTGTTTTTTCGACTAGTCCAATTTAATTAATGACACATTATGGAACAGACAAAAAGGAAGCAGCTGAGGAATAGGTATTTCAATGCGCTGGATTCTCTCGTATGAATAGTTTGTAAGCTGTTGTGTTTGTGTAGGTTGGACAAAAATTTTGTGCCACGTTATCCGGTTACAAACTCGAGCATTTTACACTTGATGAAGCTCCGTTCACATTGATTTGTTATCCTTTTGATAGTCTTTTCGAAGTGTGACTTCAAAAAGAGAACACTTTTTGACTGTCCAAAGAGAACTGAGATCACAAATGTCAAATGTATTTATATGAGTATAGAAATTTGGCAGTTCACCGTGGAGGTCATTGTATCTTGACTGCAATATGCTGACACTAATGTAGTTTCGCATGCATTTGGAAGTAATTGCGATGACGTGACCCATTGCAATTACCGGAGTAAATCGAAACATTCCCACATGGTTTAATAAAAATCAAACACAGGGATGGAAGTTTACTCTAAAACAGATCAAAGCATTTCAAATTAAAACCTCCCTGAAGGATATTGGGAGTCCGCAACTCCGTGGCCAATTTACAGTTTTTACTCTGGGATTCGGACGGCTAAGGTTTGTTGACAAAGTCAGTAGAGGTTATTAGTTTTTTCTTCTGGGTCTGTCTGAAACAATAATTTGGACAATGAAAGCATGGTTTGTTTTGCATTCCGTTTCGTACCGGATACGTTTTTCTTCCTCAAGAAATACGTATTTGTTCATTTATCAATGAGAACAGAAATTTTGGATTCAAAAGTTAAACTGAGTTATAGAAATAATTAAGACCAGCAGTTCACAGTACGTTCACAGCGTAAATTTTGAAATCGTTTTCTGTGAAACTATTTAAAATTTGGCCAATTGCCCAATAATTCAAGTACTATGGTGTCTATGTTGAACATTCACTTCCAATGTTGCTTTTTAATCTTGTGTAGACTCGACCAGTACCTAAAAAACCTCAAGTGACCACCGTTTCACGACTTAAATGAAGAGTGGAAGCGCGATTGAGAGAAGAGTGCATGCCAGGGTTGCTTTACAGGGCTGGAAACATTTTTCCAACAAACGAAAGTTGGAAATAAAATGTTATTATAGGTGATTAAAACTAAAATTAGTTGTGTTTCGTTCAAGAGGAGAACCCAAGTCAAATTAGGAAATCTTTATTTCCTTTTTCCGCTTCATTTTGATGCAAACCTCACTCTGTATGGTCACACTGCTATCAACATCTGCGTCCAGCGAGAAATATCACGAAGTAAAATGTTTCGGCAAAGCAGAACAAGAGTGATTTGAGGCACGAAATTGTAAGTTGCCATGAGAACGACAAGAAGCATTAACTGGAGTAGTATTTCGGAACAAAAATCCTGAGGATGTTCTTTGAAATTAGTTATCCAGACTTAGTAATGCAATCTAAAGAGCCAAAACAAAAATCCTGTCTTTAGAACCTTGGACCGCGAAACAGGCCAACTATCAACTAGGAACGCTTGATGGTATTAGAAAATTGCTTTCAGAGTTATTGCTAACTTGCAGTCAGTGACAGCCATAGCGAACTTCAATGAAAATTGCAAAAACGTACCTTGTTTCTTCAAGTTACTATCCGCAATAACTGCGTGAACAGCCAATGCATTGGTTTCAACAACGAATATCCTGTTTTTCCCACGCACTATTCAGTGACTTGCCTGAAGTCGGTATTGCTTGTTGATGAACATATTAACGCACGTCATGATCATCGGCAAAGTGTTAAGAAGATACTGGTTGGCAGCCTGAAGACAAACATCAGTGAAAAACGGGTTGGCGTAAACCAGATCATCGAATTTTCCCTGGTTTCTTATGTGCTCTGTGGCCAACAGAAAAACATAATATATTGCATTTGTTAGGAAAAAATGCTACCGCTGTAAAGATCACCAAGTGTAACCGGGAATGACAAGTCACCATATCTTTAGACGAAAATTAACTCTTGGGAATTGCATACTTAGAAACATCACAGGTGACGCTGTTTATTTGCAATACATTTTTATCCAGCCTTGTTCGCATAAATCAAATTTCATGCTGATTCATATGGACAGTATTTGGATAAATTACCAGTTGAATGAATTGCGGAATGAGTTCACAAACTGGCATGTTTGCAAACAAAAACGGTTTCTTGCTGTGCGGTCACTTTGCTTGCTAACGAAATTGTAACGATTATTTTAAACGATGCACACTAAAGAGAATTTTCTGTATTTTAATCCTAATACTTCAATGACCCACCAAACATTCAGGGTATCTTGCAGACAAAGGCACTTACTGATGACTGTTAAAGGCCGTGATCGTTTATTTGAACAAACTGATGTTGACTAATAATGAATTTTGTGATTCCTTCCCAGAGAAGAATTGTCCCCGTCCTCTCAAATGCACTACTGTCTTTTGAACTTCGCGATCTGGCTGGGCCGATTCGAACTGGCGCCTACCACATAATGACTTCCGGGA
Organism: Fasciolopsis buskii; assembly: GCA_008360955.1. Lineage (NCBI taxonomy): Eukaryota > Metazoa > Platyhelminthes > Trematoda > Plagiorchiida > Fasciolidae > Fasciolopsis > Fasciolopsis buskii. Next base: position 237,783 of record LUCM01004803.1, on the reverse strand, counting down.
CGTTTTTCTGGTTTCGAGATCAGAATTTGGACTATAGTTCACCTGCCGTTAAAGGACTAATGCCACTGTAAGGTAGAAAGTGATCAGTCACTTCCGCAGCACAATACCTGATTGCACCATTTGAATAACTACGGACGATGGGGGTTCCAAACATCAGAGTGTCCATCTAGCTTTAACATTAAATGGACACCGTTAAATTGCTTACCGTTTCATAAATCACAAATATTATAGCCTAGCAGGAAGTGCTACTGAGCGTGCTGATGCATAAATGACGCACTGGTAAATATGAAGAGCTATTGGATGGTGCAGGTAAGAGTTGGTGATCTGCTCTTCCAAGACTAAAAGTTTCTAATTGTCACTGTCATTTTCGGGGGACGATGTCACGGAGGCTAAAATCAAAAATTGATCTCCCTCAGTGCCAGTGTTCGTTTTATTACCAATAAACACTTCAGAAGAGCAGCTAGTGGTATTCTTACGACCTACAGTTTGCGAGCGGTTGTCCATACGTTACTGTTCTTCTGAAGTGACTCAGAACTCACAGCCATAATTATATCAACAAAGGTTAATGCGACATTCCATTTATTGATGTAAGTGCATAGCTATTGTCACCACCCGCTATAGCATTAACTAAGATAATTTGTGTTTCATAACTTGTTGTGGTTCTGGGGTGGTTCACTTGTCACGAAAGTTAATGGACCTGGGCTGTAATTTTACCATACTGGTCCATAAATCCAGAAAAGCAGCAGATAACAGGAAAATATCTACATCCATTGCAGTAGTTAAGCGGTTTTCTGGAGGCCAAATGCAGGAGAGACTGAAAAACGCCAATCTGTTTGTCAACAGCATCGGGAAGTGCGACAAAACGACGCCAAATTTTGTCAGTTTACCTGCAAAGCCAGCTTATTGATCTGATATCCGAAGAGACAGATCTGTGGATGATCCAGTGGACGATTATTAACTTTCCCAAACTTATGTCTATGATTAGAAATTGCTATGATACATGGGTGCATGTGATGTTATGATCACTCCAGACAAATAGCGTTCAGCCTACATGGTAAATGAGTGTCCAATGGTTATATCGAGGCTTCTGTAGAACCGACGTTGAACACAGGGATCAGTATACCTTTGCCGATGCCGAGTGGTGAAAATGTGCAACTACTTGTTTTGGCTTCTTTTTCGAACTCATTAGGTAAGAAAAAGAAGAATATTCTAACAGGCAATCCGAAAACCTAATGGTCTGTTTTGGTCTGGAAACACCTATTCATATAATATCCCCGTAGGTCGAAGTTCTGATAAAGTAGTGACTAGCTGGTGCACAACGCCACGATTAATTTGGGATCCAAATCAGAGACATTCACCACGGGATAGGGTAGCTGGATTTAGCAAATGGATAAATAAAAAAAGAATCTACATCTTTCGGCAATTGCAATCCAAAGATGTATTTGGGTAATGTTCTGCATGTGCCTCAATCATACTTTTCTAGCAACACGAAAGGATATTGTCGTCTGCTGTTCATTTTAAACCACAATCGTCGTTGTCGTCCATTTGAACTAGTGTTGTTGCTTGCTTTGTTACCAGTACAAAACTGAGCAATATGTATGCAGACAGAATGAAAAAGAAGTTAAATCAGCGAAGAATTTCAAACGAATAAGTAGGATCTCCGTATTGCGAAAATAAATCTGAAATGGCTGGAAGATTGTTCAAGACACAGGACGTCAATGCCTCCCATGCCCAGTAGGAGTATGGGTTAATTCATTTATAAAATCGATGACAAACATCGTTATCTTTAATGTCGAACAAGTAGTAATTATTCTGTCACTCTGAAAGGACGATGCCATGCACCTGAAGGGACACGAACTTGCCACAAACGGATATGGGCCTTCTTCCGTAATATCCTTTTATGAGATAATCCATTCCTTCTGGAGGCGGTTCTCCTTCTGCGGCACCAGAAAAAAAGGCATTCCAAAATATTTCTGAAAGCTTAAGGACTATTAACTAATTCCATCAATTGATACAATGAATTGGATATTACATAAAATATTTTAAATTGCGAGAAATCCCAATAACTTTAGGTACGGAAAGTAAACTTTAATGAAGGCAAGTCCTTCCACTCCATTGTAAAAACAGAATTCATAAGAGAGTTCAACAAACGGCTGGCGAAATCCACACTTCTGAGGATGCAGGCAATCAGGCAGAGCTTGAAGGTGAAATTTTTGCCGTAAAAATTAAAGATTCACATTTGCAAATCCTTTACTAAAATGTTGCAAATAGGGTAGTTTTTGTGGCTGCTGGCAACAGGAGTTTTTACTACACGTTACAATCTATCGTGGCCCATCAGTTTCTAAAATACTTTGTCGTCGGACTGTCGGAAATCCTTCTTGCCCACAAATTCATCACCCAACTTCAATCACTTCAGATACCGATTACACCTTAATCCGTGCTAAAATTCTGCTGCAGCATCTTTATTTGTGAAAAATACCTAAACACATTTTATAACTTAGGCTTTTATTAAATCACTATTTGGGGTGGATTAGTTGGCGACGATACCTGAGCAGTTTCCCTCCTTACGGAAATCAGCAGTTTCGTCCATGAATTTATTTCAGAAATTGTATCGTTTCCAGTTTTCCTTTAACAGGCTCACCGTTGGCTTTCGTATAAATAAGCATATGCAGCTACCTTCATAGCTATTGTTCCGTTAATGCATACCAAATTTATGTAATAACTTAAATCGATCATCGATATTCATTCTTTGATCCTAAAAATCACAGATCAGGATTCGTAATATGATGTTTGTTAGTTCATGCCTTTTGATAAACAAGTTATTATCAGCCAGTCGATTCGTCATTGAAACGTGACACGTGTACATCATTCGGCCAACAAACAGTGATGATTTTTTATCAAGGCGTTCTTGCTAATTATTGTATGTTGACACTGATATATGTTTGAACGTGAAGTGCAAATGAAAGTCAAGAAGGACTGGAAATATTTTAAAAACCATTTAGGAAATGTTCAGATGAGGCTGTCTTCAAGATAGTTATCTCTGCATAGAAAAATGGGTAGCTGCGGTTGTTTTCACAGGCTCCGAGTTTCGATTAAACAATCCGCTTTCGGGAGTCGCGAGGCTTTCTGAAAAAAGTCAATGACTTTGTGATTACTATTTAGTAAACGTCGTCCAAAATGATTTGCATTTTATTCCAGCTGTTTAGCCGTTCAAAGTTGTACACCTAAACAGTCATCTCTCATTGTATAGTCGTATTATTCATGACAAATATGCCTAAATTATAGTCACTTTCTTCAATCCATCGTGTTTCGACTAAATGCTTTTTCTGAAAAAATCGATAGTTACTTTTTTGACTTGTCCGAAAAGCGAGTGTTCAATTGTACCCGTCTATGTCTGATGCCAATCTGCCCAGTATCTGGTCAAATTCAGTAACGGAACCCGCAACTGAATATCGCATCTGGAGCCACTTGAACTTCTAGTTTTAAATCCATCATTCCTGCTCAAAAACAGGGGGTTGATTTTCACTAGAGCTTTGAAAACACCGTGAACTGGACAACTGCAAATTTTGTCTGCAAATCCTTTCGGAAAGTCAAATAAAAACAATGAACGAATTCTCAAAATCATTTCATGAAACTATTAAAAACAGCCATTTGCTCAAGCAACATTTTCCGAAGCTAATAAGTCTGTAAAATAGAAATTCAATGCATATATGTTTAGTTTAAAAGTAAAAAAGCCTGTATGCTGGCTTCATGTTTTTCGTTTCATCATTTGTTAAAAACGGTCATCATCATCCGAATACTTCGACTGCCCGAGAGCGATTGGGAGTTTCTGAAATCAATGACATAACCGAGTGGATCGGTCTTGTGTCACCAGTGGCGGATTGCAACTGAATGCGACCACCCGAGATGTTCATTTTCAGCACACAGTGCTCGAAGACATGAATTTTGGATGAACACGCCTGAATGATGTCGGCCTGTTGAAGTGCAACATAAGAGATATTCCTAATCAAGAACTTCTGATGTTGTCATATACGAAGTTGTTTTCAGTTTATTTATAACTTCCTTATTTCAGTTAAGATAAACTTATCTAGCTTATAGCTCATAATATGTCAGTTACTAGGTCTTCCGTGGAAGATTCAGGTGCATCAAAACTATTTTGTCGAGCAAAATAATTCCTTCGTTATTCATGCCATGATTTATCGAATATGCTGCTTCTGGACCAGGACTTATGAGAACAATTCAGTAGATCTTGCTTCTTGAACAAGGATTTTTTTTCTTATGTGGAGCTTTGGCGCAACCTTGCTACATACCAAAGTTCAACCTTTTAGAAATGTTCGGTACTTTTGTTCGTCGTTGGGTTGAAGTACGAAATTCGAAGAAAATTAAAGGTGGTTTAAGGGTTTAAGAGGTGCTTAATTCATATGCTGACCAGGCACGCAAGTCTGCCCAACAGCACTTCAAAATGATCGATTTCCTTGGCAAATAACCTTGTAAGTAATACGAAATTTGAGTCTTTTTTTCGTGCATTAGATTTTTGATGACCTAAATTTTCCAAGGACTATCAGATGCGTTTTTGCACCTTCACAACCTTTCTGCCGAAAATGACGCCAAATCATTCCAATACATGCGCAAATTCGAAAGCCTATTTCATCTGCATGCAAATTTTCAAGACACGATTTTCAAGTTTACAGAATGTTCAGGGACTGCCCGTTTATACAGTTAACGATCTTACTTAACATCCAAAAGTATTCTCGTGCTTCTTGGAAACGGCATGCCTTTTGCAGGGGATGTTTACTATTTGCCATTTGACATTTACTATGCAATAGAGTGACGAACCCTACGGTGAGACCTTGCTAACAAAAGTTTCATGACATCTTACAAAGATAATTCGGGATATTTCAAGTCTGTAAATTTTGACAATTTTACTGACAGGTGAAATATAACTGAAATCAGACGCACTTTAGCCTTGTGTTTTGATTTCCGTCAAAAACTTTCTAACTTGAATGCAGCTTTTTCTACGAGAATGCGTCATTCATATGAATGCTATCTAGGTTTGCTACTACCAGTAGATGGATATGCACTAGTTCTTTCTTCAGAAACATTTCCAAAATCAAGACTGTCACCTAAGTCAAGTCAGCAACGTGAAAGTTGTGTACTTTTAAACTGAAAATGTCTAACCATGTATTATGGAAATCGTTTCATTAATTCACGTGTTTCTTTCCCCTTTTTAGATAACCAGTGAATTCCGAATCATTGATTTAAAAGAAAGTAGTCAGCTTGCAGTTTGTACACTGGTACCAAATTTTGGGAACGCGTCTAACTAAGGAAGCTGTATTATGAATTTTTGTTGGCGGACCCTAACATGAACAAACCTATGCAGTTGATAGATACCGCCGGCAGTTACTTTCGTGTAGATATAAAAGTGATCTAATTGTTCAATGGGGACGAGTTCTCAATAACCTGCCTTTAAACAATAACAGTGAAAGTGCTTTGAAGACAGAATTCGGTTTGGCGCTCCATTATACGGCAGAACGATTTCCTATGCAATATCTTGAAGGACAATCGGATACACATTAGCTGTTTAATCCTGAGACTTTCCGCTTTTAAAATCATTGTGTTGCAGATAAAACATCCCAAATGATCTCCCAGTACAATTCTTTTAACTCATCGAGTAAAGAAATCTTGTAAGCTAATCTAATATAACGGTGCGATCAGCAAGATTCAAGTATCCGGCACCATGAGAGGCGTCTTGACGTCAGAACCCAGTATGTTCAGATATTTAAACCACAAAAAAGCAGTCGATTGTTTGATAACAAAACGAAGGGAGAAATCCAACGTAGGAAGCTCGCGGTTTAAAACGTTCAAATGGGGGCAGTTTGACTGGTAAGGAATAAAGTCTGACAGAGAGAACAGACAGGCAGTCACCTGTTCTCTTCATGCAGTGCCGAAAGTTCAGTACACAAAAAAAGCTTTCAACTGGGACAAGATTCGTTTCCACTTGAAGAATGAATGCTAGTGATATTGGAAACATCCCTTAGCTACGATACCGCAGTAGTACATGCTAATCTACTCAAATTTCCGCTCCCGATATATGGTAGCCGTAAATGAGGCGGTGCTAATGAAAACAAGAAACACCACGTTTGTGATTTTATATTTTTCTGTTTAACTCAACATGAAGTTAGACAGTGATAACGAGGACTTTGTAACTTAACAGAACAGTCCCCTTCAACTATGCATAACATTTAGTGTTTGATTTAGTTGCAGTTTATTTGTTGAAATCCGGATGAACATTGGACGGTGATAACACCCTCTGCTGATTCAACACTGTTCCTTTGACTTGTAGGTCTTGCTCAACTTGTTTTGGGCCAAACGGCTGTTGATCAAATGCAAAAGGTATTCTATGAAATAAGCACCACCCATTGTCAATGTGCTGGTCTTTAAATAACTAGTTTGTACAACAGATTTTGCTCTTATTACAAGCCGTTGTTTGCTAGGGTTTTCCCAGTGTGTAATTCAAATGTACTTAATTGAAAGGCGTCCAAATGGTTGTTAACATGTTTGCTTTGCTTGATTGCAGATATGGCTGGATTTGTCAGTTTTCCTGTCGTCCAAGACGTTTGCGAGTGAGCAGACACGGAACGCTTTTAACTTGGTAGCTTCCTTAGTTTTGTCTGTTTACTAAAACCTCGTTCGGCTTATTAAACCCTTAAAGTATGCATGGAACTCATCCAAATGTAAACTGATGCCATGGAAAAGTTACGACTTGGTCCCGTTGGATATCTTACGAGGAATGCAAATCAAAATGCAGGTGTTATATGGACGCCAGCCAAAAAATAATAACGATCGGATCTGCAACGGTTTGCTTATCATCAGCAGCAAACATTGCAACGTCTATCGATGCACGACCTTTTTAAGGTTAATATGCGTTAGTCATGGTTTAATCATTCACCATCAACAGCGCATTAGGACGAATTTGTAATATTCAGTTTACGAAAGTCTGTTGAATTTTGGTAGAATTCTTTACAAACAACAAAGCCAATCAACCTGTTTGCTGAGATAATGTGACATGAGCAGTGAATGCAGAAAATAATTCAAACTCGATACACTTTTCAATTTCCCAAATTTTTGAATTTGACTGAATACGGGATAACAAAACAATTTTGAATAACTTTCGTATTCAGGGCATGAGCGAAAAAAACAGCAAGGCTATGAACTTCGATTGCTTTTCGTTGAAGAGCCGACAAGGTAAAATGACATAACAACGTGCGTGTGAAAAAGTAAAAATTAACTCACCAGCTCATACGTAGAGATGAAACTCGGCCGAACATGGATCTATCTAAATATGCTTGATTGGTTGAATGAAATTACTCTGGGCATTATGATAAGATGTCACTTGCGTACAAACAGAATTTAATAATACCTTAGGGGCGATTTGTTCCAAAAATACAAAAACTGGCCACGGTTGCCTTTGCCCACTTAACGTTTTTGTTGAAATGAAGTTTTTAATTTGGCAGACATACCCATTCGGATATCTAGTTGTTTTTTCCCTCCATAACAAGGCGAGATGGTTGCGATCAACTCACGTTTAAGTGTGACTTTCACCATAGGTAGGTTTTGTGGGACAAAACTGAAGATTAATTTAAATAGACGGTGGATGCAGCTATGTGAATTCACAAGCAAAAAAATGATGATTTCAACCCACCTTGGCCTGGCTTGTTCCGAGTTGCAAGAACAATTTTGGTGAGGTTTATTTGATTTGTATTTGTTCGCCTAGCTGAAAGAGTTTTGCAAACATTTTTAGTTTGCAGAAACCTGTTCCGAAAGGGGCTAACTGCCGATGATCTCTAAAAGTAATCAAAACAAATACAAACTTCGAACCAGTTTTCTACCCGAGTTGTTGAAGTACCGGTAGTTGCGTCTCAGTGAATGACAACTTCAATTCATGTGTCATCATTAACAGCAGTACCCTGTTTCATCTAATGAAATAACAAAATAATGACATTTCGTCGATATTACACGGAATATTCCGGTAAATTATGAGTAAAATGAACTGAAAAATAAACATTGTCTAGACATTGTGAATTGGTCCCCTAGAAAATAAGGGAAATCCCAAGTGAACATAGAAGTATTGTTGCTGTACACAGTCCCATATTTGATCCTATCCTATTCCATGCTTTAAAATTTAATTGAAAATGAGCATAAGAGAAATAAACCACACCAGGACTCAAACTGGAAATTGTGCTTTATGCATTATATTGAACAGAATACTTTACGTCTAATATTAACATTTATTAATATAAATCGACTATTATCAGGCGTATATGATCATTTTCATCTAGATTGGAACACGACACCGTGTCTTCAACACATCTGGGGGATACCTGTTATGATAGGTTTGCATATCGAGCATGCTACGATTTCACACTAATTTTGCCAGAGACTTTGTCATAGATATGCCCGATTTGGACGATTTTCACCGATGCTATTCAATGTCCGCCTTTGGGATTTATTTTCCGAGATTTTGTAAATTCTCACTGCTGTGGAAAGCAAACCTCGTGATTCCGAAACCACAGCCAAAGGTCGTTTACGTTACCAAAGCAAATAATTGCTGTGAGAATTAACATTCATCAGATATCAAATGTATTTTCCTTCCACGAATCCTCACACAGGGAGTGAGATGAGTTCTATCATTTTGGATTTCCCTTCTCAATTCGCTACTCACCGAACTTGGTCAAGGATTCCCAGCAATTTTTGTACAAACTGCTGGTTCCCTGGGAAAACTTAGTATACAGTTTTCGGTTCTCATTGTCTAAATGCTTACTTGAGCGTGGTAGCCCAAGATGTTCAGCGAACAAAATTCTGCTGATTTTGTGCGTGAAGTTTTCCACTTGTTTTGATTTGACCCAAAATAGAATGGCGCCACATTGTTGAATTTCGCACACACCTATAATTTACTTTTCTCTCTGTCTTGGCACATGGAACAGCCTATCAGATAACTAGTTTTCTAAGATCGAGGTTTTTGGACGGCGTCATCTGCAGAGGGCTGGAGTGAGATCTGATTAGTGAATGGAATGTCATGTTTAAGCAGTAAAGTGAAGATAAGCATAGTTGAAAAAACACTAATGATCCCTGGTCAAATGTCGAGACAACGGTCCGACAAATTGGACTGAAACAGTTGGTTTCTGAGGGAAGAGATTAGCCAAAATATTAGATCCAGAACAAACGTAATCGCATGTGATTTTGGCAGTAGACGTTTCTATCAAATACGTTGACGGCCTCGGGGCTATTGACAATTACTAATTCCTTGTATACGGTCGTCGGAAGCAGCCAACCAGGAGTTTGTGACTGGATTCACAAAACTGTCCACGGATGAAGGAGGTCAGAGGCTTTATTGATAGTGATTCAGCATACCTTCCCCATTCAATAAACCCATTCGGTTAATCAGAGATGCTGGTTTCCGGTACTTTTGGAGTAACTCGTTGAGGGAAAATGGATGATATTTGTTCATATTAGAGGAGCTTGTCTTTTATACACAAGAAGCAGCTCTAGTGAAATGGATTCTGAGAATGCCCCATAAATTTCAAAATCATTCCCGAATGATAGTGTTTGGCACAAGTATTGGAAATGCACACACTCTTTGCTTTTGACGTTTTATTTTTCATCTAGTTTATTATGCACATTTTCAACAGTTCCATGTAATGATGACTTTATCAATTCTTGTATTGCCGGCATTTTTAACCTAACCTAAAAGTGCACATCTGCCTCATCTACCGAAGTTGCTCATACAATTTTCCCTAATAAACTGCGAATAACGGTCAGATCTTTATGCCCAAAATTAGCAATTAGTTTGTGACACAACACAAACAGGAAATAAGACAACGGAACCTTGATTTATTTCTAAGAACAGGTATACTTCTATTCCCTAGAGAATTAGTTTGGTTTTGCTTGACTTAATAACAGTTTGCAAAAGAATCGTTGCGTAGGGTATGCATCACTGAATGCAACATCAAAATTGCAGATGCATGCTATCCTTGCGCAAGAAAACCGATGACTCTACGTATGTAAACATAATCTTTGATAAAGTTAAGGCAATCGCATCTGGATAATGCAAAATTGTGCCGAATAAAGACATGGCTCTTTGCGAGGCAGAATTTTTCCGTTTACTTTGCTATGCGCTGATATTGATTCAAAATTATCCATGTCACTTCCAAAGGACACCCATGATAGGCCCAATAACCAGCGTACAATTTGCATTTATGCATTTATATTGTGGTAATTTTGTGGTATTTTTAAGGCACTTTGGTGCAGCATAAAATAAACACTACTGCCCAAGCAAATCAAACTTTCAAAAGGGACAACTATTAGAGGTGATAAATTTCTGCCTATGATGATCGAGTCACCAAAGCAAGAAGTTGTTGGCTGCGCTCAAATACGACATCTGGTAACTGAATTTGCTTGATTTTTTCTCTTTAGTAGGCTCTCCCAAATATGATAATTACCCGTCGGCTTTCGGTAAAAAAGTAGTAACTGGGCATTCGTCTCGATGCTAGTTTTGAATATTTAGCTTAGGCAAAGCATCCTTTGGAGGAAAGTGATTTCCACCGAAGCAACTGAAAACACATACACATTTGGGGAATTTGTACTGATGTTCGAATAGTTACTCTTAAGTGCACTGACAAACCTTAGACTAAACTGAAGAAGTGGGCAATCATACTCTTCCTAGTGGTTTCATTCATAAACCGTTTCAATTCCAAACACGGGAAATAAAGAAACAGATAATCAACTAGTTTATCAAACAACCAGTCACATGACAAACTGGATGCTTTTTGAAGAAGGGACTATCTGCTGAGCAAATAGTTGAAAAGTAATATGAGCATATTGAGAAAAATATAACGTGGCGGACAAGCTCGTGTCCAATTATTCGCACCCATGCCTATACATAACATTAAGTATGGTTGAAGACTAAACAAGGGATGTTGTCCATTTGCAGTCATATCAGTTGACAACTCTAAGAATGTGTGTGTGATTGACCAATCCAACAAGTGGTTTACAACTTATTCATTTGACAAACTGATTAGTTACGCGTATGCGCACATTCTCAGATTTGTTAACTGATATGGCTGCAAATAGAAAATTTCCCTTGATTAATTTTCAGCCATATTTAATTTTATGTATTAGTATGATTACGAATAACTGGACACGAGCCTGTTCGCCACGATGTGTTGTTCTCAATGTGTTATGTGGGATTTTTCAAATGCTTACAATAAGCATTGTGGAAAAAAATTAAATTTAGAAAATTTTCACGGTTTTTCTGAGTCCGTTACGCATCTCTCATTTACTTAAACTTATCATCTCCATCAGAAAATTACAATAAACATACTCGTTGACTCTTCTGTCCAAGCTGCTTGTTTCTTTCTCTTTCAGCGAACCAGTTACAAGTTAAAGGTAAAACCCCATGTGTATGCCACCACTACATATATATATAATGTTTAATGGTGATATCTACGAGGTTCTCCCATGCGCACTTCTGACGACACAAGTGAGATTTTGGTCTGACGTGCTGATTCGGAGTGTACGAGTATACAGCTGTTTTGATAGCAAAATAAACCAAGTACGCATACCTGACTAGCAAAAATAATCGCGAAAAAATTGCTCATTGATTTTATTCAACTAATTACGTACACTTGCATTTCAACTAAATGATTACGCGCTGAAGCACTAAGTGCCCAAAGTTTGGTGACCGAAATGAAGTAGTCGAATTTTTTCTGTCAGCGCTGAAGCAAACGAATTAGTACGACTACAAAAATACCCTGGACGATTAAGAGATTCGTAAGTTGAAAAATTCATTCCGCCTTTTATGATGACCCTAAGCGGCTAAACGCCGCAGTGTTCCATCTATTCGATGATGATGATGATGAATTCGTTCAATATTTACTGAGTGTGAACTTATGCTGAAATGCACGTTAATTTGCGTTTCTTTAAATTTTTATATCTCCGATTATGGTAACCATATTTCAGTACCCCTATGAACGTTAAGGCAAAGCGTTTGATGACGTTGGGTCTTTTAATTCTCAACCGATTACCGTCCTGAATTGCTGAGCGACAACTTTTATAACCAGCATTTGATACTGACGATTCTGAAACAAGTTCCAATTTAACACGAAAAGACCATCCGGTCTTCTTGTTAGCCATTAGTGCACTGTTCAATAGAAATGACTTTATCAGTTATGATATGCTCCGTGTTTTACCTACACTTAGTTACCAAAATTAACAACAGATCACTCTCGTTTAGTGAACTCTGTGTTTTATTTTAATTTGTCAGTTTACAGGTCTTCCCTTTGTCATTGGGATTATAAGGAATGGGTAACAAGTTCGGGACCGGAATAAGTTCGGTGTCACTTAATGATCTCTCATCGATGCCACTGAGGATTCTGTGCTCTCGGACGAGTGGAACACAGTTATGACGTCAATTTATTTTTCCGAAGATAATTTATTCTGAGTACATGCCGTCGCTCTATATCTGCCCTTACCATTGTATCAGGCACCCTAACGTCACCATCGTTGGGGGAATCCAAAATGATGAAGCTTCTTGTCCCAGTCTCCATATCCATGTTAGGTAGATTTTAATGGACAATAAGTAAACTGGACATTTCCAATCATTAACTAATGTAGATTCGGTGTTCGAATTAATATTTCAAATGTTTTTACTTTAGCCCCAACCATCCTTGTCTATTTCTGGGTGTGAACACTGTAAAGGACAAAGATGACAGGTTCAGTCCTGCAAAGTAGTCAGCCACTGCTCTGAAAACTAATAACCTAATTGTGCTCGCATTTTCAAGCTCGAAACCCGTGAGGTCTTTTCCAAAAGAACTCATCAACTTTCTCAAATCATTAAATTAAAATCACCTCCTCTGCACAAAACATTTTGGTGACTTCTACTTATCCTTCTTCTGCAAATATGTTTGTCTTTTGAAGGTTGTCTTGATGGTACCAAAACATGATCTCAATCTAGTGACTCAAATTTTCAGAGTTCCGTTATTTGCAGATCGTTCCGTATGACGCCACCCATTCAACCATTATACTCAAACCGGTCTATTTGCTAGTCCCATTTATCAATTACCAACGACTACCAATTGATTTCATTTCACAGATCCAAATGGTGTAAATTATCACGATATCGACTTTCCCGAATCCCTTCTAATAAAGTGAAAATATAAACCCGAAGTGATCTCGATTTTTATTTTGTTACCATATTTCCATCAGTTCGTAATAATAATTTGACGGTTTGACAATGTTGGTCTCTTCCGCCTGGAACCGTGCGCAGTGCGGGTCCAAAATATAGGATGCAGCAGAGTTATCCTTTAACGTCCGCTTCTGGCGTAAACATGAGTTACCTTCGTTCGTTTTTTTTCGTACAACTAAGACAGTATTCATTTTTATGAAGGCACTTAGCGCTTATTCAAGGATCTCGACTCACTAATAAAATTCAGTTCCTTGTGTCAAACAACCTTTTGTTCAATGGATACGACGACTTCGTAGAACTTATGATATCGAACTGATCCGCAGAATAGAACGTACTTATATATCTACGTGTAAGTATATGTTTTTAATGATAGATAGACAAGCAGAGTGAGACAAGTTGGCAGATAAATAGGCAGATAATTTTATGTACCTGCACCATTAAAAATATCTGAACAATTAAATCACTATCCTATTGCTTTGCTCTTTCAAGGCACTGACATTTTTGGCATCGCGTATTTCAGATCTTTCGGAACGTGCGTGGTTCATTTGGCACCCGGACAGATTCAGCAAATTTGCGCACCGATTTAAGACAACAAATTCCACACAGAAGGCTAGAAAATGGCAACAAGGAGGGAATAGAAATAAACTACTACACCTGGAAAGTTCATGAATTTCCAACACTTCAGGGATCCTCGATGTTCAACAGCTGTGTAAAATGCAGCAGTATCGTTTCGTTGTGATACATCTACTTAAAACTTACAAATTCTCCTAATAGCCTACAGTGATTAGCAATATCTGGAACGCATATGTTTCTGGAACGTCCAATGCAATCTCAAATATATTCCAAACGCATATAAATTTCTTGGAACGTATACCACGGCCTAGTCTGTATACGGCCCGGAACAGTAAACTATGGCAACGGGTAGTTGTTGTGAAATCAAATTCTAATTTCTTTAATCAATATCCAGCGACTGTTGACAATGCAAATGGGAGACGGAATAGTAATTTGAAAAAAGTATGCATTGCAGACATGTGGGTAATTGTACAAACTTTTTCTGCGCGACCGGCTAGACTGAATTTGTACTTCTTAGTCCTCGGGCACGCTCGAACAAACCGTGAAGGACTAATTCTGAGCACCTAGCGTAAAATGTTCTTTGGTTTCTAGCCTGCCAGGAAACAGTTACAGTCTGCTTTGTGAAACTGAAGGTATCCTGGTAACGTTATTAGTGAAAATGGGAGCCAGCGAAGCTAATGTTCCGCAAACTTTCGAAAAACCCTGATTACGCAAATCAGATTAATAGTGAAACAATATTTACTGTACAGAGTTTTCTTCATAACAACTATATTTGCTGTCTCGGCAAATGGTTTTAGTATACATCAGTAATGCAAACAATTTCACAAATCGTCTTGGCTGCTATCATCTGGACGGATTTTTGTGAATCCTACTGACATTTGTTCTACCTACCGTTTGCTAGCATCGCTTGGTTGTCTGCATACCATCAAGATATAATTGCTTACAACTAGCAACTCATTGAAATGTATCGGGTTTGACTTATGTCTTCATCCTGAGTTAGAATATCCAACTAGAACACCGTGGCATTTTGAAGTATACAAATTAATCAGTATTTGCTGGGAATATAGAAACAGTCACACAATGTAGCTGGAAATTCGATATGTTAATAAATGAATTACACCGTGGTATATCGGATGAGCCAAATTGGAGACAAGCACACGCATGTTTATTTTAGTCTGTTTCATTGTATAACGATGTGTAAAATTGATTATATATTGCCACGGAGACGGAAATTTAACGAAAAGCCCGCAATTGGTTACTACGGAAAGCCCAAGAACTGAATAAAAATATTCATGTATAGATTCACCGACGTAGTCACGATAATATTGTGTAGTGCATTGAGAGCTGTTCATTGTGTACTATGTGCGCCACCTACTAGTGACAAATTCTGTTGTGTAGGGTACGCACATCATCCGAACATTGTTCAGCATGGCCTGCTGATTTTATGGGTACGTCATGTGAAGCTCAGTCGCGGCTGACGTTTCCACGGTACTTCTCATTTGGCGGATGCGACAGAACTGATAATTGCCCTTTCTTTAATACATATATATATATATAAAACTGGCCCCTTTTATCAGCTATTTGAACTAAGTCCCGTGCAAATACTTCAGCCAAAATATTAAAAAAGAAGCAACAAGATGCTTAATTTGTGGCATACCTTGGGGGAAAATTTTCTTTTCCAAGGAACGATAAGAAGCAGTCATGATCACGACCAGGAAGAATGCACTTTCCGGAGGTTGCACGGTAATCATAGCTAACATAGCTAACAAATTTATATGGCTTCTGCTGAGACTTGACGGTTTTCCCGCTAACTCGTTCATTTCTAAAAAATCCCAGACAGTCGAAGCCTTAAAACTTTCTGGTTGTACAAAAAAACGCTATCCGTAGCACGCTGTGCAGCTGTTTCTGCTAGGCAAAAAAATACCCCCTTTGGCTTACTGTTCTAATCGGTATACAGTATGCAATATTCCATGGAGTGAAGAATTTGCTCAACTGTTTGAACATGTCAGCCCTATTTTTAATTACGTTACACATGCTCACCTATGGAGAAGGCCATAAATCTCGAGCGCAAAACTGATCGAAGCAGAAGTAGCTGGCCACAGTAAGAGTGATCACCAGTGACCCGAAAATTGTGCTGTGGGTCTGCTAAGTTTTCGCTGAAAAAGTAGTGGGAGCTTTAGACGCAAATTTTACAGCATTTAGATTCTTTTACGGACAAGGTTGGTTGAGTGGATTTATGATAAAAATTTGAAAGAACTTTTAACGACAATGGTGAAATCTTAAAATCAATTTGTTTCATTTTAGGAGCTTTTTTAACTAGTAACTACAAGGTCTAAAACTGGAACCGAAGTTTCTAGTAGAGAAACACGCGAAGTCGGAAATTCCCAATTCAGCGACTGGCTTGGATAGATCCGTCACATTTGTCTTTTTTGTCGCATTTTTACGCACAAAACTGGGAACAAGAAAGAGCCGGACGTCTTGAGTGTGAAAATGAAATTTATTTGAAGTATGACGTGGATGTAATTTCCCCAGAACCACTTAAAAATTCAGAGCAGTTCGGTAACGTCCAAACACCTTCAGGATCGCACTTGGAACTCGATGGTTTGCTGCACGTGACATTTTTTACGGTCGCGAGTAAAAATATCAACCTTAAATGGTTACTGCTCCGTAGGCACGAATGGGTGACCTATGTCCTGAAAGGTATTTACCCCACTAAATGCGGATGTTTGTCTGCGTCTGTTGACTGGTTTCTTGTAAACTCACCTGGAAAGAAAGCACCCACTTCCATTTAAGTTAATGTTTTGTACGAAAGTCAAATGCACATGCCAGTGTCAGCTTTAATCACTGATGGGTCCGCTTGAATATTCATTACATTAGACTGCAATAACATATTTAGAGAGGATGATTTTTACATTTAGTCCGAATCTAATTACTTTACTGAAGAGAATAAAGTTAAATGGACAAAGTCAAAACAAATTATCAAACTTTCAGATGGACGGACTGACTTCAATCAGTGCAGGAACCCGAACTGCACCAGAAGGCTAAACATGTATTCCCGATAAATCTCCCAGCAATGACCACTCAGTAATAGGGTATCGGATTACCAATTATGGAAATCGACTTAGACTTGCATTTAAGCGAAAGATGAATTCCAACACTCACTTAGTAAACAAAAGACTAACTAACAGGTGATTCAACTGCTTAGACAGGAACGGTCACTCGGAGTGAAACACGGGAATTCAAAAATTGTAACCGACTGGTTATTCAAGTTGAATGTTTGGTCAAACTCTGACGCCTCATGTTAAAGACATCGTATCTGTCTGCTGAACATGCGTTACGGGGGTCCTCACTGATGACGTTCCCTAAAATAATAGGACATTGAGAACACACGTTCAGGCAGACAGTTGTCTTCTACAATCTACAAACATGCACAAACGATTTAGGTGACGAAAATCAAAATGATTATAAGTTGATCACGTGGTCATTTAGTTCAACATCCTTAGTTGTGCTCTCTTTATACACGAAAATGATCGCTTTGCGATGTCTCAAACTTGATTCGTTACCATGGATTAAGAGAGTGATTTTCCTAATTTTTCACGTCTTTATGCGAAATTGACATTTTCAGATGGAGAAATATGTGAAAATGCAGGAAATTAAATTACCCCGCCACCATGACAGCATTTTTCTCCTCAGGAAAGGGTGTTCAGTGCTGTAATATTCAGTGTACTGTTTTACGGTCGACAGGTCAGCTCTCGGAGTACTGGAGATGTCCAGTGACACTACATTTGACAATTTATGCTTCCTAAGCATTGCTTCCGTTTAGCGGGAACAAGAAATATTTTGTTGTCTGATGGAGACAGTACTTAGTGAATGAGTTAACCGCGCTACCTCGCCTTCAGTGGTCTGGACAGGCAAACTGCATGTTAGAACTTGGTAGACAAGTACTGGGCTACATTTAGTAACTCGTAGTCAACATTGAACGAAAAAGACAAATCCAGGGTAGCAACGTATACTTGTCAAAAACGAAAAGTCTTCGCAGCCATAGGAAGTTTCACGGACCGTCAGGCATCGATGGTGGTTGAACGTTCTGGCATGTTCTCAATCCAAGGTATGTGGCACTATCAGTGGCTGTTTTCAGGTCTGAAAAATCTAGCTTGCACCTGTGGGTGAATTGCCAGAACAGACGTGCAACCAGGAATATGTAGACTGATTTTCGATACGGCTGTTTCAATATATATTATTGTGTAAAGGGCAAAGGGACTGGAGGTAATTTATTAATACCGCGTCAGGAACATACAAACACGCATCAAGTTACCTTCTGTTTTTATAACGGAACTTTCGTTTGTGCCATCACAGGCTTCAACCCCAATAGGAAATGAGCAATGCGCACTGAAGTTTTCTTTTTTTTAAATAAAATGCTTAGCCTCGGCGAAATCAAAAAGTAGCAATTCTTTACTTCACTCAGGTAATTCGACTGTCAACTAAACCAACGCAGAATCACCCAATATTTATCACCAGCTCAGTAGAACTGTAGTATTGTTCCTTTGCTCTTAATCTCATAGAAGTCGAGGTGATAAAGAAACCGCCAATCATAAACCTCATTCGCGTTTCGTCTATATGAAAGATTTTATGACTACACAATAAATTATAAGTTGACGTGAGCGTGATGGAGGGAAAAGTCACGGGACCTGTTAGAAGACGGAATTTAAATGGCCCGTTTCCCACCAGAAATTAAAATATGTGGGGAAAATTTACAGATTCCTAGATCAACGCGTTTATTCATTGTCACAATTCGCTAAACTGTAAAAATGTTTGTCATCTGCCTGTCGCTCTATTATCCAAAATCAAAATAACTTATTTCTGGCGAGACCCTGCTGTGCTTCCTTTTCTAACTTGCACAAACGAACGATTTTGTCCATAAATCAATGTTACCAGCCCATCCGTATCGGTTTCACTTTCGATTTATGAATGGATTCGACTCATCGTTGATGCAAATTTCGTGTGAAACCCTACCATCTTTTTAATCGACCGGTGTTGCCCTAGTCTACTGGGTCCCGGTGCTTGAACGTTAAGGTCGAAAGTTCTCGAATAAAACCACCGCCGTTGAACTCCCCTACTTGGCATTCCTGTGTTGGCCGCGACCCACCTTCTTTTCAATAATATTTCCTCATTTCTTTACTAAAGTAAAAAGTTAAAACAGATAAATGGTACATGAACCAAGGTCACCGATTTGAGGTTCGTAACCACAATGATGTTGCAGCCTAAGGGTCGACAGCAATTTTCCATTCTGAGGAATGCGACAGAACCCCGAAAAAATCACCGGTTTGAAAACAGGACAGCCATTTCCCATAAAATCTTTGATTACAATATAATAGCAGACATACCCCCCCCCGCTTGTTCCACCGTTCCTTCTCAATAAACAGTATATGATCGCATTCGCGATAAGAACACAGTCCCTCAATGACTTCGTCAATGAGATTACTTTCATGACTTAAGAATATCAGCATTTTGATCGATTAAGCAATAAATTCAGAAGGATAAAACTGCATGAATATATCATTGCTCTGAGTGATCTTGTTGCCTGAGTTATTTAATTCCACACTTATTGTTGTCTCTAATAACAGTGTCATTCAGGGATGGGTGACTAGTGTCCATCCCAATGGGCATAAGTTCCGTCTCCAGCGTCAATATTATTGGTCCAACATAGTGGAAATATTGAATTCTTCTACAGCCTGTCGTTGGTCGACGCAGAGTCCGGTCTTGCAGAGCTGTAATAAAATGACCTTGGAGATTGTCTGGAAAGCCATTTCCGTGCCTACGTCTCCAACACCAGGCGTGTAGATTTTACTATTATTTTGCAGACTTGGCCATCGGTTATTGGCATTAGGTTGCTGCTAGCACCGCCGGTGGTAATCCACAAAGCAAACGGCCAGACCACCATTGGATCCACTTAGACATTCATAGCCATGTGAGAATTAGGTTAGGTGCTGTAATTGAGCAAGCACATCCGTTTACTCAAACATAAGTCTCGGTGGTTTATAACAACATGAGGTCGCAAAACAAAGGCCAACTAAATGAGACCCATATGTGGGTAAGCCCTAACCAGAGGGCCACCGGGGAATACAAAACAATTGCAGTAAACGTGGTCAAACAGGCACTGCGTGTATCAGTTATTTTGATGTTTCACTGTGGTTGCTGACCAATTCAAGTCTAGCTTCAATCTTTCCTTGCAATTTGGTTGACCGCACATCGTTAAAATACATTCTCTATTTGAATACGTTATCAGTTCGAAATTGTCTATTGATATCTTGGCTTGCGTGCTTTGTTGTTATTAGGCATGAAACTTGTACATAGATTTGTACCAGTGTGAAAAAGCTCTCAAATTTTTGATGAGCTTCTGAAATTTTCCTTTGTATCACACAGAACTAAGCAAAGATTGTTGGAGACGTGTTGCTTGTTGCCTATATTGGATGTGATAACCCTTTTTTACATTTATCCAGCCATTTACAACTAGCCAGTGCATGAAATAGTTTTAGTAATTTTGAGTGTGGATTTAATTCGATTTAGTAAGGTTGGTTTTTGGCCAATACAGAAGAATGCAGCACAAACTGGGAGTCACATATTGGTGAACAATTCAAGTCTGGCCTAGGCCTTTATTTTGAAAAATACCAATACTAGGGTTTGGTTCACCCCACAGTATTTGAACCTTGCTCTATCGAATACGAAAAATGAGATCGCGCCAAAAAGATATTGTCCCATTTCACTTTCAGACCTTCTACTTCGCAGTTTTCATTGTGCTGAAGTTCGCAATGAGCGTCAGCAAACACTAGTGTTCTGCCACTCCCATGTTGTCGAGTCCAATATTCCTATTGACGGGTAGGCGGATCACACTTCCGAAAACCGTCTGCACATCCCGACCAACACAGTCAACATTATGGTCGATTGTGAAGTTGGCATCCGTCCTAAAATTCTAACGTTTACTTAGTGGATATTTTTTAAGCGATAGCATGCACAAACAACAATTTTTCAAACTACACATTGCTTTATGAAAAGTCTTTCAAGTACACGTGGCTGGTGGGTCATAAATGAAGCCCATACCATAGAAAAAGAGAATATTTGCAATTTACTGTCTCACCTCAATCTGCAACTAATGCTTTGGAATGCATCGCATACAATCTGGACTTCTTACACTTCCCTAAACCACGCGATTTCTTGAACGTGCGGATTTTTGCACCAGTACGTCCGTTAAGCTCGCCGTGTCAACAGCAGGTCATGTCAGTCCAAATGATTTTATCACCTGTTCTGATGTCCCATTTCCAGACTGAATAACTTGAATTTCCTTACGAATAACAACAGTTTTTTTGTTTTTCGCTTACATTTCTGTGGTGCGTTTTGTTCTTTACACTAGACTTGCATAACTACGACAGTTTTTTCTTCACTATTCATATTGATCAGTTGTATTCTTTTTTGCTCTATAAGTCATCAACATTCCGAAATTTTAAAAGAATTCAAGTTTCATACAAATTGTTCCCTGGGTCACGTTCATTCAATTTTTTTCTTTTACTTCTCTATCCTATTTAATATTAGAGATAGGTGGTCGTGATACCACATTTTTACCAGCTACTCTCTTATGTGGCATACTTTCATCCATCAAAGAATTCTCATTTCTACACTTACTTACCATGCATTCTGACATTTTAATAGCTTTTCTGCTCATCCCTCTTTGCCACGGTTTTCAGTAGCCCCGATGGATGACTACTGAGCTACCCTGGTTCATAACTTTATTTTGCTACACGATACAGCAGTATGAGACAGACATTATAAAAATTAAAATTTTGGGTGATTCGTCCACTCCAGTGCCGGCGTGTGTGATGACACCCACTGCAATTTGTGTGGATGCCGCAATACGATCTGTCAGCGTGTTACGAGAGGGAAGTATTACAGATGCGCTTGCTTCGATAAACCTGAATGCACGGCCTTCGTTTACTGTGAATCGACCCGGTTGACACATGCATGCGCAAGCCATGATGGGCGTAAACTGATCCAACCTACTCGTTGAATAGTACACTTGTGGTTCAGATATACACATGCTTGCAGTCTGATTTGCCGTTTGCGTGCACCAAGATTCTTTACTTCCGACATTTATTGTTTCTACGGCCTTTTATTGCCTTTTACTTCTGTGACACAAATGAGGTCCCTAGACTACATTTCTTACGTACATGATAGTTGTATGTGCCCAAATACGGAATATTGTTGGTAGCTATCTTAGACAGAAATAAATTGCTTTTGTTATGATGTGACACAAAGAAACAGAAGTCATATAGAATGGACGCCGGGAGCAGGAGTAGCGGCTCCTGCAACACTGGATATTCAGTTAGGTAATTCGCGTTAGAGACCCGAGTCCGCTGACGTTCAGAGGTATAGCATCTGCCTGGCAAGCGAAAAGTTGCCGGTTTATCTCCGGCTCCCGGTGTCAACATTTGTATTCTCAATGCGCAAACAGATTTCTATTCTACACAAATAAATTACCGTACACACATTCCGAGAATGCATTCTAAATGCAACAGCATGCCACAAACTCTAGGGAAACAGACATGCAATAAAGTAAAATCACTGAAAGCAAACCAATGGGAATAATTAGGATCCCCGAGAATCCTAAATAAGAGATTCCCATGGGTGCACAAGTGAAATTCATTTTTGTACTTTAAATAAACCTTATAGATTGTTCATTTCATTTCGGACATTTTAAATATTACTTTTTGTTTATTGGCAAATCCTGGGGTACGACGAGAATGTACCAGCCACACGTTCGGTATCCACAATGTTTGCATTACTTGTTTCACTATGTACACAATCCACGCTTGATCGGGCGTGAATTCTCCGGCAGGAACCTTTCCACTTTATTTTTTCGGCAGACGGTCTTGTTCTGTCGTGGTTGGACTACTGTCAAACCCTACATTGAATCTATTGAGGATCGAGTGCCGGAAATCGTAAGTTGAAAACCTTCCAAAAAAAATAAAACCTTTAAAATAGATCAGCAAGTGAATCAAAGCCATTTTGACCATAATTTCGGCATCTTACCAACTGGTAAATGACTTTACGTGTGAGGCAGCAAATTTAGCATAGTTGTTCCTTACAATTGTTTGAATTTTATGAAACACCAATCCCGGTGTGTGATTTCTGATTTTCTAACGAGCACAGTTATTTCGAGAAAACCTATTTTGGTGAATAGTGAATGAAGGTTGTAACTAATCTGAGTTCATTCGTGAATCATGGTAAACATAACTCATTCTTTTTATACCAAAGTTCTAAAAAAATCAATATCAGAAATTTTCAAGCAACCTTACGGTCCAGTACACCGAAAGATTGATAACAATAATGTCAAGTTTCAAATGATCGGCAAATTGATGCCAATTAGATGTACCCCTAGAAATCCTGAAGCTAAATTGCCAGCTATTTGAATTCCCGAACAAATAAACACCCAAACGCAGCATCGATTTATTCAGACTGATGTAAATTTGAATAGCCAATAATTTTTCAAAGCAATCTGAATATCGTTCGAACCTGATTTATTCGAACAAACAACCGAGTGTCCGGGATGAGCACTTTCAAATCGTTTAGTTCACCTTGAAAATCGATATAAATGCTCTAAAAAACTGACAGACCCTTAAAGGTTTAACGGTGCTGCTAATGGAAGAGTGCAGTCATGGAATACTTTTTCTATTTTTTTCCATTATTAGATCGGAAAATCCTTGCAAAAATAAATAGACTTGTTGCACCGTTGCACTCTTCGGACATGCTTGAAAATTTTTTGAAGTTTTAGGGATCAAGTCTCATTCATTATACCCATGATGTTTAAAAGAACAAATTTACACAAATTTGCAGAATAGCCATTCCTACTGCCTATTTTTACATAAGTATGAATTCGAAACTATGCATTCTCAGTGCGCAAGAAACGGCCAGAATTTTTGCTTTCGTGAGATACGCAACGGTATCTTTATTCTTCACAAATTATCCAAACATATGTAGCAGTGAAAAAGTCCCTATTCCGTTGACAAAATGATATCAGGAGACAGATATGACATTTTTCTGGCAGCTACAGAAGTCATTTTCCGTGGAAGAGAAACAGAAACGGGCAGACTTGAGTATCTGCACTGTCTAGATAAAGGACTGCCAAAACAATCCATCAGTTTGCTTGGGTGTTCTAAACTGCTGCAACTAAATCTGGTCAATATTCCTAACTAAAGTTGTGTTGATAAACTAAAATGCGGTACAAACGCGGATGTGTGTGTACCAATTTTTATTGACCATGAGTTTGCCCAAAATTAGTTTTTCCAGTGTTTTATAATGAACTGCACTGCTGTCGTTCGCAAAACACTTTTATTGCCCCAACCGCAAATATTGTAACTTTTATTATTGTATCCAGCCGGGTAGGGTTTCTTCTCTTCTCCAATTTTTCCACTGCACTTTGCATTTCCAAATTCATTCAATGCTGATATCCTACTCCCACTAAATCCGTGTGAGTAAAGTTCACGAAGTGATTTTTATAGCTCCATTGCAACGTGTAACCAGTATGTGACTCTTTCGACAAATACTCTCCTTGCCGCTTGACAGAATGATATTTGGAAGAGAAACACACTGTTCCGTTCTCATCTCTTGGTTCTAGTTCAACAACTGTTGCAATTACCGAGAGATTATTTCAAAACCTTTATTTCCTTTTTAATAAAATGAACTGATCTCAGAAATCGTTTTTGGTTTCAAGATCCGGCCCATTTGTTTAAAATATTGGCGTTCCGTGGTATGTGACAAGTCATTTGTCTAATCAGTCATTTGTGTGGTCACTTTATCACTAGTATGAGTGACTGAATGGATAGTGTTTTGCACTACAAAATAACCGATGGATGCAATTATTCGCGAACGCTCCTCCATCAAATTTGAAAATTGCGTTTGACACTTCGCGTACTCGTTTTATGCATGAAGTAATGTCAGGTTCTACAAAAAGTAGCAAATCTTGATTAGTCGGTTTGTCCATAGATGGTGTAAACGGACACGAATTTCCCGATGGGAGTGGATCAAATAAAATCACACAACGGTGATTGCACCCCCTGTCCGATGATTGCACCGTTGTGTGATTACTTAGGGGTTGCGCGACTACTTACTTTACGCTGTTTTCATGGCTGAACAACAATCGTTAAAAAATGCAACAAGGTGACTAAACGGCTGAACACATTCAGGAAATTCGTGCAGTTGAACGTTTGCGAAAAACGCTGAGAATTTAAAAATTAATAATGTCCTTTTCTGTTAAGTAGCTTATGAATATTGGGGATAACGAGGTTATTCGGGTTTTTTGCGCTTTCTTTAAGTTAGAACATGATCATGCAGGAGAAGTTCATTTTTAGAAGCCCGTCGCTGAGACAACAAAAACCTTCCCCTTAACCCTTAGGATGATAATAAAACGAAGATGTGGCATCTTCTTTTGTAGTTTCAGACTAACGGTTAGTAAACCAAGTTCAGTCAAACTATTCATTCACGTAGAAACTAACATACGAAGAGACAGTGAGAATAGTAACCACTAATAATATCCTTCTTGTCTATTTATGCACCAAGCAATCGTTTTCCTATCGAAACTGGTCATTTTACTGCTGTGATCCGCTTTGGGGAAAAGGTCTTCGAGAATGATTCCAAAACATCTTGCTGAAACCGACAGGAAAATACAAGAATTTCGAGATTCAAGTGTCCACTGTCAAGGCAACCAAGTTTCTGAAGTGACCAGTCAAGGCAAAATGACTGTCAACCTT
Organism: Fasciolopsis buskii; assembly: GCA_008360955.1. Taxonomy (NCBI): domain Eukaryota; kingdom Metazoa; phylum Platyhelminthes; class Trematoda; order Plagiorchiida; family Fasciolidae; genus Fasciolopsis; species Fasciolopsis buskii. Next base: position 212,169 of record LUCM01004803.1, on the reverse strand, counting down.
GTCATAAATTAACCCAAGTGAAAATGGAACCTCAGACAAATTCCAAGTGGTCCATAAAGCTAAATAGCTGATTGGACACTATTTTCGGCACATATATCCATGTAGATAACACCGGTGCAAAAATATCTAATCAGGATTGTCCAAGGCCATAAGCGGCGATGCTATAAAGGTTACTGTCTCGTATCGTAGTAGGAGCGATTCAGTCGGACGAAGAAATCTTTGATTGGAAAAAAATATTTGTCGAGTGCTGAACATTAAATATTTTTTTAATAGTGGATCGAAATGAAGCGGAAATGAACACATTTAATGATTACTTCAAGTGATACTTCACCATATTCCACAGATGGGTCACCACGTTAGAAAAGCTGCGTTCAACTGAGATGACGGAGCGATTCTCGCTTCGATTAAGCGTGACCACAAGGTGATAGTCCGTTGAATCCTACGGGGTCCCAACTCCCACTAACAACTTCAACAGTGAACAGCCGTAAGTTGTCTGTTTTATTTGCCCGTCTACTGTTCACCACTTGGCTGGTATGACTAACTTACGCAAATAACAGAATACAATCACGAAGGGGCTTGTTTCACAATGATTCCGTCATTGATTACGGTTTAACAATTTTAATTTCATGCAAGAAGCTTCCTAGGAACATTGAATAGACCGTTATGTGGCATCGAATTTGTCCAACTGTCGAATAAAATTATAAGCTGGCCTTTTGGAAAAGTTGTGATTTTACAAAGTAATCGATACGGAAAAGAATGCATTAGTCAACCTCATGTTGACGTGTCTATTTGGCTGGTTATTCCGAGGAACGAATTCGTTTCGTGCTGACTGCATTTCAGGACAAGAATTCCCAAATTTTGGGATAACTTGTAATTAAACACGCGATTGGCACTCGCATTCCGAAAATTTTTCGCCAGAACAAAGAATGTTGACATCATAGGCAAAAAGAATGTTGGACGAGAGGTAATCACAGTTTGACTCGTGTAAAATTTGCTTAAATAATGCAAACGAAAAACAAATCTTGAGATGTGATATATGAATATTGGTAACGGTTAGAAATAAGTATTCTGAGGCTTATTCAGCTATTTATTAGGATAAATCAATATAAAGAGTTTAGGTATACAATTGCAACACTAGGCTGCATGTTGATGGTCGCAATATAGCGTGCGATTTGCGTCCACAAACAGATGGTGATGATAGGCTTCCACCTGAAAGCCACGTGGCCTAGTGAATAGGGCTTTCATAAGTAGCTTGCTTGTGTGCTCCAAAGTTCACTTCATACGAAGAAAAGCGCCGCTGTTATTTCGGAATAATTGCTGCAGTTACGTAGAAAATGGCCACTGTCTTCGACTTTTCAATGTAATGAACTGTTGGTGCTTCTCACTAGAATCTCATCTGAATCGTTAGGAGCGTGAATGGATGATAAGTCCATTTAGGAATCACATGGTGATATATCTGAGAAGAAAAACCAGTACTTTCGGGCCTTGTGTCCCTTTTCTGAAGGTTAGCCTTGCCTGAGCGACGAAAATCTGCCCACGAATCATCAAGTGATTCTCAAATGGACTTGTCATCCATTCATGCTTCCAAATGAGGTTCTAGTGAGAAACTAAGAAAGGAACGCACTAGTATAGAGATGGTTGGGCAGAAGAATACTGGATACGCACACCTAAAGAGCGGAAATAACCGTGAAACCGGTCATGTGCTCCACAGGAAAATTTTTTCATCTATTCGTGTGCAAAATACACTTCGGAAACTGTTCATATGATCCAAAATCAAGGTAAACAAAACATCAAAAATTCTCTTAAATAAAGGTAGCATTTTCTCGTAATTTGATTGTGGCTACTCCGTTGAATAATATATTTCCGTAACTTGACTGCTACCAATTCTTGAAAACTCTATACATAGGCCAGGCTCCGGGATTTTATTATACAGCCAACACCCGAATAGAAGCCACTTTTCAATTGTTGTCGATTTATCTCTATCTGGCCTCAATCGCATTTCATCTAACAGTCACGAATATAGCAATGCTCAAGGTAATCTTCTACAATTGGTTGTAGTTTGTTATCTTCTAATGATTTTTTACATTTTTCTTTAATGCTAAAAAGAAGTGCATATTTTTTTTAAAGGCATTGCTGGCGACGGAGGTCCTCCAAGAGAGAAAGTTGACCGGCGATTGGAGGAGTCGTGTCAGAGACCTTTGGACTGAAGTGCAGTGACGTTGATCGCGTAACACATCCCCACCTCTTTAGTTGTGAATTATTTCTGTCGAGTATGGAGTAGCATCTGAAGTTATTCTTAGCTATGTTGAATTGGTTTAAAAAGTTTCAGCAGTCGACGTTTAAAATTTTCAACCTATGAAAGATGGGTTGCCACTTTTGGAACGTTGCATTGCTCATACCATTCTGATTTGGTGCGCTTCCCAAATTTTCCCTCCCAATTCAGTCAAAACATACAGTGTTTAACCAGTACAATTCGTGCATCCGCTAGCAAACTGATTTGTACTCGTCAGGTCCGGGACCAAGAAATATTTTAAAACAAAGATTCCAAATCCTACGAACCATCAATTGCTTCGTTATTTGCTCGCATACTAATCAAGCCCACGAAAACTTCCCTAATTCGACTTGTCTTCTCCCACCTCGGACAGTAAATGTGATCCGTTTAAAATCAGCCGCAGCTAGCATCTTCGGCGGTGTTGGCTAAAGGAGATGTCGTACAAAATCTCTGGAGATCAGAGCACTTATTCTCAAATTTTCCTCTTTCTTTGTCCCTGATTCGTCCTAACCTAATTTTTCCTATCACGCTTAGTGCTTTACATTGTTCAATTGGATTAAAATCCAAGGCTTCTTTAGCTGAGAAAGTCAACTTACAAATAGCAATAATGAAATCCAAAAAATAATATATTTTTATAAACGGTCAGGTCATGAATTTCTGATCCGACTAGATGATGAACTCCGACTGTTTCACACTAGGCAAACTCAATCAGGCCAAGTAATATTTGGTGTTATTTCCTAATTCAACTTGGGCGCAAACTGTGAGTGAACATCTGAGAATTTCGTAGGTTTGTAATTTGTGCAGAATTACCGATAAAGAAGACCGCTTCCGCAGCGAAGAGTGGGTCAAGCGGAGAACCTACTGTAGAATGTTTCTCCTTCTGTTTGAACTCATTAAATCCGTCAGGATAAAGCATTAGATATTGGCCCTAGGGCGAATGTCTACGACATCAGACCCCTGCATATGTTTCTTGTATGCGAGCAATAACAGATCATCGAACGTCATTGTAGTAAGGACTTAGGTGATTGCCTACGTACGGAGGAATCGGATTCTTCCCTTCTACGGAGAAAAACTATGCAGAGAGCAAACAATCGTGTGTTAGCTTTCGCAAAAAAAATTAGAAAATGGAAACCAATACACAAACTTCACCCCGGAGCAACACATGATCAGTCAGCAGATGTTTGCCTATTGTTTGGATCATGTCGAAATTCCTAATAAGAAAATTCCGAAAAATTGTCGATTCTATGCAGTTTGGAGCAAGATTTGTGCTCTCGAAAACCAACGCGTATTGCAAGATATGATTTGATGTGTCTGTCTGCTACTTGTCAAAGGGAACCGTATGGACAGAAGGTTGTACATACAAGTCAGGGGAGTTTCAACATTATGGACTCACAAAATAAAAGAGTACTATTAACTTTGTCACCCGGTTTGTGCTGCATTTAGCAAGGTTGCCACATTGTTGTTCAAGCAATATGGCTCAAGGCAATTGTTCAAACAAGGTTGGTTTTACTTACCATTTGTTGGTTTCGGGATATATTAATCAAACTAATCTAAACTGTTTTGTGTGGTCTACTTCATTCAGGTATTCACAGATGGTCAACAACACAACTCATATTAGCTTGCAAGCAAATATCGATAATATATGGGTCCCAAGAGGTGATATGGTTTAATATTGTAAATATTTCCAAATTTATATTAGTTTCTGTCAACCGAGTGCAGGCACCTATCGATGAATAATAGCATGGTTCTTAAATAGGTGCATCACCCATGAGTTGCTCTAATAAGTCAAATGAACCCTGGGGCAAGGCCAAAGAGGCGAGCGGACAAGTAAGGAAATGACTGATTTGGGATGTACCGGGCACGTATAAAAGATGATTGGTAAAAACCGCGTATTTCCTGTGAGGATGTTCCAGAACATATGTATATATACATGTGCACGTATTAAACATACCGGAAAACTGTTTTTTGTTACTGCCCATCATCACTTTGCTCCTTGGCTGCCAGTCCACAGCCGTGATTCGGATCACGGTCATAGCAGCATTTGTGCATTTTATACTACTACTTTAAAACAAGCATCTTCGCTCATAAACCATTCACACTTCAGACCTTTGGACTGATAAATTCAAATTTTCTAGACTGGTTTTACCAACCAACAGACGAGAGTTGTCAGGAAATTGTATTCTTCGAAATTTCAGTGGATAAATGTGATCTCGATCTCGTAAGCTTATGTGGACCACGATGTCAACAATGTTTGCCGCATGAGTTCTGCTGAGAAATTATAATTTCTGTTTCTTTTTTCATTATTAGTTCGACAAAAGCGTCAAGTTCTTTGTATATTACGATCATTATTCAGCTCTTATGATGAACGGCCTAAAGGAAAAAAACAGGATTTGTTAGTCAGGAGAATTCGGAACACTCGAGCACTGGGGCAGAAGTTTAGGAATGATGGGCTTTGACGTTTTGATTTCAAAACGCGGGGTTATTACCCCACATTTGTGACGTAGATGTAAAGAGTCGAAGTTCAAATGCAGCATCTAAATCATAGTTCTGTCCTAGATTAATTAGGTGTTTGGAAAGGTCTAATATTACAAGAAACTGTTCTTCTTACTGCCTTACCGCTCAGATTAGCATTAAGTATCGTGTTCGGCAAACAAGGGCGTGGCATGTCCACTTCACCAATCTCTAAAATCAAAAGAAAGGAATCAGACAGGGCTTAAACGTGTTGTCGACAATCGTTTCAGACCCTCGTTCCGGAAAAACCGAGAGAAAACACCCAAGTTGTGCAGGCAGAATTGTTCGTTTTATTACTATATTGATTTTCTATAGTCAGGTTTTGATGGTCGATCATTCAGCTGCCTGTTGACTGACCGTAACATGCGGCGGTTTTTCTTAGTTCATCTAACGTCATAACCAGTACAGTATCGTTGAAGTTATAGTGACCGCCGAACAGCATTATGGGCATGACGATTCATGGACAACCCCGTTTGCGCGCCGTAACAAGAACGCCGAATTGGGCAAAACATATAAAGCTATAGACGATATTTTTGCCCGGAGGCCTCTCATGTGATAAAGTTCAAGAATCCTTTCATATTGTCCTCGACTACTACAATGGCCAGCGCTTTCAACCCACAGTAGTTCATTCAGAGTGGCGGTTTTTCAATGCTGAAATTTCTTGACAGTGATGAAGCTGCTGTACTTTGCTTCTATTTCTTCCTAATCGCGAGTTGACTTTTCATATGGTTTGAAATTTGTTTCTAGTTATAAGTTTTTATAAGTTTTCCTCCCGTTATCATTGGTCCTAGCAGAGACAAGCAGTAATTGCTTCAATGAATGAACACTGTCAGGTCACTACAATTCATGGTTAGTGAGATAGGCTTATTTTTTTAAAATTACAAATACAAGTCGTGATTCAAACAGTTACCCAAAAGTAACCCTTCATCCAATCATCTACCAGTATTCCTGAATATATCCATTTATTACTGCCATGTTCCGTTCAGTAAACAGTATGAATCATCAAAAATGGATGACTTGTTTTTACCCAACCTTTTTGTTAGGTTCTATAATCCAGAAGTGAACAGTAAAAGTCATTTTTTGATTTCTAATTCGTTTGTTTCCCTTTTGAACTGAGTTCGGGATGCATCAAAAAGACGTTGCGTCGTGTGTTGATTTCATTGTGAAAGTTTTTAATGTTGGAACACAGCGTTTTCTGGAGATATTTTGCCGACAGTTTAATTGCCTGGGCAAATGTCTCAGGGATGGTTGTTTCTGATTGTAAAAGTGATCTTGAGAAAATTCGACCTAAGTGATAGAAACCCTGCCAAAATCACATTTTCAGTCGGCCTATTAGTGTTCTTTCATCAAAACGCTTCACAAGGCGGTTCTCCTAGTCCTTCCACCTGGACACCAACTGCCATCGTTGCTAATTTCGGTAGACCAAAATGTGATTCATATCTTCCACCCAAAATAGATTATAATTCACCAACTTTCGTGAAGAAAGCAACTATGGTATGATTTATTTTTAAAGTTCAAAATATTTGTACTAGCTCGCAGCATTTGATTTTCTAGTAACTTAGCGCTGCTTCCAAAACACTATCATTGACAACTCAGACGATGAGAGGACGGCGTTTCTTTATTGGTAAGGTCGTATATTGTGAGAAACACTGTCAATCCGTAAGTTGCAGTGCTCCATACATAAAATACTAACTCAGGCGAATCGGGCTTTATTTTGCCTAATGCTGTTACAAAAAAGATTCACTATCATTTGGCATTCAACATAGGACTTTTGGGTTTAGGGAATAAGGAACCACCCAAAATAATTCTGTCTCTGTGAGACTACGAAGCACTGTGCTTTACATACCTCCAATTAGAAGCCTTTGATATTTACGGAAGTCAAATTTTACCAAGGATTGTGTAGCGTTTCGTCAGGGATTTCAAGACTTCCTGAGGTCTACCGCAACAAGGAAATACGCTCTCCTTGTTACAATTTGGATGCTGGTTTCCAACAAACATTCTACATAAAACCTAGTCAAACTAAGAGGTCTAGTTCCATTCCATTATTTCGTTTTTTGTCTTACAGTATTTGGATTCGATAAAGGTAACCAATCCTGACTGCTACATTTCATCGGTTGACTGTCATTCAATACAAGTTAGTTTATCACATTTTCGCAGGAAACCCCTTCTGTTTATTTTGTATTTGAACGGCTTTTCCTAATGTGTGTTTGTACGCACCAAGATTAACAATGTTTCTCAAACGAAATGTCGTCAGCGAGATGCAATCCGCGTTCACCTTGACGGATTTAATGCAACTGTGCAAAAGAAAAGCACTTTTTGCATCATCGTCTAATTATGAGGCTTTTACAAGCTTTGCATGAGCTCGAGGTGCGTACATTCATATTTGCAATAAATTTTAGGCCGACATAATTCAACTGTTGTTAAATGTTTAGTCATTTGTCACGTAAAGGTTGCTCTCAAACTATGTAAATCTACCAGGGCACGCTTAATGGAAAGCACTCAGCTCATCTTCGTGTCGAATATGAATGCAACTTTTTCGCTCCAATCCAACTCTGAGATCCTAGTTATTGTAGAAAAAATTTGAAAGCCTGATATAAAAAACGGAAAGACTACGTGTTCAGATGGCAGACTGTAGAAAATCATCTACGGATGAATAGAATATTGTACGCCAAGATTCAGTGATTCACTTTCAATCTAAGCCAAACTTGATCAGAAATTTTTATTGTTATATGGCAAGCAAGAAGGGTTATTTAGCGTGGTTATTCACGTGATCTTATACCCAGTTAAACCACCTTATTCTGATCTATAAGCCTGCAGATAAAAACTGGAAAATCTCGCAGGAGCAGCTGAACGACTGAAAGAGATTTCGAAAGAATACTTTCACACGTTCCTATTTATTTCCAGTTGATTTAACTCAAGCGCTAATTGGTGCACATTTTCGTCAAAAAATTTGAAATTCAATTTAATTTTCCAGCTCTTTTTCTACTTTGGAAATTTCCCAAAGCCAGTTAGATAAAACGGGACACCTGGTAGGGTCTACCTTTCAATCGAACGAAATCCATCATACATTTTTCTATAGTTTTTGTACTCTAGTTTTATTAGTAGTTTGGTAAATAAATAAGTTGGCATTAGCAACAAAAAGATACGAAATTTATAAAACTGGTGAGACGTTGGTCGGGGTGAGTTTGCTCACGATTCACATGCAATCACATTGCAGGTCGCGAATGAGGGAACTAGAAAAGTTGCAGAAATATTTGGTGAAAATAAATCCCGGCCTGGAACAAACAAAAACCTACGAGCTGCTAAATCAATGTTAGATTCAGGTAAGTCATGGTAAACAGCACACATGGATCCTTGATGGCATTGGATGAAAATTCGTCATTATTGCTCTCTTTGGACAGCATGCATACTTTCCAGCAAATCTGCAACCGAAGTGAAATAAGAACGATTAATTAAAACGATGTTACGATTTACCTGGACCAAATTTCGCACTAAAGTACAGAAGATGATAGAATAGTTCTGAATTGGGAGAGAACATAATTAATTTATATCTAAAACTGTTTGAGTTAAGGTAGCCGAAATGACATGGTGTAATTTGAACTAAAACTTGATAAATTGGGAAAACCATTCAATAAAGAAAAATACATGCAGTCCTATGTACTTAACAGATGCAATCCCATTAATACGAACTTCACCGTGGATAGACCCATCACTGGTGTGCTCAAGAAATTCTGAACAAGGAGTTACGATTTTATGGTTGTTTGTGATAAATGTGATGTAGCGGCACTCCTGACTGTTCACGTGCCAACACGAATATTTGAAGATAATCCTCAATATTATTTATTTTCATCCTTTCCTTCAACGTCTATGTGTTTAAATATACAAAACTCCGCGTTCACAAAACTTTCTGCTAGGTGATCAAGCGGTTTTCTTGTGATCTTAGGTACCTTCTGACCAGAAGTGATTGCAGGCACATTTCGCAAGCGTTATTTTATGAGATTTCCCTCCGTTCTGTCATGCGCAGCAATCCGTCATTCTTGTCTGGAATGTCGAAGTGAAACTGGAAAGCTCGAAAATAATAGAGAATGAGCTATAGATGACTTATCAAAATCCTTTCCTCTCATGTCCCAAATCCACCGTGGACCGGTGTACATGTAAGCTGTCAGATTACCCGCCTGCATTCTACCGTGAACTCTTCCTCACCACAATGACAGGACGTTTTCTAGCAATTATTCCTTCTGATATTGAGAACATAGCAAACGGAAATACGAAAGTGTCCATCACTTGCTTTTCCTAGGAATAAATGGCGTAACGTTTGGATTTTTTGTGAGTTTTTGTCGTGATCGATTCACCTATGCAGTTTCGGTGAAGCAAAACTAATCTGACACTGATTGCGGACATGTTAGCATTGAAAACAACAGGAATAGAATATCAAAATCAAACCAGTTGGGCAGATATGTCCGATGTTTTTCGGGACAGCCTTCAGTATGACATGCACAATCAGCATTCAGATAACGGTATTAACCAGAGAATAATACAACCAAATACAGACCTAATAACTGTTTCCTCGTGGGAACAAAAATACGTTAGTTTAACGAAAGTTAATTCCATAGTAAAAGCAAAATAACGAACAATCTTCCTCATCGTCATGTTTCGGATGCTCCCTTCGTGAAATGAAGACTTTGATTTGTACCTTTGCCACATTTTATTTGCAATCTCTTCTTTGAACTTCACCACGGCATGTTGTCGTTCACCAAAACAAGCAGCTCATGTAAGTCTTTAGTCAACTTCACAAGCATACACAAATGTGATTATGACTTTCAGCCTATTGTACTTATTATCGTTTTTCTTGTTCAGGTGCGTCTTCCTAAAGCTTTGCGATGAAATCTTTAGTGAAAATTCAACGGTTTTGCTCGTATCGCCTGAAGAATCAGGTTGTTTGACCACTAAATCGGCCTTTCGTTATCGAAGGCTTTAAACGGCCGACAATTCTCATCAAACCACTAACATTCCAACATCTTCCTATCACGTAAGACCCGTTACAGGCCACAGAAGACTAAGGAAAACTATATCGCTTCAGTGACCGAAGGGAATTAATTTCATCCAAAAACACCTGGAATTATTTGAAAAGATGGATTGTCCTAGAATACATAGTGTCAGTAAACTGAGTAGCGTTGCCAACATTCTTCCACCAAGTGACGGACCAAATTCCAGAATCACTCAAGCCTTTTGTTACCGATCTCGCCACAACTCAATATTGAACTATAACCCGTTGGGTTTCCCATAATACATTAAAAAATAAGGGTCAGCTTGGTTGTGAATGTCATCACACCGATAGGGGCATTCGTAGGCAAAACAAGATACCGCAGCTTTAGGACTTCCCTTTTGTCTCCGTGTAAAAAGAGTTGGGAAAATCATTAAGGAACCTCCTAGATGGGGTCAAGCTGTATGCACCAGTGCTTACGACGTTTGATTCAAAATTATATGGCTTGAGTCAGTGTCCCGGTTGGAATACCTCGAATAAGGTATGAATATAACGTAAGTGTATTGTGCTAACGCAGATGGATCAATAGCTAGTGGCCTACTGACTTGGTGCAACAGCCTGAATCAGTTGAAAACTATGAAACCATAGCAAACCTGAGCATAGAATATTATTTGGACAGCAATAACTGCTTAAGTCGTATGTAAACTAACATGTTCCTTAATCGACCGTTCCCATAAATTTGTTGATATGAAGTTAAGGAAAACACTGTGAGGTACTACCTAATCTGCTAATTCGGTTTAAATAGTGTGTTGTAAAACTGATATAAAAAACAATAGCGATTAGTATACGTGCGTAGATATAACTGGGTAAATAGTGAAATGTGACGTAAATGCGTGTGTGACTATGATTAATCAATGCCTAACTCAAAAAGAACAAAAGACGGCAATATTATTCCTACTAAATGGGTTACTAACATTAAAACAAATACAATTTTCAAACAAGGTTTTGCAGGGGGCGGTGTACAATTACCGTGCACGTACTGGAGAGCAATGACCACGATGTACCAGATGAGCCTAGCAGGTGTAAGCAACAACCCTGAACGCAATCCTTCTCTCTCCGAAATATATGTTTAACCACAAACCAAAGTCAATTATATTTCTTTTGTGCCCAATGATGTGACAGATAAAATTATACAATATAGAACAACATACCGTTCAGCGCATTTGTCAACTGCCGGGAGCTTATTTGAAAGTATCAGGTAAACTTGGCTGGAAATGACCGTCTACCTGACTGGAAATGTGCAGTATTTTCTTAATGACAACAGTAATAAGCGTTGGGTGACTTAGTCACTTTCACCAAGAAGATTAGCAGTACTTCGGGACGGGCATAAGCACTTAGGATAAACGCGATATCGGCTAAAACTTCTGAAACCTCCCTGTTAATCATTCCATCCATGTGACCTAAGGCATTAGCTTTACTGGTATTAAAAAGGGATAGTCAAGATCGAGCCTAAAAGACATCATGCCAATGACTTCAAGATAGCACAAGGGCAAGTTAAAACAAGGGAAATTCGTAATTTGAGATGCCGCAATTTAAACAAACGATAGTTTCCTTTGTACTGAGCCGTCCAATAGTTTACTCGTCCGCCCAGTCAAGTACAATTTATTTAATTTTCGGATCCAGAAAAACAAAACGTTGAATAGACAGTAAAATGAATTCTTTGCTCATGATAACGCTACCTAACGTTTTCTGTGGGCTCCGGTGATAACATGTGAGTGAGTCCCAAATTTTGGGCGCGCTCGTGTGTAATAAGAAGAAAATGCGTGGAAGAAGTTTATTGCTGAACATTTTTACTTTTGATTATCTGTGATGTGTGCATTCAAAATCTTACCAAAACTAACTGTCCACCTAGATTAATGACGTCAACGAAAATCTTTCCAACGTTATTACCCAGACAGAACTAACTTTATTTCGTATGCGTAAAAAGTGAGAACTCTAAGCAACCCAGTATTCATTGGACCATACAAAACAAAATTTGAAACCAGATTTAGTGCAATACACTCCAGTTACAAAAGCCTTTCCCATATACAAATGAAACTTTCGGGGCGAAATTTCCTACAGACACAATTGTTCAGGGCCAGCTAACAAATCAAACACAACAATTAGCAATAAACGGATGCACACAGTTTAGCTCATGTTGGCCAGGCGGATTCAGTAAATCACTACGGTTCAAATATTCCTAACCCTAGATATTCCACCGTAACTAATTACGGATTGTCGTCGCGCAGCACATAAGTGAAAATTGCTTTGACTGTTTTAATGATCGATTGTCGAGACCACCTAAGTAGCCGGATTGCATGGAAGGTTGGGGCCAGGTATTTCACATACGCCTGCAACTCCGACATCCAAATGGATCATTCAGCAAATACCACTCCATCTAAGCTGGCTCGGACATTCTACGAAAATTTTCGCTCAACGAGGCAAACTGTTGTTGAATACCGCGTTTGGAGTCGGCAGTGAAAAGACGTAAATTGGGAACTATTAATGAAAATCGTTTATTTTATTACTTGATTCTTATTTATTTTTGCTTAAGCATGGTCGGGATTCTCATAATTCAAAGCACACCACTGAATCTGAAGAATTTCCATCATCACGAGAACAGTGCAACGCGATGGGACTTCATTCTTTCTCCCAAGATTCATCGTACGAACGGGTATTCTTTAAAGGCAAGGCAAATAATGAAGTCTGCCTACTCCCTATGGGGTCTTTCCTAAAGTTTTTGGATGCAATGGCTGACGTGGTTTGTGAAGATGATGCTTTTGTTCCCCTGTTCACGAATAGGACAGCTTTTGCGGCTACCAGGTTTGGAAAATTAAATCGTTGGATTCCAAATTGGCTCAATCACTTGTTAACGAGCTACTGTTCATAACGAGTCACTTTATTGTACGAACAACAAAGCATTAAGGCTTTATCAGAGAGTTTTGGTCATTTTGGATGAGAGTGTTTTATATGGCGAATGGGTTGGTTCTTATTATGAATGGATTGAATGAATTTTCGACCTATTTCCCCAATTATGATTGTCTGCTCACAATCAGTTATTTTTGCTAAATTATTTTGTGTTTACAGCTCAACGGAATAGTGCCGGCGTTTGCAAACTTGAAAGATACAGTTGTATCTGATTGAAAATGTCGTGCTGACAATTAAGGTGTAGACGAATTGCCTCGTGATCACTGTCTCATAGTTTGAAGACGATTAATGACAAAGAACCACTCACAGAATGATGCGGGTTTAGAAAATGAGTAAATCGAGTGAAAATACAGAAACGGTTAATCAAAAACTTACCAGTAGAGTGCAATGTGGTGGATGGAGACTATCGGACTTTTAGACGCGAACATCCCGAATTGTATTCCCCTCATCACCGGTCATCTTTCAAACTTGGGAGCCTACTGTTGGCTGGAGCGCTGCCCTCAAAAGTGGTGTACATTGTTATTTCATCGGCGTGGAGAACATCAAGAATTGTAGAAGAATATTGTCCTGCCGGAGAAAAAAACTGTTTCATTAATTAAGAATTACTGTTTGGGCGTCGTAATCATGGGAAGTCTATAAATAATTTTGGTTTTGGAAGTACGATTTGAAAATTGGGAATTTCATTGGTGACTGCAGCGGTTTTGCGGTGTAGTTTCGTAGCTTTAATTTCCTTGACGTATTTCCAAATGCAGATTTTATTTTTGGACAGTATTATTTAGAAGGTCATTTACAAAAACAAACTTGATTAACAGTGAAGTGTGCTAAAAACCTGATGCATTGTCACAGTCATATTGTTGGTAAATAGATTTTTTATACCAACTGTCCAGTGGTTACTGCAGCGGGTGGGCCTTTTTCCGATCGAATCGAGACCGTCTAAAATCTTTTACGTTGGTGCTTATTTCTCCGAAATTCAAAGACTTGCACGGTGCCAACCGAAAATAACTCGCGGCGTAGCCCATAAACTTCTGTCGAATGCTTATGTGATTACTTAGAACACAATCCGTCATTTTCTCAAATTAAAATGCACGAGAAAATGTCATGGTTACTGTCTTTTTTCAAATGTGTTAATAGTCCTAAATTGGCCTATCAAAGCACAAACAGTTCCCGATGAAACCGTTCTACCTAGCAGAAGCTTGAAAAGTTTCACGAGAATTGTTTACCCTAATGGTTGAGCTCAATGTCAACAGCTTGTGTCAACATTGGTCCGGTTTTCTCGTGTTTTCTCACAAACGGCACTGCAAACATATCATTGTTTGCTGGTGTGGTAGAATTGGCTTGATCTATTTTGTTCGAAGTCATACAACTGCAGTTACAATTCCGTTTAGAAGTGTAAGTATGCGAGGACTATTTTCACATTGTTATTTCGAACGATCTAAGAACAAACAATCTCGATGTCTGTGTTCTACCCAAGTACTGGACAACAGGACTAACGCTGATGCATTCACAATTTAGTTAGAACGGAATCATTTCTGTGCACTGTGGAACTAATTTGGGCTCTCATGGTTGCCACACAATGCCCCAAGAGCCTTGGCCGCTTAGCGAATTCTTTTACAACTTATTTTTGAATGTGAGTTTAAGAAACAAAGGACGTTTATACTCCCTGGATTCCGGTGAAAACCCCAGTAGTTTACCAGTCATTGGCGTTTTTTGGAGTCACGAATCAATTGCCTGGATAATCTGTTGAAGAAAAAATTTACTAAATTGGTAATTGCCCTCATTATAGTCTACGTGACTGTGTAAATTAACAACGGAACACTTTCTGACCACACAATGGTAACGGTAGACTAGGGCGTTTAAAATTTTAAGGTTCGCAGACCTATGGGATACAAACCTCTACTGATAACAGTCAAGGTGTGAAAAATATTCGTTGTATTGCTTTCCGTGAATCAGTATATGTCGGTCTGTTAATCAAAAGAGACCAAATGAACTGATCATAATTCCTTCAATGTGTCGTCAAAGCCCAGATAATGGAGCACAGGAAGCAAACACGGAACTGACTGTTTCCATGTTTTACTATCTTCAGCATTCTGTCAGTCGAAAACATCCCTTGCGGGTGAAGATATTGTTAACTGCAACGATGCACCGTTCGCCATAAGTCGGTAACCGTTAAGTGTTACGCTGCCCCCAATGGATGTCACATTCATGAATTCCGCTCAACTGACTATTTTGTTTACACAGAAATCCTAAACTGACTGTCGAAAAGTTCTGTAAAATTTAAATTGCTGTGTATTTATAAGCAAACGTAATATTTTTGGGTGAGCAACACATCTACTTGTTGGCTGGCTCAAATAAAATATTTGTTTGCAGAATAACATCAAACAAAGATTTTTCTGATCACATGAGAACAGAAGGCCAGTTTGTTCAGATAAAGACAAGCCTATGGTGCTGTTGCCGAGAGGCAGAGAGAGGGAGAATTCTCCTCCCCATAACACCATTTTCATGTAACGAAATTTTCGTGTGGTCCTCGTTTGAATCTTGGGATCAAATCGCAAAGTTCTTTCCCATTTGTCCCTTTGTTTCTGTGAGCCCTGCAAGAACATGTGACATCACTTTTCAGTGGATTCTCCCAAACGGAAATCTGTGAAAACAATAATGATTTTTTACAACTTTTGCATCTTTTTGTTCTTTCCCGAACTGCTGTGGATTCATTCATGGTTCGCTAAATTTGCCGAATGAAACAAACGTTTTTGACAATTATTTTGCATGTGAATGGTCAAACATTGAACAGTTACTGTGGTAGTTTTTGGTAACCACTAAGCAAGATGCTGCGCTGGCGAGCATCTAGTAATACTAATATAAATTGTAAGAGCAGCTATATTTGGAACATGGTAGATTTTTTCCTTTTGAAAGAATTTGTGTTATCGCAACATTTTTGTATTTCCACATTTATTCACAGCAAAACGCGATGAAATCCGCTCCATTTTAACCTGGACGTCTTCATTTAGCTAGTTTGCATGCTACCGAGCAAGTGTTACGTTTCTCCTCTTTGATGCATGGTTGGATATTCACTAACAGAGTTAGGTTTGTGTAGTGAATGCTAGCTAATGATAAAGTTAAAAAGTTGTTAATAGCGATAGTTAATCTGATAATTATTTAATGTAATAATTTTGACTTTGATCTCCGTTCATATCATTTAATGTTATTATCAAGCCGAAATCTGCAATTGAATCTGGCTCCAGTTGTGTGGAATGCATTCGTTCTAACTAGGCCCCAATGTGCTTTCAGTGGTCTTGACCATTTAGCGAGGAGAAGTTTTCTAACTAGCCTTGCTCCAAAATTTGCTCATCTTTATTTCGTTTTATTCAATTTCCCGAGTGTGACAGCATGGATCTTCCCTTGTCCTTGATCGGTTTCAAAGCCATTGACGGTTCTTCAATTTGAGTCGCTTCCCTTTGATTGTTGCTCTCGCTACAACACGGTCAATTCGGTCGGCTGAGGAAAATTTGTTTGGTAATGTTTCCGCAATATACTTGAAATGTGGTGACCTCGAAGCTTTCAGTACTGGACAGCTCACCCTACAACAGCTACAATCAGTGAGGAGTCACTGAAGGCACATGACGGGAAAAAATGGCGAATTTTGCTTTCTCTACCACTAGACTCGAGGGCTTGGGGAGTTTAAGTTCGAAAAAAAAACAAAGCCAAAACTTTGTCTTCATTCTCCATCGCTTTCGTGCAACCCAAAGTACCCTGAGTGAATTGTGAATTTAATCTAATTTTGATATAAACACCGATTTTTATTAGTGGTAGTTAGTATTGTTATCATTTACCTGGTATTTCTAACCATGAAACACGAACAGCAATTACCGGGGGATGAAAACACGATACAACGGAAATGGAGGATAATAGGAAACTGACTGTCACTTCTTTCGCCAAATTAGGAATAGAGATGAAATTTCATGTTGCCTATTAATGACGCGATTAAGATGAGCAAGCACTGGTGTTTCTATTGGATAATTCGGTGTCACGGCAGTACTTGACCACAAACGTCTCTGGAGAAACGATGCAATGCTTTGTTGTATACTGCAGTATGCTGTGATGTATGTTGACGTCCTCGGTGAATTCATAGGTTTGAAACCCATCTACGTTCCAGACTAACGTCGGTCATAAATAAAATCTTATTTTTCGCAACAACTACAAAGACAATTTGGACAAAACTCCTGAATTTCGTTATTCCCCAAAAGCGATGTCCGAAGTGCATCCACACTTTGTAGATATTATTTCAAAGCAAGTAGTTTTTCCTTTCTGCCTACCAGGCCACTGATTACTGCCAGATATCAGAGGTTCTGGTGGCATAATAGGCAACAGATGGGACTTTGTGAGAATAAGAAACGAAATTTAGTAATGCATGCAGTTAGTCAAAATTCACTGGCATAGCGTTGTCGGTGGAATGTATAACTGGCCGGAGTTTTGACCGGTATAACTTGCCTTGAGAAAGACTGGACAGGGTCGGCCAAATACACATTCTATACATTAGTGACTTTTGGGCAGTTGTCTACATGACTTCATCACATGACGCATTGACTTTTCGATACACTGCAAAGCTCGTGTGGTTTGGATAAGTTAAAATTTAGTTATGCTAGCTAAAATGCTTTCAGATTAGTCTATTTTTGTCTCTTTTGTCCAGTGTCGCCACACATGTTTTGCTTAGATTACTGGGATTTGAAACATCGATTTCTCCGATGAATTTTCAACCATAAGAACAGACGAGGTGACTTCAGTTTTTTTCAAATTTGACTGCCACAAGCAAGAAATTACATGGGCGTAAAATAAATTCAAGGCCAGCTCAAATGGGTGGCCACATGGGAGACATTTTGACAACATAGGTTTTTAATTTTAATTATCAAGGTGCCACGTTTCACCTTAACCTTAAAACTAAATATCTCAGAGAGTGCGCGTCACTTGATTCAAATCGTCTGTTCGTAGACTGTGCAATCCTGCCTTGTAATGTGTTTACTCTGAAAGCAATGGAGATGCAGATATAAAGAATATATAGAAAAAACTGGATTTCCTTTGACACAATTTGGTCTGTGCATACTTCTCTGACCACGGCCTACGGGACGTTACATTGCTCCCCGAAGCAAATATGGGCGAATAAAATAGCTGACCATTATAATTGGAGTACTAGAACGCGAATGACTGTTCCAATCGACCTTAACAAAGGTGATGTTAACACAAATCATAGAGCCATGTACGACTGCATGGTATATGCTTGCATTTCCTGGCAAACTTCCTACTATAGGTTGCTAATAAACGAATATTATAGGGCTGTCGAGTTTTGATTAGATTTATACCTTACCGACACTGCAGTGACGACATCGCACTGATTACGTAAGTCGATATTCTGGACAAAAATGCTGGATGGGCAGATCGGCAAATATCAAAGGACCAAAACGGGCCCAGGGAAAAAAGGATCAGTGAGAGTTGGGCAAAGCAGACCAACAAATGCGACTTGATTTTGAGTGATAAACGAACTTTTACATCAGCTAAACTTGATTTTTCTTACCGGAGTCACATTGGGGACGGGCGATAGCAAAGGCGAGAATCAGAACCGATTTAGCAGTCCCGGTACTAAATAGGCTAAACATCTTTTCTCTTTATATGTGACACTTTCGGGAAGTATCCCATCCCACCTGAATGGATTTTATGGGCTAAACGTGATTCACCTCTTACCGAGTCTCGTGACGGTTATTTTATTTTCTGGTACCACGGATATTTTATACAATATTTGATTGGTAACAATATAATGTGACTAAGCAAGTGCTTTGTGTTTGTGGGATCATACAAAACGGTTAGAACGATAGAAATGAGTTCAATGCACTAGCTACAACTTAGGTGGGAGACCTTGCGTCTGTTGACTCGAAACGTGACAACTAAAGTTCATTATTTGCTAGAGAGTGGAATCGATATCAGTCGACGCAGCATTGTAGAAGCTTAGACCAAGGTGACTATCGGAACTAAGCTAATTCCAAGATGATTACCATAGTCACTTCGTGTTTTCTCCTTGAAGATGAGCATAACAGGTGACCCAACTTAAGGAATCGGAATACGCTGCCAGTTCCACATGTCATGAGATAAAAAGTGAAATCGTCAGCCATACCACTCTACACAGTTTGAAAAGGGGAGCTTGTCGGGACCTATCGATTTCCGTTTCTTCAGTAATCGAATGTGCGAATCTACCTCCATTTTGTTGGGGCTCAAGTGGCACCTCCCAAGGATTTTCAGTTTTGGTCGTCAAATTGGTGCTCCCTTAGCTAAACTGGCGCATGAGCCGGGTCTGTATTTTCCGGGAATCATAGACTCTACATTTTTATCACCGATTTGTCCCCTACTGGTGTTGCATATAAGCTTAAACATTCGTTGACTGTTATTTGAGGCAGTTACTTATTCCATTCCGTCGCTCATCTTGATCCACCAGTTTTCACAACCCATCTTAAGGCTTGTCGTCAATAAACATATCCAGTTTTATATTATTCCCCCATTTACATAAAGAGAGCTGATGATTTTGCTCTCTTAAACTTAGGGACCATTGAGGGGATCAAGCGTGTTTGATAGGCTACACATTGAAGGCCAGCTGCAGTGGAGCTTGCCTTTATTCCATTGCTCGTCTACACCACTGGTCGTCGGAGTTCATAGCTTCTCTGATAGTTTCTATTCGTATCTGGCCCAGAAATCTGAATCACACAGACGCTGTGCCGCTGACGCAGATCGTGATTTTCTCCGATGGTCATTCAGACAGCGAAAATTTAATTAACGCTGACGCATAATCCGATTCTGCATACTTGGGCCAGTGCGATCAATACTTTAGGACAGAACCGCGCCAGCGATGGCTAACCACGATATGATCAGTCTGACCCACAGTATCTCAAACATTAGAGCGCGATGTCACCGCGCCACGCGAACGGTGTTGGTAGCTTTTGGTAATCCGTATTAAGCGATTGTATGCACGAGATAAGAGCAACCTATCACCGTTATCTATAAGGCAATGCCAAAATCCAACCGGAAAAAAAAGCTTTGCATTAAAATCCCTTGTTACCAATACAATAACAGGATCTCCTAGGAACGAGAGCCGCTAGTGCGTCCTAGACTTTCTGTCTATTAGGGCTACAATATAGAAATACATGTCGAGGTGTTGAATTGCTCGAGGCTTAGGACAGTTGTAATTTTGAATCCCAATTAATGAAGAGACTCTTACTGCGCATAAACGACTATCATCCGGAATCCAGTTTGAAATATCCGTTTGTCTGTTGTCAGCAAAGACCAACCCTACATCATGCTGACCCAGGGCGCAAGCCTATTCATTTACTAGTGTGCGCAGAAAAATTCTTGTTGAGATAAGAGACGGCTT
This sequence comes from Fasciolopsis buskii, assembly GCA_008360955.1. Classification (NCBI taxonomy): domain Eukaryota; kingdom Metazoa; phylum Platyhelminthes; class Trematoda; order Plagiorchiida; family Fasciolidae; genus Fasciolopsis; species Fasciolopsis buskii. The sequence continues at coordinate 192,030 of LUCM01004803.1, read as the reverse complement.
TATTTTTACCACACTGCTTCAATTACTACTGTTGAGGCGCCAAACATCAACCTTCAATGCGTCCATTGTTACTGTTAAAGCGCCTGCCGGCTGGCCTATATGAAAGCACGCTCACTGAAGGGGCCGAGATTTGAAGGCTAAGGATCTTTATAAAACATTCTGTTACCAGATACACGATCACTTACAGCACTGCTTCAATAAACTTTTGTGTATATGACATTTTATTAGCAACGTTATTATTGGGTAAACCAATGAAAAAGGTGAGAAGCTGCCGACAGAAAACGTAGGTTTCACGTAAGAGAGGGACGTCTGAACTAAAACATAATTATCATTATCTGCCCTGCTCAACATAACGGGAAGCGAGACTCTGATTAACTTGTACCTAGACCGCCTCACTAAGGGATTATTTGCATATGTGTGACTCATCGTAGGTGGTGGGCGCCTACTCCCAGTGGGTCCAATCACCTGGGGAGGGAATCAGCAGAATTCTCAAACAAAGGATTTGATTTTTATGATAACTTGTACTGAAGGCTACAGAGAATAGACGAATGAAAGTCCATTTGTTCGGATCAATTGATTACCCAATTCTTCCGACTGAACTGCCAACTTAAACCAACTCCCAAACTGGAGGATACAGAGACCATTTCGACAGGCCTCTACTCATTCATGTTACAAGTGCAATTATGTACTCGGCTTTAGATAAGCAATTCGGTACAGTTCATTGAGCCTTGAATATACTTAGACCGTCATACCGCATCAACTTGCAGCTTCTTGATGATGGACAAATTCTGGTGAAGTATTTAAGCGGACGTCTAAGTGAACCTAGATAAATTTTCGGGATTACTGAAGAATACCACTGTTTATACTGACACTTACAGAAATGGTGAATTCACAGTGCGTATGCACTGCTCATGATTCCTAACAAGGATGAAACAGCTGCACAGTGCTTCCATGGTCTCTTTATGGTGAGTTGAGCGATGACGTCATATGGTGAATTATTTCATGAAAACATTCAATCTCCTACTACTAACTTGTACTGAATCATTCTAATAGAATTCAGTCATTCTTCTCTTTCCAAATAAAGAAAAAGCCGAGTTGAGCATTACATTCAGGCAAATTATTTCCAATCAAATATGTAGTGAATGATAAAACTCGTTTTCATGCTAATTCTCAACTCATTTTAAAAAGCTCATAGAAATTGTTTCATCGATACGCACGTGAATCACCAGCGAGGATTATCTATTATTCTCTACCACCTCTGCTGTAATTTAAAGTCCAGAGTGCCGACCTCCGGTGAGAATGAAAAGATGGCGAGGACACCAGTCACACTTGTACATGTGATACCTCGCATCTTCCACTAATCGAGGATAAGAGTTTCTACTTATTCTATGCAGAAAGAAATTTTTGCTGCGTCCCAAAGTTGCACACGACAATAACGATGTCAGGTGGAGAAAATCATGCACGCGATAGGAAAAACGCAATTAGATACAAAAAACAAATTAGGACGAGAAAGCTGGTTAATCCGTGTCTTTACCGAAGTACAAAATGAGAAGTCAACAAAACGTAATTCCCATGATAAACAGGATTTGAGTGATTTTGCTTCCTTCATAGTAGATATAAATGGCTAGTACCGTGGACGTGACTTGATTCTTCTCCACGGAAATACCTGTCTGCCGACTCGAAGCATCTTCAACCACTGAATCGCATAGTCCATATAAAGCTTATTTTCTGTTATTCCCAAATGACAGTTTTCAGCTAGGCAATATTGTGGCACCTGAAATGAATACTATGAGTTTGAAGCCACTCACCACCAGTTGATTTTTTTTACCTGACAAACTTCCAACGGTCACCGTAGTTTTAGAAATAATGCGTTTTTTAGTATTGAATAAGTGAAATAATGCTTTTGTTTGCGATACTACGAATACTCCTTTTTTAAATACAGTTACACTTGCAATGTTGTTAGTACGTCCTTCTTAAAGATGAACGCAAATGTGTTGTGAAAACATCATCCGTAACTACAATCTGGATTCTCCACCAAAATGTTTTGTTTTCATTTGCTCCATGACATTTATTTTGCATCAGCTGAGTTCTACCTCAAACAAGTATCATATCTGTGATATCATGTTAAATTGTTATTGCATGATACAGTCAAGTTATTTCCTGTATGCATTACTTAATCCCAGTAATATCAATAATTTAGCTGTTCATACAAAGACGTTCTATCACAATCCGCTGTTGAGCTGAATTTTGTTCAAGAAATTATTTTTTTAGTGGAAATGCGCAATGATGTCAAACACGTAACTCCTTGTACCCGTAAACTTGGCTACCTAAACAGGATTATAGTGACTTTTATTAAACACTTCTGATTCACTATTATTGGTTAACTGCCCATCGGACCCCATCTTTCATGCATAAACCTTAAGTCTTCCGGTCAGCCGTACATTCACGAAACTCCAAACTCGAGTTTCATGATTATTAGAGCCCATCGGCCGTGCTCATTCCCCATCGCACCCAACGTCTGAACCTGGGCTTTCCAAATTTAAAGCGCGTAAGTTGACACTGGTTCCCACACGATGTTTTGTGCTTTATGATAGGTAACGTTAGTCCTATGCCCCGGTGGCTGATTAGGGTTTGTTTTCGCCCTAGATACCGTTGACTCGTATAGCTCGACCGTTTGGTTAACTCAACAGGCGCACACACCCTCACGCATCCTCACACACCTACACACACCTCTTGACTCCCTTTGCCTTCTTTTCCGTCCTTATTGTCTTCACTAGTTGGCGTGCCACTAGCCGGGGAATTTACTGCTTGTGTAGACTTCGTCGGTGCGTGTACGTTTGACCGTATGGTCGGCTCAACGTCTCTGACCTAGTCGTGCAGACCGGAAATCCCTTGGACTGTTCCGAACTAGACAACACGGTGCTACATCACTACTCACTCGTATGTCATCACTTCTCACGATCGTTCTGTATCTAAATCTGTTCTGGGGCAGACAAATCACGGTATGAAATTTGCGTGAATTATCACTCTAATTATTTGACTTCATCATTAGTACCGTGTTACGAGACCTTCTTATTTTTCCCAGGTTTAGAATCGGGACTGTACACGTCACTCAGATTTGAGGGTCTTGATCGGGACAAGCGGTCTTTGGTCTAGATTTCCGTTTTCGTAATATGCCTGAATACATTAATCACCAGGAGGTATACCTATTTGCCTTTACTCCCGTGCTTTCCGCAGAGTTGCTCTATTTCCTGGATGCAGTCTTGATTACAATGCAAGCAATTATTTATTATTCGACCGTGCAGGATAATGTAAGCTATATAATACCGTCGAGCTTAATGCTGTGTTTCCAATGAGAATTTAACCTAGAAACTAGTTAACAAGCAAAAATTTTTCTTCATCCTCCAATAGAATAACCAGCCATCGATCAGAGAAATCCAAGTTCATGACGCATAAGAATGAGATATACGTAGGCTGGGTATGTTGCTATTTAGGGATCTGTCAATGAAGCAAGTATGAACGCATATGTGAAGTGACTACGAAGTGATACTTGGGTGAAACATGATCTTCAACTCTGAATGCTGCTCAGAAATCTCAAGACCACTAATCAGAGATCGTAAATTTAAGGCGCAATCGATTCAAGCTCTCATCTTCGGTTATTCGAAATGAACTATGCGATAGGCCTCCAATGCAGCACAGTCGGTGTAAAAATCTGCGGCAACATACAGAAAATAGTATTGCAATTGAAACGTCACGGCGAGTGTATTCAGGAGGGAAACGAACGAGCAATCCTGAGTTCGTTGATCACTGCAGTTTAAGACTAGTAACCGTTAATACTAAAAGCGTGACATCAGTTGGGATAACCTACATAAGGGTCAATCCGAAACTCTACCTTCGGAGATTTTTACTCGTTGTCAGTCCGTTGAAAATAGAAACAGAGGCAGCTCGTCATTTTGGCTAAGGCTACCCGAAAATCGTGCCATGTATGTTTGGCTGAGTGAAACTGATAAAAAGAAAGTGGCTCTGCCCTTTCAATTTTCAATAGCTCTGATTGACTGAATATTCAGACGGATAATATCAAAAAAACAAATCTAGTTCAATTAAAACGAACCCATTATTGGAATAATGACCCGCATTAATATCTGCGGGTGATATAGCATCCGTCCCCGGAGAGTTTCGAGCATGGATCTCACTTCTGTATTCATTGTTTCGCAAGGCTCCCACAAGAATACACTTCAACAGAATACAAGATGGGCCAATAGATGAAATGTAGGTGTGCAAAATGCTGTGTCGGATTTCTCATCAGCGAAGTGCACTTGTATAAAAAGCAACTAAATATGCGGAGAAAACTAGTGTCGAGTGTATGTTGCAGTTTATAGTGAATCATGGTTCAGTACAAAAGTGCTTATTTGTTTGCTTCGTGAATCAGCACATGCAGTAAAAAAGTCGACCAGAATGAGGTAGTTCGTATAAAAGTAACACTCATCTTTGGATCTGTTACTCCATAGTCCCGAGGAGATTTTCTGATCTCGTCTAAGAATAACTTGGAAATGGAATGTTTGACGGAAATCATTCTCGGAGATGACGGGTTTTTTTTTGAACAACTGGCTAAAGTCGGAACTGTAATCTATTGATTCAATACCAAGGGTGTGCATTTGAATTGGATTTTTTAACGGTATCCTTGGCGCAACATTCGCATTAGTTTTGTTAAACTGGCATTTGTTTTTATGTTCCATTCACAACGCCTAAAGTTTGATAAGTCGTCACTTTACGGCGATTGAGTAAGGAATTGGGACCCTATTTTGTTAAACTTTACTACCGTACATGTTTTTACTTACATTTTTCTTGTCCATCGAGAAGAAACAGGCTCGAAGCCAGAAGATGACGAACAGACACTCCGGTGGTCGCATGTCTCTGATGCTACCGTTCACCGACCATCCACTCTTGGATTTTACTTTCGACATTGGGAAGGTTTAGAACTCACAGATGTTGGTGCATGGCACATAGCGTTGCTATGCAATTAATGGTCAGATACAATGCTGAGACAGGGGTGCAAATCTCATCGACAACCGGGGATTCGATATGGATAACCTTTTAGAATAAACTGGTGGATGCGAACACAGTTTCTCCTCTTTCGGTATTCAAAAACGGGTTCCAGACAACCCCATATATAATGCTTAATACTGCATGTTTGAAGACCTGTTGACTGAAATGATTACCTTAGACGGATTGACTGCTTCTCACATATGCGATTCATATTTCATTCCCGAGTAGTTGCTTTCTCACCTATGCCCGATTAGCCACGTATGAAACGTTCAAAGCCTTGTTTGACTCCAGCAGAAAATTCGAACTGCCGGAATGGCGGAAAGGACGTCTAAAAATCGACCAATATTAACGAAAATAGCAAAAAAATCGAGCGGGAGTGTGTAACTCAGCAGGCGGCCTTGAAATCCTCTCATGAACCAAGATTGCCGTATCTTTTCTATCAAGTTAGAGGACCTGCGAGGATGCAAGTGATCAGATGGAACTGTCATAATTTCTGGCAAAGTGAGCTCGATCAGATGGGTTTGGGCTTTCTAATAGCGATCCTGAAGTGAATGAAGTTAAACTTTAACAGAAAGCATTATCTTCAGACAATAGACTGATCAGAATACAATGGGAACTTTTGTCAGGCATGAAATCCAGAACAGCAATCCCTTGATCTTAACTGTTAGAAGTGTTTGTACAGCTCGCTTCCAAGCCCAATTCACATCAACCTGGGATCCCGCCCATGCAGACCTGCCAGGAAAATAATTGAATTTCTTTTAGGATACGAGTGCAGACTTGACTGTGTGTAGGCCTAGACTCGGTGTCACAATTATAAATAGCCCTTATCAAAACTAACTGATCGATTCAGTACACTCCGTCCAATCTGCCGGACAGCCTGTCTATGGTCTACCACCTTTGTTAAGCCAAACTCCTTTGGCAACATTTGATGTGTCGCGTGACCTAGTCAGTTGAGAAACCGGATCATCAGATGGAGATCCGGGGTTAAGTCTGTCAACATCCCGATCATTATCATCGATATTTGCTACCTCGTTACCGATGGATTTTCGTAATGAGACCCGGTAAGCAATCAAATTCAGACCAAATGGATTAAAGAAAATTACTTCCTGGTAGTCATCATTTTTGTCCAAACTAGTGACCAGACAAGATGAGGAGAAGTTGGTTATACGACGTTCAAATTGTCTTGTTGTCATAAGATAAAAATGACATGCGCATAATGCAGCACACCTTCTACGACTTCATTAACCATTATTGATTGGTGCTTGTACTTGGAGTCACAACCTCAGACACAAGTTGTGTCCATAAATAATCATCCATTCGCAGCCACACACTAATGGACGGCAAATCGCGTGGTTTTTGGCTTAGATCGATAGGTGTCATAATGTTTCCAGATCCGTCATGAACATTTTACAAGAACTCTACCAAATCTAAAGTACAATAATTATTACCCGAAAAGACGAAAATTCTGCTCATGCGGAATGGTTTCGGGGAGAATTAAGGTCATCCGTTTAAGATTAATAGACATCTCTTGTTTGCTATTTTATCGTGTGACTTGGAATTGTTTCCCTAAGTTTATCTGCTAGCAAGCATCCTACTGGAGGACCAATGGAGTAAATTTCGTTTGCTCTGGAGATAAGTAAATTAAATGAGGAAGAATCTCGCTTGTATCGGTGCAAGTTTCAGGTGTCTGTAAGGCAGAAGAAACTGTTCCTCTTGTGTTATCAACCCTCAGATCACCATTAGAAAACAATGAAAGAAGTCCACAACTGTCTCATTCTAGAGGGGACTCATCGTCAGCCCCTATCAGCTGCAATCAAAACGGGATGTGAATCCGAGACGAGCGAATATTACATAAAAGTCTTGCTGTTTTCTTCACTCGAATGTACAAACTTGCAAAAGTTAGCAGGATACCAAAATACTTTTATGGATTTAGTGCTAATATCCGCGTCAGACTTTCTAGACCCGGTGCTTTGTCTCTCAAATAATTAGCAAGACAGCGGTATTCCGCCTACTTTACCTAAAAGCGTTTCCATTGAGATTAGATCGCATTGCACACGAACTTCTCACATAAAAAGTAGAGCTTTTCGTAGGTACAGAATGGGCAAACTGGCTGTGTTAAATGTCAAACAAAATGGAATTCGCAGATCCGACGATTTCGCTTGGAAGCTTCCTCCGCCCCATACAATCAGCATTTTTGAAAGATAACTAATCTTTCCCTCGGACTAACTGTTACTTATGGTAAGATAACTAGATAGTTAAAACATTTTACTTACCCGGCAGCTACCGGGTGACAAATCGGGAGATATGAAATGAAGATCTCCGTGTGCAACAACGATTGCGACTGTCTATCTTTGATGAGAATTGTTTGTTTGAAGCTTGGAATTCATTCCAAGGAAAAATTCTTTCCCGGGGGCTTACATGCTATCTCAGGATTCACTCCGTTCATGAGGGATTATTCAAAGTTGTTTCTGAAATCTGAACATGCCGGTTCTGCTTTCACTATCCAAGACGGGTAAAGGAGGCGAAATTCGCCGCTAACTGAGACAGCAATCGACTGGACTCGATTGAACGAAGATTTAAGAAACTCGTACTTTGTATCTTTGCCGCCGTAGAGTAAACTGTTGTCAAGCTCAAGTTGTAAGGCTTTCATTCACACAAACTACTTTTTTAATTACTGACTGCCCGGGGCCTTCCGAAGCTCGCAAGTAAATTCGGACATTTCATTGTCAAACCTAACTAATCAAAAAACGGATAATCCTAGCTGAAACAGAGCTTTCAGTTGGCTTCTCGCACAAGAGATTTTTCTCAAATATTTTACAATACTCGCAAGCCTGTATGTATTCGCAGTTACCATGGCCTCATTTAAAATGAGTTGAATAGTACGCCAAGGACTTCACATTTCTCCGGTCTTTAAGCGATACGGTTACTGCATCGACATGAGTTAATTAGTAATTAGCATAACAGCCACAAAGCACTGATTGTGTCGATTGACAAGTGAAGTACAAAAGGTTAGTGTGAAACTCATTTTTGTCCGAATCGCCAATGCACTACTGGAACAAAAGTGCTTTTGGAGGAAAGTCGCTATCTACAACTGGCATCATCCTGACGGTCGAGACTTTGTATCTATTTGATTTTGTTTTCTCGCCATAGTCAACGGAAACATATTGTGGTGAATTGATTAGATCTGTTATCGATCTGCTATCTGAGATCCGACAGATTGTTTTCGGATGTGTCACGTGATTCAGTCGACTACAATTGAGAAACACGTATTGGATTATACAGTTAGACAGAGTTCCAAGTTGTAGGCAGTCCAGGAGATAATGGTTTGCTGGAATAAATTTGGTCTCTTACCAGGGGACCCACTACCGCACTAATTTTCTTTGATAATATCAATAAAATCCGAGAGATTTACGGCGCTTTTTGGTCAGAAAGTTCAAGCACTACAAGTGAACAAACGAAAAACAAAATATTTATTACGCTTCAATGAACCCGTCTAGGCCGTTCTATCAAGGGGACAAAAAACAACCATGTCAAAATCCTCAGTGGGACCGCTGGAAAAGGAGGACTCAGATAAACGGATATCTGCTTAAAACGCAACCGTCGTTTCTATCTCCTACCTTCAAGATTTGATCGATGTTACTGCCAATTAACAGTCGTCACTCGTTACAGCCTACTCTTGCAAGAAAACTCATAAAATTCTGATAAAAATTTTTATTGCAGAAAACCTATCATATGTAGAGAAGTAATGCATGTATTACCATATCTGTGTGACTGCTTTAGAATTCATCGGTTTTCTGCCCCCGTTTACCGATTGTAAATTACCGATGGCAGTCCTTTTTCTCGAGAGTACCAGCAATCAAAAACTACCTGTTTTTTCTTTGGCGAATACAAGAGAAGAATCGTATCCTACTCCAAAATAGCCTGTGATACGATAATAAGACATGCCTCTAAAGCAACCTCAGAGTGGTTGGCACAGAAATACATCCAAGCCTAAAAATAAGGAATTCCGATGTGCACAATAAGATTCGAGTATTTCGGGGCGTCGATGATACTTCGTCACTGGTACCTCAGATCTACCTTTAAAGAGACTGGTGTAGAGGAACCTCCGATTTAACCAATGAGGAACAGTCATCACATCACATGTTGTCAAAAAATACTCGGTACCATCGGCTGCATTAGACTAGTCACGTTTTCTAGGACATATGAACTATCCATTGACGGCTATCCGCACAAGAGAAGCAAACAAAACTGACATGGGACTTTATTCAAAGCCAGACTGAATTAGACCTCTGCTCGTATACGACATTTTACATTAGGAAGGAACTGGTTCTAGATAAGGATGGATTGCGCTGTCAAACGCTGACACTGGAATACCGCGATTGAAAACAGTGTTAAAGGTAGCTCAGCCAGTCCGAAATTCACATCGTACTGAATCAGTGTAAGCGAGAACTTTGAACACAGATTTATGGGTCATGCCAGTTGTCATTATTCACCACAATCCAAAAAATTCACAGTTAATTCACATTTCCTGTGGGGCATAATTAAATCGCATTACATTACATTTCATATTCCGTTTTTACTATATACTTGGTATTTAAAAAACCACTAATTTTACAGATACCGCTTAGATCTTGACGTCTCACTGATTTTTTGAATGGCAAGGAATCCAAACTTTGGGAAATAAGCAATTCATTTTACTATTTCACTATGCAGCACTATTCATTGCACCGCCCGGTACTTTGTCCAAGATTAACATTATATCTATCGTGAATAATAAATATGCCCCATTCCTATATACTCACAGACATTTTGCTTATCGACCGAAGTGAAACAATAGCTAAATAAATTAGAATATTTCGCATACAGCTGCCTTGCAGTGAATAATAGTCCAAAGACGATTTGTTTTATCCCTGCAACAGTGCCAAACAAATCAATAGGACCAAATTTTGATTGGTCAAAAAAGCGGTCGTAGAGTGACCTAAATATCAAATCTCTTCCACTGTCCGCCGTCACGGTGCGGAAGCAGCGCGTTAATTTTTTTTTGTTTGCTTTAATTATCAGTATCAAAAGAAAGCTTTCGTTCATGTGTATGTTTGTATTTAAAGTGAATCGAGTTTGGTCTTCTTGCTCATTAAATATTTGGAACATTTGCCTCATAGGATTGGTTTAGCCTCCGCGGATGGAAGAATAAACGGCGCCCAGATTGCAGACCTGCAACCGAGAACACCATTCAATCCGTTTCAAAAGTAGACTGCATGAAAAGTGGAAAAGCGTTACCCGTGGGGGGGATTACTCCGTGAGGAAATATTCCTGAATGGTATGTCTGGCCAGGTCTATGGCGACGTTGAGAAGAATGGGAAATCTTAAAACTGATGTAAGGGACTGTGAGGTGGCAGCCGTGTACTGGAGAACGAATGCCAGACTCCACATTTCAGGTTTGCTTTTTCCTGGAATATATGGTAGTTACAATTGAAATTTGCCGTTATAGACAAACAGTTTATTGTGGTTATCTTGTTCTTTGAAATTAATCTTCAGTTTGACTTGTGTGGTAACAGGGAGATTTTATTCGACGAAATACTTTTAATTTTGTTTTACAAAGTATCAACATAATGAAAATCGATTAAATTTAAGATTAGTTAATATACCACAATGCTCGAAATGCGGTGAGTTCCTGAATTTTTCTCAAAAACCAAGATTCTTTAGGTGTCTTGCGGAAACATTCCTATAGCCTGCTACACAGAAATCACGGTAGATTGGGGAAAATAACTGGAGCCGTGAATAAGGCATCAAGCTGCCGGTGCCAAATCCACATTTTGTCCAGACACATCGTACGACAATCTGAAAAAATACGATTCGTGTATTATGGTTGTAAATTCAGCCACCGATAGACTGTATCAGTAACATCTGCGACTCTAGATTGTGTGCACGAACCTAGGCTGGTTGACAGAAAGCGTAATTCAACTAAATTGAACATACGAAAATTCCCATAAACCCCGTTGAAAACAGCACATAGTGGTGAACAAGCTAGTTTTCAATTATCCTTAATCATTGCAGTAAATAACATTAAATATGGTTGAGGATGGATCAAGGCAATTGTCGGATTGCAGCCACATCAGTTCACAACTTGAAGAATATGTGTTTGTGTGTATGTGCACTTGATCAAGTTGTCACACGACCAGGTTGCGAACCACTTGTTGAAGAATGACAAGTGGGCCAGGGAAGTTTAAGAGTCTGAACAAACTGTTTCTGGGCGCACAACGTGAGGTTATACCAAGGGATATATACGGCTTTGTCTGTGTTGAAGATGCTACACTTGATAGTTCTTGATTGCCTGCTCCTAACTTTGTAGACGGTGCGAAAAGCACTTGTCACATTCACTGAGTGATTTGACTCGACAAGGTGTGAACACACCGCACTAGTAATTGTCTTATCTGTTCCTGTATTTAAACACGCCGGGTGGTTTTCACGAACTCGATCGGACAAACGCCTCGTCACGCGACCAGTATAACCGGTCCTACAGGAGCAGCTAAAGGATGTGCAGAGCATAAGGCAATCTGGCAATCTGGCAATCTGTCTTTTAATTGGAAAGATTATCGGTTTGGATGTGCATTCAATTTTCAAATGTGCAGCAAAGAATGCTCTGCCAACTGGACCTGACAGTCTGCGTTGGATAATTCCCACTTAGGGTTCACCGTTGAAAGGCAAATTAACATATACTGGTTTCTTCATTGGTTCCCTTTCTTTTCGTCTTATTCGTGTTGTTCCATAGTCTTATTTATAAATATTTCGCAGCATCTATTTTAGATGAACGCGCTCCGCAGGAAATGAAGTTTGTTTCCAATTGTGTCGTCCGTGCATATTAGTTTGTCCTACCAACGAAACAGCAAATTGTTCCCCTTCGTTTGTAACAGCACAAATGAATATATGTCTATAGGCTGATAATTATGCGGAACTGTCCAGCTGACGCCCTTTGTACACATTAAAGTATGCCAAGCTGTGGCCTGTTTCTTTTTCTGTCGTAAAGTGTACCTTTGGATGGACATTATTGGACGTGTGTAGCATACAAATTCCATCCCCGTGTTTCTCTGCCACACATAGTACGTAATCGATAAATCTTTTGCATTCGGTACAGTGTCTGACTGGTGAGTGCAGTTGATTATTCTGAACTTTCGAAATGAAGACACCATCAAATAAAGATTCCAAGAGTGATCCCATTGCTACTCCGTCCTTTTGCCGGCATATTTCACCAGTGATTTGGAACTGAACTTTTCTGGTGCAAACGAGAATTGATTGTTTCAATTCATCCAGTGGAATCCCTAAATTGATGCCATTGTTTTGAATGCACTCGCAAACGTAAGTAATTGCTCCGCTGATTGGAATATTCGTAAACGAAGAAACTGCATTGAGTGATTACATTTGCTTCCCGTCCCGACCTAGGTTCTAAATAGTTTGTGAGATCAAATGTATCTCACAAAATATGTCTGGCGATGACTGCTCTACCTGGTCCCAATAGACTGGCTAGCCTCTTATGTAAACGCTGATGCGGAGAATTACGCATGTCCAAATTAGGCCTCATCGGGCTTCATCTTCTGCATCTTATGTAAGCCGTACAGCTTGGAAACTATCGTACCTGTGAGTTGTATCTACTAAAACGTTCGTGCATCAGTCATTGCACTCTGTGTCAGGGCTCGTAGTCTGACAGAAATTGATTTCCCTTGTATGGGTTGTTCTCTATTTTTCGGATGGAAGTATTGTGAATTTTAGTTTGTTGTTCAGTAGTGTTCAGTATGTCAATGTAGTCCAACTTGTTAATGATCGCAATGGTGGCTGCTCTATCTGGTCTAATCGTGTGATACATAGATCGAGTAAAACCACACGCCTTCGTAGAGTTGCCGAATGACTTGGCCGCAAACCGACAATTTCCTCTGAACCATCTCCAGACCATATTTAATGTTATGTATTTCCATGAGTAAGAATAACTGAAAACGAGCTTGTTCGTCACGTTATGCTATTTTTAAACTGAACGCATTGCACTTGAAAATAAACTCCAGTTGGCCTGAGGTCAAATCCGATTGCAACGGTGCATAGGTTGATTTGATGATAGGCGAACTGAGATGCCTTAAAAAACAGAAAACGTTCTAGTCTGTTGAAGTCACTGAAAAATCAGCAGGTCACCACATTCTTTGAACCGATTGTCCAGTTAGAGAAACCATTAAATCAGTTACATTCCATGAGGAGTAAGTAACTGAATGTGTTACTGCATACGCTTTAGTCGGTTGCCAAGCCGTTCATCCATAAACTATAAGTTAACAAACTGGGGAGAAGTGCTGCGTTTCGTGGAATGCGTACCAGGGATATCACATTTCTACTATTGGTCTTGATTTGCTGAAATGCGGGAAGACACTGGAAAGCTTTAGCTTTTGGGGATGGCATATAGCTGACCACTGGCTCGTTTTACTACAGATATTATGGAAACAAATTTGAACTTTGGATGTTTCATCCACTGAATTTAGACAGAAGATAGCTCAGAATTCCGGTTTTGCTGGCGAAATATGAGAAGTAGCAAGCAAATGACAAACATGATTATTTGGGCGTCGCTAACTTTCCCCTAATTGGTTGCGTCTTACATACGAAACTGAAAGAGTTTAGTTACACTCTTCATTGATCGCGCTCAGTACAGTACCTTTTATGATGAGAGCATTCACGGAAATCAGCTGCTACAATAAGAATAAGTGTTGCGAAATATCCCAATAGATTGTATTCGTGAATTACATGTTATCTGCGAATGTCTTATTCTAGGAAGTGTGTGGGGCAGTTGATCATTTTTGTTCTGTCCAAATAAGTTGATTTGACTTTCCACTTTTTAGTTCCCTCTGACAGTGTCTCGGAATTTTTACCCTGGGAGTAGCATGTCTGCAAGTGAATGTTTTATTACATATTTGTTCTACAAACAAATGGATGCATCTCGACACGTAAATCAATTGACTTCACAGTGTTCATATAATTTTTCTTCTACGTTTTAGTGAGTTCAGTACAATACATCCAAATGTAATGAAAACATGGTGAATGATAAACCCCGACTGTCATATGCACTGATTCTTTGTGAACCCTCAGAAAACGCAAAACTTTTCTGTGGTTTTAGAATTGCTCTTCAGTCAGTCCGTTTCGAATACCAATTAGGTATTTTATGGCTAGTATTTTTTTTTAGTAATATTTGCTTTAACGTTCATGAAATCACTTGGAGATTTCCTCTTCTTTACATCGATTGCGGTCAAGAATCACAGAAATTTCATAAAACAAACGTTAACAGCCATTGTTATAAGGATAAATTCATTAACGAACATAGAAGACCCAGGGGACTGTAAAGACAGGTTTCATCAACGTGCCATTCAGAAGTGGTCATCAAGTTAAATAAATAGTAGAAATCGCAAATAGACCACCGGACACACCTACTCAGTAGTACATTTGCTTCTGTCAAATAAAACCAAGAGTGCACGTTTTCCGAATCATTCAGACAGTCGTGATCCCAGTGTCTTGCACAAAATCAGTTCACGTGCGGTTGCGGCGACGCATAAATTTGCAAAACGGATGACTGCTTGGCACAGTGAATATGGCAGTACATGCCGATTAGGTTATCGAAATCGATGACGTAATATTCGATGACCAATAAAAAGAAGCGGAAATTGCATCCCCCGGCCATCGCAAACCAGCCGGTTGCGTTGGATTACAAAGTTGATCGAGCTCACTTTCTCTTAATATTACTGGGTAACAAATACAACAAAAACTGGCATAATACGCAGCAATAATTGAATTGTTTAATTGCAGGACAGAACACACAGGGAACATTGAATCACAGTGAACTGGCAGTCGAACATATCATTGAAGGAACACAAAGTTGTAACTGAAAAACAAAACCACTTTAATGTATCTGTTCATAAATCAGCGACATATCGCATCTGCCGCACGTTGTACTGAAATGAGGATGTCTGTAATACCTTCCCATCTGCACCCGATCCCTACCCGATACTCTTACATTTGTCTCTCCCGGTATGTTATCCCACTCGTATGCACCTAATTCACAGACATTATCTCCCACGGCAACAAGTGAGTTGACTTTAGACTGAAATTCATCACTGAACTGCGCCCAGCCAACGTTGCATGTCAGTTGATGGGTCCTTCAGATCCAAAACACTAACCCTTCCTTTTCCGTTGTCTGGAGTACCAATTCTATATGCAGACCGCAAATGGTTTATTTTAAAGTGACGAACTTTGCAATCATCAAGCAATCAAACTTGGCTCCAAGTCTACGGGATTTCAACTTCTCCGAGGAAATTTTATCCGTACTTCCGTCTGCTTCATTACAATATTACATGAGAAAACTTGTTAGAACAATCAAGTTTTAGAAATGATTGGAGACTGATGGAAAGAATTGCGCCTTTAAGTGTGTGAACAAAGTTTCCGTAAGGCTGTTAGTTTGCGGATGACGAGGGGCAGTATGCATGTTTACAAAAAAGCTCAGTAAACCATGCATCCTGGCATGATTCCTCCACATCGCGCTCGAACAATATGATTAAAAGACCTTTGAAAAAAATGAGTGAGACTGAAACTACTGGACAGTTTTCTTCAGTATGTTTTAATGGTTGCAAGCACACCTAAGTTCTTATGGAGGAGTATTTGTTAGTGGTTATTCTTGACATTATTTTGAAGAAAAAAATCGGACCCTCTAGAAGACTAAGCCCATTTTTCTGTTCCCCTGCAGTACATATATGTTGAATTGACCAGTCGTTCAAAGACGCACTACAATCTCCATGAATTCATGTTTATCCAGCACTCCTTAGTAGAGTCAAAACTGGTGTGGCCCAGTTCACCATCATCACCAGAGTGATAGCCACCTTCTCACAAACAAACTGAAGTGCCTGATGCACGAACTCATCTAAAGCAAAGTAAATCATCAAGGATTTCATAAAATTTATTCCACCTTGACTACAGAATGTTTCATGCCACCGGATACCTTAGAGCAGTCATTTTAAAGAGTCGAAAACATGGCAGCAATTTGCAATTGACGAGGAATTTTTAAACCCAATATTGACGAGACAGAATCTGAAACCATAAGTCCATTTCATCCATTGGAGTTATTCAGTTGAACTGGAGCAAAGTAGGAACCGAGGACTGGAAGCATATACCCAGTAATACCCTGGAGAACAATTCGGGTAGGAAGGACTTTGGCGGTAGCAAACATCTGCCTAGGTCTGATGGTGAAGTGATAGAATCTATATTCACCTTATCGACAATAAAAGCATGTTCTTAACCCTAAAGAGGTTAGGAGTGTAAATATGACACGCGAGGTCTTCTGTGACAAAACTTTAAGAAGGGGAACGAAAAAGTTCATCCAGTTATTAAATTTATTTGTAATAAACGTATTAGTCCCTAAGCGAGACTGCCTTTTCAAGCACTTTTGCGGTTTATTTTGTTACGTGGGAATGAATGACAGTAATACAACTTATCAAAAGAACGACACTTTCCATGACAGGAAAATGTTGAATGCACCTTACGTTGTCACGACATAATTCACCACGTGATATCATCGCTGAACTCCCCATTAAGAAACCATGGACGCATTGTACAGCTGTTTCCTTCTTGTTAGGAATCATCAAATCAATGACAGGTAGATGCAACATCTTGTAGTGAAGTTCAACAAACCTTTCAGAACTTGCCCGGTAGCGTAATGGCTAAGGCGTTCGACTCAGAATCGTTCGTCCCGGGTTCGCGTCCCAGTTCGGGCGCGGTCCATATGCACTGCTCATGATTCCCAACAAGGATGATACAGCTGTAGAGTGTTGCCATGGTTTCTTAATGGTGAGGTGAGCGTTGATATCTCATGGTGAACTATTTCATGGAAGCATTCAATCTCCTACCACTAACACATACTTTCCGCTGTCTCGTTATCTTCTTCGAGGTTTTTTCTGACAAAGATAAGAAGGCATAAATGATTTGATATTTCCTATCTCTGCTGTGTTGATATTTGGCTGAATTGTATAGAGCCTGCTCATTGGCAAACGTAACGCACTTTGCGTCTTGATATTACTCACAAATGTTACGGATAGGCCGGAAATTTCGATCTGCTTCGATCATCAAGTCAAACTGTTAGGCTGCCCAGCAACTGTTTCCCCAAATTACAGCCAAAATTATATCCGATTGCGTGTATTTTTGGCTCGAGTAGGTATTTGCCTACTGACCGACTTTCAGATATAAAAAGTGAATTTAATTTAGCCCGCTCCGCGAAGGCAAAATTAACGGGATTGGAGTGTAGATGCACTGGAGACCGCAACTTCTCGGATGGTAATTCCATGGCGTTCGATGGAAAAAATGTTTAACACTAGGGCATAGGCGTCCTTCCCAACCACCTCTCAGAGGAAAGCCGTTTTCTTTCCCTCAATTTAGTTATTTTTGGTCATGTATGATTTTTCAAAGCATTCTCTACAGTCGATTTCTTATCCGGAAATAGTTCCATTTTAGTGGCTTCATCTCCTTAGATTCTGTGTTCGAATTCCTTTTTACTCGACGCTAAATATAGTATGGCACTAAGTGAATCGAAGAGTTCCAAGCAGAATATCACGAAAGAAAAGGCTTGTAGTGAATTAACGACTGAAATTACTACTGACTGAATGAAGAAACTCATGAAATTGGTGAATCTTAATTGAACAACAAAAGCAACAATAACATCTCTGCGCACGAGTCAATTATACCTCACACAATAGTGTTCAGTGAGGCTTTGCCCATGAATGTGCATTAGCCGGCGATTTGTGCACAAAAATGGCTGATTGTGAGTGTTGGTCGCGATCGGCCTAAATCCGCATAATCCACCCCGACCAATCACTTCATTTCACTGGCAAGTGCGCGTTGAGAACTTTTCACGAAGTTAAGTGCACTGTATTTTCTGACCTTTATTGTCTACAAAAATGTCAGCCGAAACGTGGGAGCTCGAGAAGAACAAAGGGAAAGCTTCCCTGTCTTCTTAAATATTTTTCTATTTTGCTAAATTGTGTAAAAGGAGCTCACTGCTTTAAGCGAGAATTTCACTGGAAACAAACCTAGTTAAATTTTTTATCCCTAGTTGAAAATAAATTACATGGTGACATCTGTCAAACACTACTAGACAAACGTTGCCTTCATAGCGCTTTAGTTTCACTGGTTTCAGTCATTCCATCATCACACTTGAATGTGCCAAATGTGTCAAATATATTATTGGAAATGTTGGATACTGTTTAAGACGCTCCGGACATTAAAATGACTAAGTGGCCAAATGGGACAGTGCAACAAATTGTCAAACGAATGGCCCCTGGCAGCGGTCAGTATTTCGGACCACTCACGATTTGCTTTAATAACCTAACAGGTAGGTAAGACAAAAACATTTTAATCCAGTCAGAAATGCATTTGCTGCCTTGGTGTGTTAGGAGCAGGTGAAACGTTTTGTAAAAACACCAAGGCTTAAAAGTTCTAGCAATGCACTGAAACTGTTAACGACTCAACGAGATAGGCGATAATTGATTATTAGTTGTTATCCCACTACTCTTTGGACTTCAGACAAACGTGCTCTCTGGATACCAACAATTATCATAAAAAGACGACACAGAACAGTCATCAGTAAATCTGCTACATTCTGATGACATTTATTTGTGACCGGCAATGGTCAAACGGATAAGGTCTTAACGTATGAGCATGAAATTCGCGGGTTCTAATCTTCTCAGCTCCGACCGAACTCCGCACTCGGCAGCTCACTATTTGTCATGCAGTCCTTCGTGAGACTGATGTAAACGGTTGTTTCATTAATAAAGGATTAAAGGTAAAATAAAGACAACACTCAGTGTGTATGGTTGCTTCTCGCCCCGGCGCATTCTCACGTTCACTTTCGTATGTGTAAGAGTGTTTCGATTCACGAATATGATTGATAAACTTCAGGGCCTTTTACTTGCAGTCGTGCTCGCAGACGAGACTCGGTAGTCAAAAACCATCCACTCGCTGCGCTGAAAGAGTCATCGATACCCACAAGTGAAATATGCTCAGTACCAGATCCCTCATATGAAGTCTCAAACAAGAAAGCACATTTAGGACTGATCTTTCACGGATGAAATACGTCGCAACTTCAGATTCACTCTGGGCTGCAGGTTTCTGGATGCGCATGGTCAAGTACTGATGTGTATTTCAAGGCTGGATATAGAGAATCACGAAAGTCGAAGGTTGACGACTTCCATCTTACAAGTAAGAACGTATCAGTTCACTTTCCGATTACGTTGATATAACGAACAGATTGCCTTCACGGCGGACGTCGGTTCACACCCCTTTAATAAGTGATGAGCGTGACGATGAGCATTCTTTTCTCTAAGCCTCAGGATCGGAATTCTGGTTCATCTCAAGCCAAGCAAATGATTGATTCCGTGTTGGCCTCTAGATTACTGAGATTATCCCAACCAGAACCAGCTATCCTATGCTATTTTGATTAAGAGTTTTTAGATCTCATATGGCTTCCATTAGCTGTCCATTCAACACATTTTGCCAGACACCATGACGATACCCATGAACATCAGCATGTTTAGTGTATGCAAAACGAAAAGCTATCGTTCTCGGATCCATGCATGTTTTTAGTCTTAGTGAAATCTAAGTGGAAAGATTAATAAACAGCTGCCGTATATTTTGTTTTAGTGTCTGTGACTGAAGCAACGGGTGGGGTGACTCCGGTGATGGGTCAATGAATCGACCCTGAAAAGTTAAACTGAAGTGACTCGGTGACTCACTGTTCGGTCTAAATTTCGAGGTATAGTTCTAAGTTTACCATGAAGTGCGGTCTAGTCCTGGCATTATCTCACCGTATCTACTTCATCCAGAAATTATTTTGCTTATTTTTACTCCGTACCGACAGCGGAGGTCGTCTCATCCAGCTTCTTTCTGACCACAAACTGCTCATGGCGGCCACCAGTTTTTGTCATATAATGTGACGTCGACTCACCTGGTGCCCTTGTTCACCTTCACGGCGTTGAACGCAGACTGATCACATTGCGCTCGATCACCGGCTTCATGGATCAGTTGAGGATTGCCGGTCATTCTGGTCTAGACCCATGGGCTCATACCATTTTTTATTAAGTGGTCGCAATGGTATGCTAGTCTGTGATCACGTCAGCATGCGAACCATTTGCCCTGTACAGCTGAGTCTATACGATAACTGCCAACGTCAATAGTATTCTGGTTGTTGTCTCAGTAAAATGCCATTGAGCCGAGGGAACAGTTCCGGCAGATTAAAGAAACCCTGCACCCATCGTTCAATGTCGCCCAAGACTCCAAGACTCAGAAACGATCGGTATCTTGGACTACCGTTGCTATGTTGGATGGTTGCAGATTTGTCTCTCCGGGTGCCACCTATAATGAGGCTCTTAAATCCCGAGACGTCAGCTGACCAAGACCCTGAGAAATGGTCATAAGCAGTGGTGGATAGGCAGGCATAGGCGAATGAGAAAGGTTGCTGTCACAACAGCCCGAACCTTCAACAAGTGATTTGGAACACTGGTCCACAGAATCTAAGCGTAAGTGAGGTGATTAAGAAATCCAACGGCTCACTGATTCACCTTTAGGAGCGTCGGCTGGAGAGGTGAGGAAAACTCATTAAGGAGCAGTTTAGTCGACAAACAGCCACAGTGGGTCTTCCACTGATGTTTCCAAGTGACCTAATGCAAGTGAATGCCTGTCGTCCATCCGAAAACGTGATGACGAAGATAGATTTCCCTAAAAGTTATAAGGCAGCTGGACCAAATGGGATGTCTATAACCTTTGTTAAAATATTGATAGTGCTAACAACCTAGTTCAAGGAAATCCTGAGATTATTGTAAGTAGGGCAACAGATGACTGATGTGAATCGGCACTTGTGCCGAATGATAAGAAGAATTATAGATTCTCATGTGAAAACCGCGGAGGAACAAACCTAGCACGCCTTGAATCTCTGTCACAAGGAGACTGCACCTTGACGTGGTGTGACGGCTTGCGTGCCTCCATGATCCAACGAGCTATACAGGATGGCTTATCTCAAGCCGAAGATCCAATCATGCCTGGAAGGTCAATGGGTAGAGGCCTGACAAAGTAGTCTCCTGGTCCTCCCGATCGGGGGTGGATCTGAGTTAGCAGCTCAGTCGGAAAAACGAGTAAAAGAATAATTGATCCAAGTAGATGGGCGCCCACTCAGCTATACCCCACTGCCTTGCAGTCAGGTTCTTGTCAGAACCAAACGCTTTGGTTGAGAACCATAATCGTTTTTGTGCTCAGCGACTGGACTCCCTAGCAGTACCCGTCCATTATTCCCCATGAGTTAAACGCCTACAAATAATTCCATACTGCATCGGTCGTCGCGCAGGCTAATCAGGACCGCGCTGCCCATTGCATCGAGCGGGGTGGGTAGTGATAAGTATGCTACTGCTCAGAGTTCCCTCTCTTTTATTCAACCTGTCTCTTCTGTCTCCAACCCAATCTGTTTTCCCCTTCTACCTACCCATTATATCTCCATTGATAACACGCCCGATGCTCGCAACGTTTCGTTGTCAAGTAGTGTAGTCAGTGGTTAGTTCACATTTTCTTTAGCCTCGTAAGTCTCTGAATCTCGGTTCCATCAATGTGCGCACTTTAATGCAGGCTGGCCAACAGGCCTGCTGGCCTCTGACAGTAGACGCACTTTCGACTGATGTCTGCTGTGTGAGTGAAGCACGAATTGAGGATTCGAGTTAAGTAGAGTGATTCAACTAACAGCGCAAAATGTCTCTTTAAGATATTTCCTGCACACTTCCGAAGGAATAGTCTTAAGTGAGAATGCTGAAGCAGCCCTTTTAGATTGGATCCCAATCAACAGTCGCTTGTGTGCCATGAGATTGCAGGGATCAGTCGGCGTCCGAAAGGATAGTAGTGTTAAGCGCAGTTTATTTGTTATCTCGGCATACGCTCCAACAGACTGCAGCACTGATATGGAGAAAGACAAATTTTACGATAACCTCGTCACTCTTGTTCGGAATAGCAAACGCTCTGACATTGTAGTGGTAGCAGGTGACTTTAATGCACAAGTTGGAAAACTTAGTGCATCGGAGTCCTGTTTAGGCGGGCGATGCGCCTTGCCTGCACAGCGAACAAACAACGGAGAAAGACTTCTCCAATTCTGTGCAGACAATCAGTTATTCCTATCTAGTACGGATTTCCGACACAGTTCGCGTCGCACTGCGACATGGCTCTCTGCCTCGACAGGTTCTTTGAGTCAGATTGACCATATCGCAGTTAGCTACCGTTGGCGCGGTTCTGTCCAGAACTGTAGGTCTTACTGGACCACGTACGTCGAATCGGACCATGCGTTAGTTTTAATGCGATTTTTGCTGCAGCTGAATGGCCATCGACGCAGGCCACAAATCCGATTGGCTGTCGAACGTTTGTCTGATTCGGCTGTTCGCAACAGCTACGAACAGAAACTGTCCGAGGAACTAAGAACTGCGACCAGTAACAATGTAGACAATCAGTGGGATCAAATTAAGCAGGCTATGCATTTGGCAGCGAATTTCGCCTGCGGTCCTAGATCTAGCGTTCATCAAAACACTGGATCTCGCAAGCGTTGCTAATTCTAATGGAGCAAAAACGCGAGCTGCCTAACTGCAAGCAAGTGAATAAGATGCGTCGGCAGTTGCAGTGTCAGTTAACCATAAGCCTTAGGAAAGACCGCGAAAGCTGGTGGGCTAAGGTAGCCGAACAGATGGAAGTGGCGTCCGTTTCAGGTAACAGTCAAAGACTGTTTAAGCTTATACGCGACAGCGGTGGGCGACACCGGCGAAGTTCGGTTAGTGAAGTCGTGTGCGATAAGAATGGAGAGCTCATCCATGGTAGACAGGAAAGACTGGACCGTTGGGCAGAACATTTCACGGATCAGTTTAACTGGCCATACGCTATCGTATCTAGTCCGACGTCTGGAGCTGTGAATCCTTGGGAGGTGTCACTTGATCCCCAACGGAAGTGGAAGTGGAGTCGAATATTCGGCTTCTGAAGGAGGGAAAGCTGCCGGTCCCGACGACCTTCCTCCAGTTCTTTTCAAATTGGGTGGAGAAGTGCTGGTGAAATCACTTACCTCCTTGCTTCATGATATTTGGAATGAGGTACATATTCCGTTATCGTGGGATGAGTCACTGGTTGTACCCATCTTCAAGAAGGACACACGGAATGACTGCAGTAATCATCGTGCGATGAGTTTAATTCCGATAGTTACTAAGCTATTGGCTTCGATAATGCTGCGTCGTTTGACACCGATTCGCGAGAGCAACAACCACCAGCAGCAGGCCGGATTTCGTCCAGGTCAAGGTTATATTGACCGAATTTTTACTTTTTGACAGATCTCAGAAAACAAGTACTTTTTCGCAGACCCTAGACATCTGTCATTTTTGATTGGAATGCGGCGTTCGACTCAGTCGATCCCGGACTTTTGTGGCGTTGCTCCTCGTAGAGGGATATGCCAGAGAAATTCCTTTCATTTATCCAACTGATGTATGCTAGTAGCCGATGCCAACTATCTTTATCCCGAGTGCGCCACGACGATCGGTGTTAGTCAATTGTCAACTTTGCTGTTTAACATTTTCGTCGAAGCGGCTATATGGATAGCCCGATCCTCACGTGAGAATAATGGCACTGATAATTGTTCACGCAGGAACCTGTCTGTCTTAGAATTTACGGATGACGTTGGGCTACTGAGTGAAGATGCAGATAGGTTTGTACGACGGTATGCGCATGCTTTTTATGTTGTTTCCTTCCTCGATGTGTAAAAAGCCGTTGCAGGACCGGATTGCCTCAAAGCCGAACCTTGTACTTGTTAGGGAATAACTGGATGAAATTTAGTTACTTGAGTAGTTGCATCTCACCTTTCAGTCGTACATCAGTCCCGGTGTCCACTCATATACAGAAGGCCCGATTAGTATTCACTAATTGATGGCATCTGTGACGCAAGCGGCACATCCGGTTATGAACCAAATTTCGATTGTACATAGCAGAAGTGAGGTCATTATTGCTCTACGGGTCCGAAATGTGATCGTAGGATCAGAAGATATCCGAAGAAATTCGATGTTTGGATACCTCACTGTCGGCATAATATGGTAGGAGATCTGTGCCAGTAATTCAGAGATTAGGCGTAGGGCATTGGGTCTTAAGGTCCAGTCTTCAGAACAAGCACTTACTGAAAATAGGCTAATGTGCCTGGGATATGCTTTGCGCCTGCCCACAGAACGATTGTCCTGTTGTACTTTGTTCTTCGAATCACGTAATGGTTAGGAGATCATTAGAGGTGACCTGGGAAAAAAGTGTGAATACATTAAGCTGTGAACAGGCTGGTGTAGGTGCAGTTAGACTACCCAGTAAGGGTCCACGAGATCCGCCTGATCGATGACTAGAGATATTAGGTAATCGGCTCAGTGTCGAGGTCACTGGCCTTCTTGGATTCAAAAACTTTGTTCTTCTTTATAGTTTTACAACTAAATATTTTGCGGCGAATCTTCACTATTCCTCGTTTTTTTCTCTTTGAGTAGATCATGACATGAGGTAGCACCGGAACTCAGAGCACAAATGCACAAGATTAATGAGCGCACATAATGATCCGAATTGGAAGTCTAGTTTTAATCAATAGTTGAACGCATCTAGCAAGCTGAAACATACGTGCGAATTTTCATAGGAAAATTGACCACAATCGACTAGCATTATTGAATGTCTCTCTGTTCTGCTCCCACGAGCATCCTGAGCTTTGCTGAACATCTGGGAATACTGTACACCACAAAATATGTTGCGAATGATACAGGCGATTACGTGTGATAGTGCTAGCCTCTGAGCGAGTTTTCAACCATACTTAGCTCCGCTAGAACGCTGGAGTTAGAATGCGGCTACCTACATTTACATTATTCTTGAAGTGGGTAACGCAATTATTTGAAATTACAAAAGCATATATCCTTAGCGCCTTGCTTATGGCATACAAGATTTATTTTGTTCTCCTCTGGACATAGTGCTATCTATTGCGTCATGTGCGATTTTTTCAGGGCAATTCATCAACTGTAAACATAATCTGACTGAAATTAAATCAAGATTTTTATCTGAATCCGTGACGAACTTAAAGGAAAGTTATACTTGAAGCCGAAAAAACGACGGAAGCTCGAGACACAACAATTCACCATCCTTTGTCACTCCCCAGCGGTAGAAGCACCATAAATCTGTCTTATCTACTGCGATAGCAATGCATAGCAAACGAACCCAAGCTGTGACTCGAACACAGGGTACGATTTTATTCACGCTCAGCATTGCCTCCTGGCAGATTTTGCAGGCTATCGCTCACTGACGGACACCCTTGCTTTATGGAGTACCCATTTATTAATCTCTGCTACGACCATATGCTAATGGCTTGGAGCTTTCACTTTTCACGGTAATCTATTTAACTGTAGGCGGTGTTAGTCTGCTGGATACTCTAAATACTCCTACACAAACTGATTACTAGATGTATCTGAATTGCTGGAAAGTAATATAACAAGAAACCTACGTAAGTGTTATCCTTTGTGGCTCGTTCTTTTGGGGGTCCTCATCACAATTTGCGCGATAATAGTTTGAACTGTTAGTGATTAGCCGAAAGGGTATACAGTTGCATCTTTACACTTTAGTAACGATGAGTTAGGCATTGATGCTATAAAATCTATCATGCAGTGAAATTTCTCAAGATCAACCCCAGCGAATGCCCTAACTAAACAAAGATCATTCCCAGAAATGAAAAGACTGGAAGTTCTCCCAATTTCTGAATGCCAAAAAGAAAAAAATTGTCTAACTTCAATTATTTAATCGATACAATTTGTTCACTATTGGTCATTATCGGCGAAACTGATTGAAAAGTCCAAAAATCCAGAACCGTCGTATGTTATGAAACATGCCTTTTTAAACTTTTGCCTAGTCAGCCATCGAGCAGTGTCCGTCATCGTATTCGAATTTTCTGTCGTTTAATAGTCTCGGATATCTCTAATTACCATGACTTGGCACTGAATAATAAAACCTCTCTGAACAACATAAGTCGGACGCAAGCGCATCAAGTGAGGGTAATGAAATCTGACAGTGACTCAGAATTGTAGCATAAAGCTTATCGGCGTCTTTTATTTAAGTAAGGAAATATTTTTTTTATTCCAACCCAAGTTGAAAGCAGCACGACCCTTATGAACGATAGGCACTCACCATTAGATGACGCATGCATGTCACTAAACAACAAAACAACCTGTAGTAGCACGTCTATTAGACTAATCTAATTCCTGCTTGCAAACATTTGGTCATGTGCCTGCAAGCAATGTTTGACATTCGAGTTAGAAAATGAACTGCAAATCTAGCTCCTTTCCGAATTACGCTTCCAGCAGATGAGTGCGAAATCGGTTATTTTTCTCAAGCCAAAGGTGGATTTTTGAGTATGTAAGTCCTCATCGGAAATGTTCAAATTTAAAGATGTACTTATCACGTGCCTTGACTGTTTTCAACTGGAATCGACCTGCAAGGTTGCTAAGGTCTCAGGCAGAAATATTTTTTTCTAACGAAGTCCATAATTGTCACAGGTAATTGAGCCCTTTCACCCGGAATGAGGATCATTGAGAAATACTTTAAAGTAAGCATAATCTCCCCTAAATGGGTGCAATTATCCCAATGGACAGGACGACATCCTTACCATGTTACTGTACTGTAAACGTCTGTGTTACCGTTTCAAGTACCTTGTGATTCGCACTGATTGCACGAGGTTTCGTCCAGTTGCTTGTTGTCTTCAAAGTGTTCTTATGACATTTTACGGCAGTAGTGAATTAAATTTTCAAGTAAAGAACGGAAATACTTGAAAAGGGGTTTTTGAGCATTTAGTTTGTACAAACATAATGGGCAATTTGCAACAATCAGGAAGAGTTACTGAAGATGAGGTTTTCCCCCTTGTTACCATGACAAATCTTCTTGTGGATATTTCTATTACTGCCATTGTGATTGAATATAAATGTTGTAACCTGCACTTCTAGGATTATAGAATTTTGAACCTCGTTGCTTATGGACTAGGTTCGCGGGCTGAGCTGATTCAAGTGGAGCCGGTTAGTCCATATTCAATTTTTTAGAGGATAATAGAAATTCCATTACCCCGCGTCCTTATTCAGTGATAAGGGTCACTAGCCAAACCCGGGGTCAAGTGAACCTCAGAACATTTCTGGATCCGGTTGACGATACGTTGTACAGATCATTAATTTTATCCCAGTATTAAAGCCATCCCGAAAAACTGTTGTTATTGTTCCAAAACAAACGCGGAGGGATTAAATAGTTGGTGCCAGATCGGCAGAAACGTTCAATAGCATCAGGTAGCGCAAATTCACTGAAAAAGACCACCCCAACCAGAAGGAACCCTCTCCAGCTCCTCATTTATGTTGTGTCACATGGAAAAAAGCACAGTTGAACTCGTGAGTGTTCTCTAGGTTATGACGTGTGGTAATCATTCGTATGGATTAGCCATGGAATCCCATTCAGTATCTCGGTTGTTGTCATCACATGACCTCAACTGGACAACAATCCTCAGGCCTCCATACAAAGGTCGGCTTAGTTACTAGACCGGTCAGAAACTAAGCGAGCTGGGAGAAAGGGCATTTTTGCAGTTCTTACTCGATGAAGTCTACTGTCATCTGTTTCCACAGAAGCGTGCCACCGAAGCCCTTAAGCCATTTTTTCATCTACCAATTACTCTAGGTCATCTTTAGCGTCAGCGTGACATCCGCTTATCGATCCAACGTGGATCTCGCACAGTCGCGATAAAGTGACACTTGCTGTTGCGCTCCGAAACACGTCCGTCTTGGATGGAAGGTGTCAGATTGGGTTTGTGCATTATCTTCCTGCTAGTTGTTGGATATGGTAGACGAATTTTGTCAAGAACTCTAAAGTAGACATTGCCTTGAGAATCAGCAATACATCTGATTATATTACGGCGATGGGGTTATTTTTGGTGCAAGCTCGGACAACCCCTGCCTTGTCCAAGGCACACTTTAGGGTGCGTCCAGGTAGTCAGGTGGACACTATGACAAAGTTGTATGAGAATTTTAAACAGTAAACTGGCTTGTGCATGTTCGGCTGAACTGCCGGGTTACAGTTCCGTGAATTCCACTCCCCAGACAACGGTTGGAGACATTAGCTGATACGGCTCAGTGTTACAATCTGTGACGCTCTGGAATCCAAAACTTTCTCTTCCCATATAACTGTAACTGATTAACCTGAAGTTGATCTTGCACCAGATCGCCTGCTCTTTTGTTTTGACAAAAATATGTGTAGGGCGGCAACCGGAAACAAAACACGTTGGTGTGAGATTCGTGGTTCTAAAAATCAAAGCTGAAACTGCAAGGCTGTCAGCTTCTTGTGAGAATTTTCAACCCAATTAATGGAATCATCAAATTTTTCTCACACTGGAATGGACTATTTTGGTACAGGTCTGGCTGATCTCGGTTATCTTTGACTCCGAGATCAGACCTTGTATTTCTGCTTATTTCACACGATCAATCACTAGTAATTGGCCAAGATCAGTCGGTCCCCAAAATCATCAGACCCATCCCAGACGGATAACATTTATGAACTAGAGCATTACCCACGTGTTCTTCTTCATGTGTTAACGTTTTCCGGTTGACCGTCTTGAGTATCTGTCGTGCAAATTGATTTGTCCCCATTTGTGTATTCCCACACGTTACATTGATTTCCCTATCTCTACTAATTGGGGCAAAATTCTCCAACGTTTGTAAATTGAGTCACTAGATTTTCCAACGACCGTTAATTTTTAACCAGCTTTTATGGGACTGTCTGATTTACCGAGTTGACTCATTGTTGTTCGGTTCATTGCTGTCAGATGTTGGGGCTAGACTGCCTAAATGTTAGATTTAGAAATTAGTTTTCAATTCGGTAATCAGTTGTTAGCTTTCGACACCTCGAGTTCTGGACTAAATGGGTGTCAGTTACGCAGAAATTACTCACTTGTGGACAACAGTTCGGTACACCAAGAATACTGGTCTACATGCTCTGGTACGAACGCTGGTCAGGGAATATTGCAAATCAGAGTGAAGCACCGCCTCAATCGGCTAGTTTCATCACAACCAACTTGGATCACCGTCTCGTTACATGACAAGACTCAGTAATTTTTAATTCCCGTCGATTTGTCTTTATTCATAATAAATTTCGACTAAAGGATGATGTGATCCGTCATAAGACTATGTAAACATTTCATTTGTCTGCTTATCTCATAGTGGGACATGAAAACTGCAAAATGTCCATCAGTATTCACTGGCAGAAAAAAAGAAACCTATTTTTCCAACACAGAATATAGTCACATCGAGAAGACAAGAGGCATACACCATAGAGGCCTCTGTTTGCTGTCCGCCACACTTGCTTTGCTCCCCCACCCCCCGCCCTAATTCACAATTCTTGGCCAACGCACAATACGAGGATACATTTTCGCCCACTCATCTAAAATTTCCACCTTTCCAGTTGTTATTAATCGCAATTGTCGAGCTGAATTGTAAGTGATACGCACTTGGATAAAACTCCTGACACTTGGGGCGAGGGTGTCGCACGTTCATAACGAAATTTAAAGTCGGCATTTTTTACTCTGGTTTCAATATGTTGGAAATTTTTTAAATTCTTGTTTGAGTAAACCACAAAATTATTTGATTCAAATTGATCTTAGTCATGTCACGCAAACTGACGGGGGCAGAAATATCGCATTCTTTTTCTTGCTTCAGTTGATTACCAGAAGGAAACCAAGATATGCGCATCTTCCTCTACTCAGAAAGAAGAACACATTTGAACAAGCCATCCGTCAATTATAAAAAGCAGCAGCAAAATTTTAATTCTATGGCCAATTTTTCTACAATTAAATTAGTTTGGTTTCCAAGGTAACCCAACTCATACTTCATCCAATTTCTCCATAATATGACGGAAACGAAAGCGAGTTTTCAAATTTCAGCGGAGAGCAATCAGCCTTTCCTGTGTTTTTCTCAACTAATGGCAATTGACATTTGGATACATGTTTTCCTGTGGTAAAACGGTTTGAACTGAATAGAACACCTTTCAGAAGCATTCTACCAAACTTTTACGAACAGGTTTCAAATACCCGTGTTTAGATGTCATTACTGAACTTTTTAACTGGTTCAAAATAGGAAACCGGGTCACTATTTTCCAATAACAGAGCCTCTTTTCATTTCTTTGCTACCGAGGAAACCATTGTTATCAAGAAGCAAGCTGTACATGCAATTACAATTGAGCAGCAATTTTGTTTCTGTCCTGAAAACGGTTAACATAAGAGAACGTCTGAAGCAATAAAATGCTCTGTGTTATCCAACATATGAAAACATGAAAAGAATACGACGTTATCTATCTAAAGTACTAAACAAAACTCCTCTATATTTCAGTAGATAACCGTCGGTAGAAAACATTAGAAATATTCCTCAACCATTTTGTATTTCCAAATTTCTACATGGCTTAAAATGACTTGTGAAATAATCGGACCGAACAAGCAATATCGAGCCTTCACTTCGATCCTCTTATGTGTGCAATCCAAACTCCTTGGGAAACTCCAAAGTAAATTCCGTGCATGCGGGGTTGGTAAAAATAGAGGAAAGCGTCCGCGAAAATCTGCAACCATAAACTCAATTTCTGCACCCATAGATGTTCTGTATGCATGCTTGTGGCCTGCACGGAAACGAGTAGAAAAAAGCTCGGCTCAGTCACGCTCACATCTTTGTGTTAGACGATCGAACCCAGTTGTTTATATATATCTCTCAGAATGAGCTCGATCTTCGGTTGATCAATTTAAGAAATAAGACTAATCTGTGTTCATTCGGATTATTCATGGCTGTCATATGATCGTCCCATGAGCAGAATGGTTTGAGTGTAAGCACGATGCTGACGAATGAATTAGGATGGATTGAGCAATTCCAAAATTTGGGCGATTTTCGAATACAAATGAGTGGGAATTCAATCATTTTTCTTCTGCCCAATAGTTTAGGTAGAGTCTAAGGAGGTCCATTAATCTCTAGTCAATATTCGTTATTTACGTAACACTAAATAAGGAAGCCGAATTCGTCTTGTCATGCACGTTTACTATGCACGCATATTTACCACAAAATGGCTCCACGCGAGTTTCATAGATTTCAGCCCTTGGTTTGATGGATAGCTGTAGGAAATAGGTCGAAATATTTCGAGATTTTTATGAATTCTGAGGTTGATAAGCACCTATGGGATTCAAATACTTTTAGTACTCTAAACCACTTAAATTCTACGATCACCCGCTTCACTTCACTTCTTCGGCAGATATCCCTTTCGTAAGAAGACCAGCCCATTCAGGAGATATTCATAGAATAGCCACCAATGTTCCGAATGAAAACAGCTTTGTCTGATTCGTTTGATTGTTTAAGACAAAATCGAAACTCTCATGAGAGACCTGTCAGAACTTTTCAGACTGAACTCGACCGCGACTGCCACGTGCTTTTCACAGCTGCTTCTTTGCGAGTGCGATCAGCACGCAAAATGATCATCTGGGAAGGTTGAATCTGAAAAGAGTTGCATATTTTTACAGAACTTATGTTTTTTTGTTACTCCCTTTAGAACATAGAATGCTTGAACACAAGGCGGAATGAGAATATTCAGCATTGCCAATATTGCTTGAGTGCAATATAACATTTATGAATGAATTGTCAAACCATGATGTTTTACGTAGAGCAATGCGAAGAAAAATTCATCAGCACAGGCTGTCTAATCATTATTCGACATCATGAAGATTGTGATAATCACCAGCCCAATCATTCTCAGCCGCCTTGTAATCAAATTGTATGTTGGTATTCCATATTGAGTATGGCTACTATTAGATGCTAAAGAAGATTATTAGATTAGCTGTTTAGAATTTGTGGCCCTAAGAAGATTTCCGCAAATCGAATACTCGTGTGAATAAAACAATTAAACCTTGAAAACAGTAAATACATTGTAGTTCTTTTCAAGTTATATTAATTGGGGAACATATAATCCAGGAAGTCCCTCAGTATGTTGCGCTAACTCCACCATCTTCCTCATTCTATGCACAGCCGATGCATGTAATGAATACAACTGTACGATTTTTTATACCGCCTAACGGGGACGACAGCTATAATCCTCGTCGTAACACTCTCGGTGTTAACAAATTCACTCACCCTTTTTTTTACTAAATCAGCAAATATGAAAACGAAACTCGAATTCTATAATTTACAATTCCAGAATGCAAGAACTATGTGAGTTATATGGTATATCTGCATTAAAAATTCCGACATTATTTTCATACAGCTTGGTTTTGTATATCTCGCTAATTATCGGTTACTGCAGCAGAAAAGAGTGAGATAATTTTCGGTGGAAACTCATAATTAGAACCCCGTTCATTTCGTCTGAAAAAAGATGTAGGAATTAGTTCGCGCCTCGCCATACTCGAGCACGAATGAGGTACCGTCCTTCCTGTTGTCGGTTTAACACCCAGAAAATGAACATGATAATTTTGGCCGACTTTCGTGATTACTTTCAAGACGAGGCATGCAAGAACAGTGCTGATTTCACTGAAATAAAATTCCAGGGACACGATTTAATATTCAATATGGAAGCTACTGAAAACAGCTTATCGACTAAGATATTTCGCTTATAATAGTCCAATCTGCGTATTAGCCACAATTTTGGGAACAAATGCTGCGTTCGTAGAGACTTCTATTATGATTTTCCCTAATTTTGAAGCGAGAAGCCCTTGGGAACTATTTATCGTTGCGCTCGATTTTGGCTACCCACTTTTAAAGTTGCGACCTTCAGAAATTCGCAGAATTTTACGAACTTAGAAGTTTGATAACAATTTTTTTCTTATGCAAGGTCGTGACCAGGC
Organism: Fasciolopsis buskii; assembly: GCA_008360955.1. NCBI lineage: Eukaryota > Metazoa > Platyhelminthes > Trematoda > Plagiorchiida > Fasciolidae > Fasciolopsis > Fasciolopsis buskii. Next base: position 159,029 of record LUCM01004803.1, on the reverse strand, counting down.
TAAAAGAATTCCAAGACATATTTTACTTAGATTCTTGGAACCGGGTACAAGACTGCTGCCCACGGAGCGTGATGTAGCCCACAAACAACCGGGTGGCAAAATGCGACTAAATTAAACGTCTTCCCAGGTGGAAAATTCGAATGAAAAACTATGGTTTAAGACAGGAAAGGAGATTCTGAAATTTTATTTTTCCTCATTTGACCTCGAACACTGACGATGGGAAAGTTTAGGCAAGGAACGATTGAAGTAAGTCAATAATCACGAATTTGAAGTCACGCAACGTTATTGTCATCCACTACCCACTCACGGAAAAAGTTGTTGTCTACAATACATTCTTGTTTTTCATGAAAGATCTAGCTGTACTCCTGTCCCAAAAACCTCACTACTCGTAATTAGCTGAAGCGATTATTCCATTACAACAGAAAGCGACTTTGTTAAACCTGGCCCGTCTCTCCCGTGTCTATTTCAAGTAAACTAAAAAAACCATTCCATACCACGTGTAATTTTTTTGGTGCACGTAAAAGCGTTACATTATGAGGTAGATTTAATTGGTCTCCAGGTCTTCGGTTTTTCAAGCCACCCATCCACCGTAATGTTGTCTTGTTTGCTGACGTTTAAAATTTAGGAGCTTGAGTACAAGTATATGTGAAACTCACACTTTGGTTCAAATCCCATGAAAGTATTCTGGACAGAATGGATTCAAATTGCACACTTACCTTCATAAATCCCTCTAGGCTTTAGTCCGTGCTTGCGGTCTAGCCTTAAACACAGTGACGCGAAAAAGCAATAAGCGCTGGCTTTTCTCACCAACTTTGGGCAACTTCAAAATTATCGTATTTTCGGATCGTTTATGGTGGTTGTTCTGGTGCAAATAGTTCTGCTGTCCGGTGACCATGAACTACGTCCATGGTCGACGGACGCCACCGTTAGCACCTTACATCGATTGGTGAAGTAATTGGTCACCACGAAACATACCGGTTAAATCCGGTGGTTTCCGATACTAGTCTCACAGTATCCAACCGTGAAGGGGATCAGTGCATCCGGTCGTCATTTTTAGGAATGGAAACTATACACGGATTGCGGAAGTTGCTGACTTCGCACCATCGTTGTTTCTAGCAGAACTGGTGTTGTACTGCACGCTCCATTTTATATAGTCCAGGTTATTTCAACTCAGCATGCCAACCCCCAACAACTGCTAAGCGCGCAGTTGTAGAACTGCGGCTGCTGGACTGTTTTTTCTCTCAGGTGATGCTACTGTGTCATATAAGTATAATTTCAACCACGTAGCATAAGACCAAACCGTCTCCGAAAAATTAATGTCATCGTTGCTTTTTATTTTTCCTGGTTTATGAACTCCTTCGTTAGTTCGGGAATGCATCATTCTCAATTTAGCTCGTTCGCTTGGACACTTGACTGTTCAACGTTTTGTTTGTCTAACACCGTAGAACCTTCGTGGGGAAAAAGACTGATCGCCGTACATTTTTTACGTTAGCATTGGCCTGCTTTCGTCTGGCTCTACGTTGGTATTCAAATTCAGACTCCTGTAATTGATCATACCATTTACGAGCAAACCCTTCAGTGTTTTAGAACCGCTGCAACCACTTTACGGTCTGGCCATCTGTTAGAATGGTGAATGATGACCTATTCAATAGCTATTGGAGATATTTGATTTAAATGAGCAAGGCAAGTTTGTTAGTGGTAATTTTTTTCCCGTCTGCCTAACTAAGATAGCGATTAGCCCATATGGGTGAATGCGGTCAACGACCTTGTTCAGAATTATAATAGACTTTTTGAACGCCCGTTCCCCGTAACCCATGGCGGTAGTCAACTGATCAACATGATGTCAAATCAGTCTGAAGGTCGTTGGTTCAAATTCTTCCACAGCCAGCCAACATCCCTACCTGGCATCCCTGGTTGACTCAAACCGTCAGCTATTCTGAGTCAGACGATGAAACGTGACTACTGGCGTGGAGTACCTCTGTACTAACCGAGAAGACGATTATTTCTTCAGTGGACCGGTCAAGCTATCGTCCTTATATTTTCGGAACCACTTTCCGTTTGGCACGACCCAGAAATTCGAATTCCTTCTGGGGTACAGGAAAATTCCAGGTCATCTTAGGAGGCCAGCACATTCAGTTTCACCGAATAAAGCCTCAAAATTTTCCATGTCCTTTTAAAGTGCGACGTGTAATATGGTAACAGCTTGATAAAAATCACTGAAGCATGATTTTGCCCAACATCAGAATGTTGCATGCGCATTTGCTAATCGGTATGCCATTGCCTGATCATGGTAGGATACAAGACGCTAAATTTCCTGCTCCACTGAATGCGTTTCGAGCTTCCAACGTGCCTACCTTGCAGTGCGAATGGGCCAACGGATAGTCGTTATCCTAGGTACGGAGTCAACTTTAAAGGTTTAGATGTAAATTTTAGTATATCTATTTCACACCTTGCACTTGTATCATGGCATCATCCACGAACTTTGGTGGCATACGTGCTGCGATAAAGGAATGTGCTTTGAGTAGAATAAAGCAACATTGGTCTTATCCCACCAAACTCATTTTTCAGCGATCCGGTTGAGCTCGCCCGCTACTAATCAGGTATTGTGCCTTTGGTCATCCAATGGAGTCGTTTGTCTGCAGTCCCACTATTCTCCATGGATTTTATAAGTCAGTATTCTTTTAGCAGTCTCAGAAATATATTTCTCGTCTTCTTAAATCATCGATTAATTAGCCTTCTGGATTTCTCTTGGTCCCATTGTTTTGAGTTCGTCGGACCGCTTCTGACAAGGACTGTGAAGATCGACATTGGAGCCCAGTCTTTGCACTTCCACTGTTAACTCTTGGGCTAACGTGTTCACGCGTAAATTGTTGACAAACAAGCATGTTTTGATGGGAGAACCCATTTGCAACAACACTTGGCATACTCTATCAATCCACAATGAGGCCGTCTGTACTTCTTATGGAAGTCTCGATAAAGCTTATTAACATCATTTACCAACTGAATCGATTTTTTAGTGTCGTTCAGAATGCAGTTAATGCAAAATATTGTCCAAGGCAGTATGCCTTGTACGCTGCTGTTTTGAAAATCCCTAATTTATCCACTGTGGTTGTCTTCTAATGCCCTTAGCTCATTACGTGTTTAAAGTCAAACTAAGGCTGTTCAGTTGCACAGGGAAACGTAAGGTAGGTAAGCGTTTCTTATCTGAGTAATTCATTTTTTTCTGATGGTGCTTCATTTTGTTGTTCACAAAAGATTGGAACCTCTGTTTTTCCGAACCGTTCGACCACTCTTCCCGTCAGCTAGCCTTTCGCTGTTTTGTCTGGATCTGAAGTCGTTGTGCATTGAAAATTCTGTTTCAAAGCGACAAACCATCCAACTCATGTTATTTGAGGCATCTCTCCTCAGCACGTGCCGCTACTTACAAACTCTGCTTTTACGCTGAAACCAACGCACGAAATCCAAGCCAATTGACCAGGAAACATTAAAAACTATCTGTGATAAAGCGATCCTGTTAAATTGTGCCAGTTTCTATGTTAAACTTATTTCAATCACAATGTTTTGACCATCGTTTTATTTGGCCTCAATTTGCTTTGTTTCGGATATCAGTCGTTTCCCATTCTGTTAGGCTACGTGAGCGACATGAGTCAGGAACAGAACTGTATGAAAATATTCATTGACGGAAGCGCATAGTTATCGGTTGAAGTATTATCAATGCAGTTTTGAAACAAATAGTACCTTGACAAATGATATTAGTGGGAAACCGATAAATCAGCTACTCTTTACAACGCTGCATTTTGATGTGTGCATAGTTCCGTATAGCGACTCAAATGATGTGTAACACACATTGTTCACTCCGTACTTCATTCGGTTCTGGTACTCTAGGTGAACACAGTTGTTTTTAACAGCTCACATTATTTCTTTCCGAATATGTGCTTTGTGTAGCGTGGTTGAAGCCACTGGCCACAAAATTCCCCTTCCTCCTCAAAAACGCGTAGGTTCAACAGGTTGCACCATTCGCTCGGATTCACAGTTCGCATTGTTGACGACCAGTCTTTTGATTTTTTATCTTCATTTTGTTCTGTCTGAATTGCACGTGCGTCAAATTAATTCTAGTATGGTCCTTAAAACATTGTGTGGAGTTCTAGTCATGCCGGGACAAAGCCGGTCCAATTTTGGTTAGCAAAGCCTCAGTGTGGCCGTGCTGGGTAATTGGTTGCAATCAATCGTAGGGAGAATCTAGGCTGGGGTTGGAAAACAACTAATCAAAACAAGAATCCAACCAAATAGAGGGGTAGCTAGAAAATCGTACCATCGAGGCCATGGAAAAGTTTCGGATAGTAAGTGTTACCAGTTCCAAGTCTCCTGAACAAGAGGATTTGATTTTGAAACGGAGAAGATAAGTTTGTGTGACAGTAAAAATGGTCGATTAGGGGAATGGCGTCTGAAGCAACAGGAATTTCGAAAGATGAAATCAGTTATCAGCAAGCTATCAAGGCACCATTTTTCTGTATCATTTTTTGAGTCTATCCTTAGTGATGGGTGAAAACTCCAACACTGCGCACGGAACTTACAATGGTCTCATCTGCCTAACCGCAGATTTCGACTAAAAAGAGAAATGCTTGGTTTGGTTGTTATACAGAACTTGATTAAACAACGCTGGTGGCACTTTCAACAACCCAAATTGAAACTAGATTTGGCTGTTCGTTTAGTTTATTTTGTTGAGCAAAACCGACTGGCTCGACAAGCCGCAAAACTTGTTTGGATATTCCTTCAACGCGGTTTAAAAATTTAGACCAACACATATCAAATTGTCATCTCTAAGTGACACGGTTCATTGTGCTTTGAAAATACCAGCAATAACTTTTATTTTCATGTAACATCGAGGAATTCTTGCAAAAAAAGCTTTCGTTTATTATTTTTCTTGTTCAGCCAGTGACGAAAGGAAAAACAGATTACACTTTCCGGACAGTTTGCTTGGTAATTTAAAACATTCTGGATCAATTCAATGCATCCAACTATAGTCCCAGTAATTAGATATTTCCATTGCATCTACCTATACAATTACCTATATTAGAAATAGTCACATGATCTATTATTATCAGTGTTCGGGGTGGAGAATTGGGGTGGAAAACAGCCTATCATCATCAGATAGCAAATATCGCGATGATTTGATGGGAATCCCTCTTGCAGCCAATTTACTTTTTGCTCCAAATTTGAAAGTAGCATACGCTACTCGTTTTGGTCTTGATAAGAGTGGGCTCCCAATTCTTGTTAGCACTATCCTAGGTTGATTCGCTAGTTTCATGATTAAAATTAGACACCTGACAACAATGGGTTAAGAAATCGATTATTCGGTTTTGTAGGTGGGGTTGGTAATAATTACTGCTTCTATAATTACGGATAAGTTTGTTGAATCATGCTGATCTTGAATCATGCGCTTAGAACCAGCCCGGCTGTCAAAATGGTTAAGGGGTTCTACTAAAAATCGTTGATTTGGGGTTTGTGTCCCAGTTCGGTCCCGGTGTATATGGACTGCCAATAATTTCCATCAATAATGAAACAACTGTACAGTAATTCCTTGGTTTTCACTCGCAAGCTCGATGTTGATATTGCATGACGAACCACTCGGAAAACAGAATCAAAACTTTTGCTACTGACAATGGTTTTGTAATTCCATCCAATATAATCTATTGCCAACACTCAGCTGGCAGTTGATGTTCTTTTATTACAATCCCACAGACACTAAGAGTTTACAACTCACAAGTAAGAGTCTTGACATATCGACTATAAAATTTGGAGAACCTTGATGTTTTTATTCATCGTTTTGTACATCATAAGACCAATCCTATTCAACTTCGCTGTCCGAATTAACCATACGCATACCATGAAACTCTGTCAAACTAATGTCATTCAACACGACCGAGTAGGCACATGCTCGAGAAAACCAAAATTGGGGACGTTCGAGATGTAACGCTAACAATCCACAGGGATCGGAGCAGACAAAAGGTCGTCATCACTGAGGCTAGTTAAAGTTTAAACGATTGAATCAATTCCCTTGGTCAATTCGAGCGAGAGAAGGCTCATTTGCAGTGCGCATCAGTGATGCAACGATAAACATTAAAATATAAGTCACAGTTATAGACGAAATTGGCGCCTGCGAATTTGGACTCCACGCCGGAAATTCACTTGCCAGTTGACATGAACATGTCAATTACAGAAACGATGTGATTTGGTAAAAAAAAATTGTCACGATTTCTGTTTAGATGATTTCGCTCGTGGAAATCTTTATCGATGCCTCCATTTCATCTCCAGCCCTTGATATCTTCACAAATATTTCAGTCATCCAGTTGCTTGCCCCATTTATTCCTGCATATCGGAGATGTGGACGGTATAGATAGATGTGCGTCCGAAAAAAATAATATAATCACGAGCCTGATTTAATGCGGTGTCAAAGACTGCTGTTTTTTTTTCATGCATGACACCGATTCTCAGTGACTATTCTCAATAATTTCTAATGAAAATTCTCTGGTTACTGACGGTGAGTGGCCTATTCGAGAATTCCTCATCGAATTTCATCTGTCACGGTTAAGTCTGCATGTCCTTTTCGTCAGAAGCGACGGAGCATCACTATGGAAATGTAAATTCTTGGCGTCTTTTTGGATTGTGAACTAAAGTTAAAAATGATGTTGATGTGGCAAAAACCATGGTCTATCATTTGATACAGTGAGGGTCATTTGGCATTTTCTAAACGAACTTTGTGTGACAACATTTAAATTCTCCAAGGCATCTTGATGGTAAGCTTTATCTTGTCTCCATAACGATGAGGCCCATTGCACAAAAATATGCGACATCCGACTCGGAGCACCGCGTTCTTGTATGCAGTTTGACCATCAATATCTTGTGCCTTAATTAGTGGTGCGTTTCTGACGGCTATCCACAAGAAAATCCCATTCTCGTCCGGTTCTTGGGTAAATATTGTCCTCAGAACTAATGACGACTGATGCACAAGATCACAGTCATCAGCCAACGTGTTTAAGGGTATTGGATACTGATTCGTCGGAATAGATCAGACCGCCTCTTCTATTTTCAGCGTTATAAAACATGATGTCAGACAAACTGATCGAAACACCAAAATCAATGGATATGAGATGCCGAATCTATCGATGGAATACGAATCCGGGAAATTTTTCATTTTCCTGTCTACAGCTCTATCATCTGAATCAAAAGACCACTTTGTGCTTTTGCTGTTTTGCTCTAGGTATGCAAGACTAGTTTTGTTCGGTCCACATTTTGATTCTGAAGCGGGTAAGAGAGATCCAGTGTATGTGGAAGCTGAGAAGGAGACTTTTGTCAGAGTCATTTAAGCAAAACTTCAGAGAATATTCGGTTTCGCGCTGGAAGATGAACTGAGACTAATACAGGAGAGAATCCTGTGGGCCAGAAGGGGAGAAAACTCTCCAGAAACCAAGAAAGATGAGAACAGAGTAATTTCGTCGAAAAGTAAGGTTGTTCGTCTAGTGCGTACTGACTGGTCGTGAATACCACATCTTACTGACTACTTCAGTGAGGGAACTGAGGTATCAGTGAATGTTAATCACAGAAAACCAACACATGTGATTTGGTTTTGACTAATAGAGGAAGGTTTGTGTTTGGTCGATTTGGTTTTTCTCCCTAGAGTTGGTGGGAAAGGGCGATATTAGTCATGGGATAAAATCGATCGAATATTCCCAGGATGAAATAGAGCAGGCGACTGGACGCAATGCATGTGAAAATTCCAGTCTGACTGTGGTTTGCTTACTTCGGACTTACAATGCGTTGTGCGTGAAGAGGATATTTTTGGCATTTTGCTGTCCAAGTCTTTTACTAGCGACCCAAGCTTTGGTTTTTCACTTAATACATTAGCGAAGACAACTTGGTAAATCCATTTGAATCTGACTAAATAAACCAACAAAATAACACGCTCGGTCTTCCGCTCATCAAACTCGTATTCGGCGAGCGGGAAATTTGAGCGAACGTCATGTTAACGAGTTTGTGTGTACGTGGATAATAGTCGGAGCGACCTCCCAAAATATCAGCGTTCGGATATTTTGGAAAGTAAATAAATTCAATGTTACGAAACAAATCAACTTGATTTTTGTTGATGTTCCACGGATAAATGAAGAAACTAGTGGTTTTCTACGTTTTACACGACTCGAGCAGCTGCTCCTGACGGTTTGTTCCTGACGGCTAGCACAAAATTATTCTCTCCCAGGGTTCTCAATAAGCACCAACAATGGCGTATTCAATGTCCAAATAAAGGCACTCATATTTGCGGAGCCCTAATGAAGAACCTTATTTTCAGTGCCTACTCCTTTCGGGTGATTCGTACTTTGACGATGTCATTTCACGTAGTCCACCATTAGGTCATATTTCAGATTTTGGGGCCGCGATGCACGCGGTCCAGATAGCCATTCTGGGTGCATTGATTGGTGGCCGTATCAGAAATAATGACATCTATGGCACTTTGTGCAACTCAAGGGTTTAGTTGAACTTCGCCACATATGCGCTTCTGATGATTACCAACAAAGGTGAAACAGATGCACAGGGTTCCATGGTTTCTTCGTGGAGCTGAAAGGTGATGCCCCATTATGGACAAATGATTGTTTGTTGCTTGTCCCAAGCATTAGCCTTCAGGCTATTCAGTATTGATTGATGTGTTGTTGTCGGGTCAGGTGATAGCCAAATTAATGCCTATTAATCACAGTCTGTTGTTATATCTTGTCGTACAAGCTGAGGTGACAATATCATGAACACGGAAAACAGTTTTAAAAAGTGTGTGGAAATTCAAAGAAGCTGAATCAATGGTAAACGAAAAAGTGCATGCACAAAACCTAAAATAAGAGAACTGGACAATGGTTCTCTTGTTTCGTCGCAATTCATATTTACTTCCAATCAAGTTTCATTGACAACGACCGCAGTAGCTGATGACCTCAGTATTTGCAATTCCTTTAACAGTGCATGTGGGCCATTTTCGATCGAGCAGAAGCCACTTTTACCATGTCGATAGTTCACATCGAAAGGCCGGTTTGGGAGGTGCTATGTCTGCAGTGTCGAAAGATACGAAAATCAATGGTCGAAATCACTAGTCGATCGAAACATTTACTTCTAATGCTTAACACAGCCTGGTATTGCCGTTTTCACTGCTCTCTTAATACTGTAAGGGCCCACGCAACTCTGCCATACAAAGAAAAACCTTCAGTTACGCATCAAACAAGAATTTCTCGGATGCTGTGATTCGTCGTCACCTTAATGGAATGTGACTGTTCACTGTGATGATTGAGGTTGTTAATAAAACGAACTTAATTCCAAGGGGAACTAAGTCATTTGGAGAAATAATAAGGTCGGACCGATCGATACGATCATGCAGATTCGTTGGCGATCGATAATTTGAACTTATAATTCGTTTGCATATGCTTAACCTTAGTTCGGAGTCAACCTAATTATGTTTTCATGGTTTTCGGGCAAAATCCAAACTTTTGATCAGAGAACGTTTGGCACCTAAATGAAATTACTTGATTTGAAAATTTTTGCTGCTACCGAGTGGTAGTTTATTTGTTAATTCTCAGCGACAGTCATTCACCTGCAATGTTATCTTGCAAAAGTCAACCGGTTCAGCTTTGCCGAAAACGTCTGGATTTTTTTCAATTTTAGCGAAACAGCAGAGAATCTAATGAAGTACCATGAAAAATCATACTAAACACGTTTACTTTTATTGTCATGGTCCAATAATTTATACAGCTACCGAGCCTGTATGCTTTAGAGTTGCGACAAGTGATTCTAAAAGGGGTGTCTGAAAAATTATAGGGTCCACGTGATCAAAAATCTTATTTGAACTTGAAAATCTATATCAACTTAAGGAAAGATTCCGATTGTGATTATTTAATCCAATCCGCTTTTGTTCGAAGAGCAATGGAGCATTAAAATTGCTAATTTTATTGACCGGCAAATCCAGAAGTTGAGCAAATTCTGCCTCGCTTGTGTTCTTCGGTCAAAGTCAACGACATATGTATCAGCAACAACAGCAATGTTCTTCCAGAAATCGTTCACATTCTTACTTGTACCGCTAGGGAACATGGAATAAGAGAAAGTCTGTTACAAGTTGAAATTTCTTACACCTTAGCGTGGCTAGCAACTCTATCATCCGTAGAATTTTGTTGACATTTTTGGTTGTATTCAGTGCAAACTTATCTTGCTAATGACAATAAACCCTTTATGATGAGACATTCACGAAAACATATGCATTAGTCAAACTTTAAACTGGCAAGTAATGTTGGCGAACAGGATTTACAAACCTTGACATAAAATTCCTGATTCAGTTGTAACTAAGCCAAGCCAGTAATCGGTTGAGTACTCAGAATACTGCGAACTTTTATTTTTTTAGCCGTATTTTCGAAAACAGCAACAGAAATTCGTCGCCCGCAAGGAAAACCTAGACGATCTTTTCGTTGACGTTCACAAAGAAGAGTCCTTTGTTCCACAGAGCTGTTAGGCATATGAAACTCTTCTGATCTCGACGGGATTCGAACACTAGCATGAACTCAATCCCCGCATACGTACCACATGCACCCTATTAGCTGAGCCACGAGTCCTGCCCAATCTGTTCTCGAACACTTACTTGACGAACAATGGCTACTCGTCGAAGGGACACCAGCAGACGGCACTTTCGTGTAAACAAGCAACTGAGTTAGAGACGCTAATCTGAACATTGCCACTCCTAACTCTGTGCACCTGAAACACGGAGCAACTAATTTGACGTGTACGTTATCGCTGGAATATTTCGAGATTAAGTTTCAGGCATTCTGTACATTGGTGAAAAAATGACATGAAACTATATAGTCAACCTCGTTTCACAAAACTTTATTTGGCAATCGCCCGTCAACTAGACTGTATGCACATTTGCTGATGCGTGATTTGTGGCCAAAATTTGTTGTGTAAAAATGCCTGCACATCCTGTCTTTGCGAAAATTGATGCAACGGTTTTCGCTTGAGAGAGCTTATCAATCCAGTATTCAGTAACAAAACAAAATAATTTGGTTTGTACTCTTTCAATTCAGAGGGGAAGCGAAGAACCTTACCGATAACAGGCTGTGCGATTTGGTCGTGGTTAGTCAGCAAATATGATATAAGTTAGCCTGGTGTATTAGTTAGGTAGCCATCTGCATGTCGTAACAAGGACACATTGTAAGCAATTTTGAGATAACAAAGGTAGATATTTTCACAACAGTTTGCCACGTGTACTGCTAGATATTCAGTATTCGTAAACACTAGTTAATAGTAGACTCACCTGTGTCCTCCGTTACATTTCGAGTCATTTCAACTTGCCATCCAGGAGCCGCGACAGAAAATTGTTTCTATTTTTACCTACCAAGAAGTTACACAAGTTAGATGGTAATATGGCTTTTATTGGTGGTTGTTAAAAATGCCGCGACGAAATGTTAAGCCCGTCTTGGACGAAGTGAAGATTCTGGTCCTGCCGAAATAAAGCCCATCTGGTCAGCGTAGAATGTTCACTAAACTTAAGTTTAGTCTGAAAACGGGCTCCTTCCGGGAAACCATCATTTTTTAAATTATTTAGTTTCTTAGAATTAGGGAAGTGTCTCTATCATCGTAACGATAAATTTTTCCCTAACCACAATGGGAAATGACTCCCATTTAATTTTTGTCAAACTGAACAATTTGCTCAGATACAAAGAATTGGGGTTGATTCTTGGATAATTTCTCGCTAGAAACACCCAGTTCGCAGGTCAAGGCATGCCAAAAGCCATCCAAAAATCCACCGAGAGGTGAAATTTAAAAACAGCCAATTTTCACACTTTATATCTCCACTGACAGGTGAAGCATTTTAATAACAACTGCACGTAATATCGGTAGTGATTGGAATAAAGAGCATTTCTCTTGATATTCTAACAGGAATATTGAACTCTCCATGTTAAATTTTCGATGTGATTAATTTCCTGCATAAATCCCAAGCTATACGAAACGTTTACTAATTTATTATCAGGTACGTAGTGGCTTTGTACATATCAGGACCGAATAACGTAAGCAGTGTATTGCAAAGCTGATGCACCACGCATTGGTTTTTATTGTGAATGATATAATGTTAATAACACAGCGTTATTGTTAGATGTAATGCGTCAGCGTTTCGCTTACCGTGGGTAGTCTCTCTCAAGGCAAGTTTTACAGTCAAAATCTTAATGCAAAACTTGCCGTGAGAAAGATTAACCACGGTAGTCGAAACGTTGGCGCATTACATCTACCAGCAAAGCTGTTATTATTATTATATCATTCACGATAAAACGTAGTGAATTTGTTCTGTTTAATCCGCTTGAACAATGCGAGGAACAAAAATGTAAACCTTTTAGTCAGTTCATTACCAAAAACATTTCATTATTTCTAGCTGGGTGTTTCAGTATCGCCCTAAAAACGCCGCCAAATAAAGCAGGGCACCTGACCGATGCTGATGAAAGAGGATCTTTGATTGGTCCAATCCGTCCGAAATGAAAATTGTCCTGTCTGTGAACAACGCCAACTGTCAAACCCCAGTTGACGTAAAATATTTCATTTTTTAAACAATTAAACTTAACTTCTGAATCAAGATATAATCATGGTTAGAACAACCGTTTAAATAAGGACTTTCGTCAAGCGAACGACGTTTCTAACATTTGCCGTTTTCTTGCAAACACGTTTATGGAGTTTCATACTTCATTAGCACTTTAATTTTGGGTTCATAAGAGTTCATTTTGACGATCAAGGTTGCTAGTGTTTAGCTCACCTTATTACAGTCTACAAATTGATGCAACAAATGAAACATGCAAAACATTTCCCGGTGCTTGGTAATACACTATTTCATACTTTGTATGTTCTAGAACCTTCGGGAAATTCCGCTATACGCGGCAATAACCAACACCTACATGCCTATTCAGTTTTCCATCTTTGTTAAGTCATGGATTTACAAATACAAATCGATTGCGATTTGGGGCATTTTCTTTTACCGGAAGCAAAAATAAAATTATTCGTCTTGTCGGAAGAGAATGCATGGGATTTCAGAATTCAAGCAATAGGAATATTCGTTCAGATTTGACCATTACAGTTGTTGTAATGAATATCAAAACCGTTAAAATATAGTTTTATTAAGAAACTTATAACATAGTCGTTATGCAGTTCTCCAAATCTGTGGCAGAAACAAAATGGGCATGTTATTCGTATGCATAGCCTAACAAACAGAATAAACAAGCAAATTAGAACTGAGCATGAAATTTGGTTGGTTCTCGATTTTGTATCAATTCCCACTTAGCGTGAAAATATGGCAAAGTAGTAACATTCAATCAGGGTACTAAAATATCTTGTTACTGGTAATCGAGATATGGTTTCAATTTGGAATTTGGAGGAAAACGCGCGCATACCGAGTTTGGATGGGTTTAGAGTTTCATCGGTGTACTCGAATATTTGCACTCATATTGACTGTTTGTAATTCAGATCTTTTCGTTACACTATCGGCACGAGTACAAATGCTGGTCCAAGTAATTAGAAATCGTTTCAATCGAGAGGAGGAGATGAACAGTTTATTGTCGATTAAAGTCGACCGAAGATGGCTTGTACGAATTACACTGTCTCAAAAACAAACAACGCTCAGTTTTTCACTTTCCAAATATAAATATCAAATGAAGGCGCATTTTAAGCGCTTCCGTCGGCGACCAAAACCAATAATTACAAAAATATTAGATACGTCCGGGCGTTTAGAGTGCTGCTTAACAAATGGTTTCTGAGACCGACTAAATACTGAAATACGACTGTTCATGAATCGGTTTTAGGCAACACATGACCTTGCAGAAAACCTCCAGGTCACGCACTCAGTTGGCCGTTTTAGTTCGTTACTGATTCACTTCAGAACCACTGTCTGAGAAGAACACAGATGGGAGACAAATATCAAACAAACTTCGACGGGAGTCTCGGCAATGCGAAAAGGTAGACTAACGGTAATTTTTTTTCGTCGGAAAATATTATGAAGGAACAGGTATGCCGGAATTCCGAATGACTAGAGAAGGTAGAATTCAGTTATGGTAAACCAGGGTTATTCACAGCTCACAGGTTTGGCCACTGACAACACTAGACCCGACAGTGCAATGCTCCCTGAGTCTTGCGGGGAAAGAACAATCACTGGTGGTTAATTAACAAAGTGAGAAATGCACTTTGTAAAGAACCAAGTGAATGCCTGGCAATCATGCATCGTGACTTCTATCCAATTTCGGATCGGCTTGGTAACTATGTTCATCCATTGGACCTATTATTAGCATAGACAATTCAGCATCACTCAAAGGAAATTCTTCAACGACAGTCTTGGTCTTGTTTGTTATTTTATTCGATTTGCGTGTATTCAGATGGGATGATTTTCAAGTTAGGTTCTAGTCAAAGAGATCTCTGGAAATTCATGTTTCATAATGCAGACAATTAAATGCATCAAACGCATTCTGATGTTTAATTCTGCTTATCTATGACAATCTTACGATACATCATTTTGTCTTATTCTGCTCAACGCAATCTGATAAACAACTGGACATTTGGAAACTTTCAAGACGAGTGAGACCCATTTTGGAAACCAGCAATCTAAACTGCCCCAGTTTGTTCGTTAAAGATGATCTCTGACGTGCCAGTTTCGACAAATCCAATGACCAAATTACATCCACTGAACATGTAACCCAGTCAGGATGGATTTCCACCAATTATTTTCTGGGATGCCACGATTCGGAATGGTTTTGTTTGTAGGAAAGCGAACCAGGTCCGTAATCTGCTTGCCAAAATTCACGAACGAATCTACAAATGGTATCAAACAACACGTTAGTGTACAGTTAAAATAACATCCAGACATTCGACATAAATTCTAACTTGAAAACGCTTGGGCAGTTTACTCCATTGTTTTTATATTGCTCTTCAGTTTAGGAAACTAGTCTCCAGAGAATGAACCGAATGATCCCAGCCAGAATGATTTCACTAAAATGGACCGTCAAATATTCTGACAAAATATCCATGCGGTTAACCGAGTCAACTACAAGTTCAACCTGTTTTAGGAACTCGCCATTGAATCTACGAAACCAATAATCGAAACCGTCTATTCTTGGCCTTCTTTGAATATCAAACGAACATAATTGAGCATTCAGTTTCAAGGTTATTCGATAGGCCAGTAGATATGCTCTCGATCGAACAAATCCGAGTGAAAATATATTCAGTTTAGAACAGAATACAATATGAACAGCTGATGCGGGCACTGTTACAGTGGTGTATTCGAACACATTGTGCTGTCGGGGTGGAAATAGGTGCACGAGTCCTATTTGATCCATAAAATCGTAAGGAAGTGTTTGACCTATTCGCGACGAGACAATTCTCTTTTCACATCCCTTATTTTAATAGTGGTTCCAGAATATAATAAACAAGATTGCTCTTCTTCTCTAGCGGTCCAATTTAGATTCAGACCACAATAATGTTCAAACTCATTCATCTTTATCAGTTGTACTCACCTTTAAAAAATGCTGTTACAAAATGCAATACGAATTTGCTTCCAGTGGTTTCTTTCTTCCGAAAGAAAACCCATTTCTTCTGATTTATCAGGATAACTCCGTTTAACGGTTTGTCCATCACGTCAAAGCTCCCAAGAAAACATGTCTTCTATTTTGGAAAGTGGATGTCTCAGATCCCATCCTAACACTTAATACGTATCCAAGAAAGGAATAAAACGTTTTCTCGTCCAGTTAACGTTTTGGTTAGTAACAGATCTGTACCGTTGCGATGCTTCATTTGTGGGCGGACAGCAATAGTTAAGGGGCAGAACAACCGGATATTTTGTTTTTGTTTTGTTTCTTCTAGCGTTGGTCACGGCACTGCAAAAATAATGTCCACGAGCCTCATTTCTGCAAAGTCCGAGAACAAAAACATTTTTGTATAAGCTGTCACAAAAGTGTTCTCTAAGAAGGGCTCCTCCAAGCAGAAATCAATCCAATCGGATATCCAAGGAGATGCGAACGAATTGGGGCAATTTTTCCTGCAGTGTTTACTCTCCAGGTGGCATTATGTACGACTTTACAGGTTGGTATCACCCTCGACTTCGAAAGACTCACGACGCTCAGATTTGTTTATCATTGTTGTCAGCTTGCTGCAGTCAAATGGACAATGAACCAGCATTCACTTACGGACTATTTAAGTCACCAGTGGCGCTAGTCAGCATTCCCCCTCAGTGGGTAATTAATCTAATGGTAAAGTTGCACCATTGGTAATAAGTCGATCTGAAGTGACGTAAGTGAAGTACAGTCATATCGTATTGGAAGCACCGAATCGGAAAAGAGTTACGTCCACTTCATTTGGCTTGAAGTGCCACAGAATCATGTAAAACGGAGATGGTCAGCAAAAATTCCTAAATGATCAGACGTCACTGCCATGGGCGATGCCATATCTTTGAGGCAAATAGTTAAATCGTGCCCGAGGTGAGATCATTGTCCAAATGAGTAAGAAGAATTGAAACCCAAAAGTCACAAGGCAAAATTTTCACATCTACCCAGAATCGTTTGGGGATTGCGAGTGGTAATAAGGCCCCGGCCTATAAAGTGCATAGTTTACTGATCATACTCAGTACTTGGAATGTGATGCGAAATGTTTGTTTATTGAATCGATGTTTTCTGAGATTGGCCAGTTTTCGTGAAACAGTGAGACCACTAACTAATTAATCAATAATTAATCAAAACTCCCAAAAGCTGTAAGGGTAAAATTAATTCATACGCGACTCTTAGGAATTATTTGAAAATATTTATGCTACGTTCTCAATGCATATTTCGGTATTTGGTGATTTCCCGTCACTGAAAAACATTGTTCCTGATCACTTTTTTACTGTTGGCAAGCCGCGCACTGACCATTACCAGAATGGATTAAGACCTCCAGGGGCAAGGATTTGTCAGCGATAGGTTCCTAATTGCGGATCTGATCTTTTTCCGCTATTTTCACTACGCTATCTGTGAAGCTGTGACTAGTTGTTTGCGCGGAACTAGCAGCTGATATACTAATGTGTAGATTTATGTACATGTTTGTATGCATGTACGTGTGTATGTATGTATGTATGTATGTATGTAAGTATGTATGTATGTATGTATGTTGCATGACAGCAGGACGCAAATGATGACCGTGAATATCCATGTGCATCTAGATATCTACCTGTCTACGGACAATACATCTTTTAAGAACACTGGAAAATTATCTCACAGGAGTAGACAGGCAGTCTGTATGTTTTGCAATAAATTCCCTCATGCCCCCATTTACTGACGATGGTGGGCTGGTGGCATTTGTACGTTATCCTTGCTCATATAACTGCAGTTAACTTATTTTGAAAAACAAAAGTAGTATTGTCCTCAAGTCGTGAAGCCACCAACGAATACAGAAAATCGTATCGGGCAAATCGTGACGAAGCTCAATCCTTCCCACTTATTCCTATTTTTTCGGTGTGTTTTTGTGTGTTAAGTTCAGTGTACTGTGAATCGACTGTAGCCATTCCATGAATTGTTATTCGCAGTTGGTTAAACCTGAAACTGCAAAATCCTGAACATATAACCTGATATGGTGGTATTTCACGAATACTAGTTTACTTGACCAGAGAGTTTGGGAACAGAAAACTATTCGTGGGCTCTGTAGAACTTCAAACTTCCGTTTATAATGTCCACCTGGTTGTTTATTTACTAATGAACTGTTCCATTACCATACTACAAACCCTTGTCTTCCCGGACTAATTGACCCTTGCAAATGTTGAAAGTCTGACTGAAACTGTTATTTATGATGGGTCAGTCAATTCATGGAATCCGACGTGACTTGTGATATTTTTGTTCCGTCGAATACGAAACACAAACCTCCCTATTCCCTAAAGGCTGATTTTGTTTGTGCGCCACGAGCAGTCAACTCAAACTGTTCCAAGTCCCCACGTCATCCTTAGGCATAATCAGCGAACTTCGAGAGTTCGAGACACCCCAATTAGATGTTGTTTCTGTCGGTAAGGGGGCATTTTATATTACTTCAGTTTTATTTTCGCATCTTGGCCACTGGTTTGAGTGCCCGTATATGAACGTACTCAACTCAGCCTTGTTTTTTTTCGTTTCTAAAGCCTGACTTCCGGAGAAAATTCATAAAACACTCCAGATACATGCATATTGTCGGTGTTATTATATCGTAGCGCATACCTTTGTTGGAAGGCTGAAAAGTGATTAGTGATGTAGTAGCTTGAAAACTGGCTCAACCTTTGTGATACCCTGATAATGAGATTAAATTTGCTGCCCTCGAAGAGGTCGAATAGTTTATCCAATTGAGCAGGGCATAAGGTTCAAATAACCATCTATATAACTTGACACGGGAACAAATAGGACACGGGCCATCTTGGACATTTAATTGCTCCGCATGTTGTTTGAATTTATCAGGTCAATGGCTCAAAAAGATGCACGATGAGTTACTTTTCAGACCCTTAAAAATAATCACCATGAGAATGTTAAAACGAAGATAATACAAAACTTAAAATGTTAATTGTATTGCTAAGAAGAAAACGGTACTGCATTAGATTACATCCGCACAAACTTTCGCGCAAATCATGTACCGTTATATTGCGTTTAGGGACAAAACTAGTGAGAAATAAAAGGAACAAATAACTTGGTGCAGTGATGCTCAAAAGCAAGAAAGCTGTTCTATTCTCCTTACCCACATCACCGGTTGTCCAAATCGATACACGGCTAGATTAAGGGGATAATATGTCGAGTCTTTGACCCAGCCCTCGAGATGACAATTCAGTGAAATTATTGCAAACTATAGTTTATTCGCAAATGCCACTTTTCAGTGGATGATAACGAATAACCACTGTGTATGCAGCCTGACAAAAGGAATAGATTTAGCCAGCCAGTGAAAATATCGCAGTTTTACTTCAAATTTGAAACAAATGCACCCTCTTTAAGGCTACAAGAATGTGTTTGTACATCGTTGTTTAGTGCAAATGCTGGAGTGACGTTTAGGATGAGAATTTCGTCCGCCAAGCAGATGAAAGATGGAGACAATTACGCAATCTAGTTAACGAGTAGGCTATTCTATCACTACAAAATCAACGAAACAAGAGGTCTGATTTGAAACCAAAATATTATATATGGCAAGACTTGACGCATAGATTTAGGATAAACAGTCTGCCATTTACTCCCACGTCGACAAAGGATACCTCAATCGCGCCTTATGAGCTGACCCATTTGGGCAAAATGTCCAGCTGTTTTAGTGGTGTGTGTAGGCAAAGCTTGGCATTTTTGCCGCCTGTATGCCGCCTGACAACGCGAGGTCATATTTACTTGTATGTGTGTGTGTGCCCGTTCAAATGCGTCACAGCATAGTTGAGTGCCTTAATGTGAATGATATAATATTAATAACAGCGTTGTTGGTAGGTGTACCGCGCCAACGTTTGGACTACGTGGGTAGTCTTTCTCAAGGCAAGTTTTACAATCAAATGACTAAGGGAACGTTCACATGCAGATTGTCTAGGTGTCTGTGTGTCCCGAAAAATCTCACGGAGCACATTGCGAAACAACACAGTGACGCACAAGCTCGTTTTCAGTTATTCGTAATCATGCCAGTACATAACATTATATGTGATTTACTGCAAATAAGAAGAGGATGATAGGTTACAGCTATAGTAATCAAACTAAGTCCACTGTTGTATATGTGTGTGTTTGTGTGTGAAACGGATGGTGGTCGAAATTATAGGTTGGGGGGATGCGGTTCACACCTATAACCCAGGTCTGTAAGGGATTTCACAGTTTTTCGGGGTTGGGCCGAGTAGGCCAGGGAACCTTCAATGTTTGCACGAACTGCTTTTGGGCACACAACGGGGAATCGCAGAGACGAATACATACGGCCTCAGCTATAGACAAGACCGGAACTTCACCAGCTTTGATAACCTATCCCGTACGTTGTAGATAATTCTGAACGCCTCAGCAACATTCAATGCGTGGTTGGAATCAATCAAGTGTGAACCCACAGCACTGGTGATAGTTTTATTCATTCCTGTGTTTAACCAAACCGGGTGGTGTTCACGAGCCCGTTCGGATAGGCGTCTGGATGTACGGCCAATGTACGCTGCCCCACAGGAACAGAATGAGGTCATAGAATCCAGCACACTATCTTTTAGGTGTGGTTGCACGAGGGACTTGGATGTAAACATTATTTGCAGTTTTGCTGCGTGGAACGCCTTATTGACAGCTCCGGACAATCTGTGATAGATGACGTCCGCTGGAGTGTCACCCTTAAAGGGCAAACTTATGTACAAAGTGTTCTTTTCCACAGTTGTCTTTCTTCAGACTGTCCCATGGTTTTCTCAATGAGACGTTCAGGATAGCCGTTCTGCCGAAACACATTCCATAGGAAAAGAAGCTCCTCCTGTACAGTATCTTCAGTACAGATTTTCCGTGTCCTATTGACTAGGCAATGTACAAGGTTTCGTTTTGCTTTAAGCGGCACAAAACTGCCGAAATGAATATACTGTCCGCTCCAAGTAGCTTTCCTATGTACGGACAGCCGTGCGGCGCCATCCACTCGACGATTTATGCAAACACCGAAGTATGCTATCTTGTCGTTTTCCTCCTTTTCAAAAGTGAACTGGACATTGTGATGGGCATTGTTGAATCTGTACAGCGTGTGTGTAATATCGACATTCTCGTCTACCACGCAAATAATATCGTCTACGTAACGTTTGTAGAGTTTGAACTGTCCGATCAATGGCCGTAACAGAGTATTTTCTAGTTTTGCCGCAAAGACGTCGGCGAATTGAGGTCCTAGAGATGATGCCATTCCCACTCCATCTTTCTGACGATAAATCTCCCCATTAAATTTGAATTGAACATTTTTTGTGCGCATGTTCATCCACTGGAACACGTAAGTTGGTATGTTCTCAGGAATGGATTCACATACGTAATCAATTGTTCCATTGATTGGTACGTTTGTGAACAGTGAGGTAACATCAAGTGAGAACATTCGCTTTCCCGTTAGATCCAAATTTCTGATGATTTCCATGAAATCGAAGGTATCCCGGGAGCTGTATTTTGAGACTGCTAACCTCACCGGCTCCAGCAGTCCAGTTAACCACTTCGCTCCCATGAGATATTGAGAGTTGCTCATGTCTAGGATGAGTCTCAAAGGCACTTCTTCCTTGTGTACCTTCGGCAGCCCGTATAGTCTCGGAATAATCGTCCCGGTTGGTCGTGCCCGTTCAAACGTAGTTTTGTCTATGGTTCTCTTGTGTTTCAATAACCGTAATTTCTTGGAGGTCGAGTCTTCTATGTGTATCGTTTTATCTTTTTCGATTGTGTTAAACGTGAACTTCGATAAGCCGCCTAGTAAAGACTTCATCTTTTCTTGTTGAGGATTACTATTCCTGCACCTTCGTCTGATCTTGACAAAACAACTTCTTTGTTACTTTGCAATTCCTCAAAGTGATTTGGGTGTTCTCTAGTCACTATTCCTTTGATTGACGATTTTATGTAGCTATAATGGTAGCAGGCATTAACCAGAGTAGTCTTTAGTTCCTTTAACCCATGTGGTGATGATGGAACCAGATCTGTGACTTCGGCGGAAGGGTTCTCAAATTCGACTTCCATGTCCAGCTGTTTACTGGTTTTACCAAGGCAACAAAATTTATGCCCTAGCGATAGAACCTCAAGCAACGTTTTATCCAAATTAGGCGACGAGTAATTGTGGACGCATTTCACTGGGTCAGAAGTAAACTTACCAGCTTCTTTGACCGGGTTGACGAGTTTTCTCAATCAGGAGAGTTTCCGCTGAGTTTGCTTCACAACAATCGAGTCGTTGTATGATATGAATGTCCGTTTCTCTTTCTTCGTTAGCCGGCCGAGCACTTGTGAAGATTTAAGAAGGTTCCGTCCCAATTCACTTATTCGATGTCACGCTCAGCGAGAGCCTGACGGCGTAAAGAGACGCGAGTGACTGCGAATCGGTTCCTTGTCTGTGTGTGTTTGCGAGTGTATATACTTCGAACTGAGGGCAGAGATTTCGGAGCTATGGGCAATCCTAACATCTTTAAGAAACAAACATCCCAAAGGTCATCACGCTAGTTGAACACCCCGATACCGCGGCGCATGAGGTGAAGGTCAGCTAATCTCTCACCTGACCCAGAGTTCAAAGTGCACAAGTACACAAATACACACAGACAACTAAACATCCGTTGGCATGTGACCTTTCCCTCAGTCATCTGATTGTAAAACTTGCCTTGAGAAAGACTACCCACGGTGGTCAAAACGTTGGCGCATTAAATCTACTAACAAGGCTGTGTTATTAACATGATATCATTCACAATAAAAACCAATACATGGAACATCGCTTTTTCCATACACTCCTTACGTCATTCGGTCCTGATAGTTGAGTTCCATTCACATAAACAGTTATGGTGAATGCATTGAGCCCACGGAAAGCCAAATACCGCAATTCCGTAAATGTCTCTAAGGAAAAATGTTTCAAGCAATTGGATATTTTGATACTTTTGTCTACCCATCAGTAGAATCGTCTCAGTCTGACATAGTTTGTTGGTAAAGCGCTTACTGGTCACGATGGTCTCAAAATATAGCTCTGATCATTTCAGCGTACACAACAATTTGGATTTTCACCGCAGACTTCTCTAGCGCACTAGAATGATCGTGTAAAATCATCAGATCCCTGCGAGAAACAATTCTTTTTTAGGATTTTGAAGAAGTGGATCAACTAATCTCGTAACAGTCTGGCGTTATGGTAAAGTGCCCAGATGGTGCAATGAAGCTTGCGGGTGTGATGTGACGATTGGTCAGGTGAAAGAATTTGCAACGAGTCTGGTGCCCATATAACAAGCAGCACCGTCACAATTACAGATCATGTTGTCTAGTTAATAGAAACGGCTTCCACAAGTTTACGACGACAATACAATAATACAACTTGGCTGGCGCCTGCAAATGCAACTGCCTACTCAAACTTTCGCCCGCCCACACATATCCCGCTAATATCACCGACCCAAAGGCATTTGGCATGCAGTGTCTACCCCCCGGTGGTTCATATCCCAAGTTCTTGCAACAGGGGCGTTGGACGGCGATTTTAGATAATGTTCACATATGACTTACTCGGAACTGAACAAAATCTCAGTCGGCACGTCAGCCAACTTCAGGACTTACAAACATCCAAACCCGTTATGACAGCGCAAAGCCTAAACATTACAATCGTATAAATAATACCTCACGTATCTTTCGATTTCCGGGATTTTCTGGTTGTGACTTTTGCGATGTGAGTTATTGTATTATTACGATCGATCGTTGTCCTGGCTACTCGTTCGTGCAAAAGCCTTTCTAGTTGCATGTCAGATTGGCAGGCTAGCTGCGACTGAAAATCATCTAAATATTCTTGGCAAAACTTACTGCTCCCGCATGCTCATCAACATTTGCCGTTCAAGTTCTACTGGGCATCGAATTTCGAAGACCAACGAAATAGTTCGATAACAAATACACCAAACAGCAGCATTGTATCAGTGCAACGACCAGTTTCTCAAGCCAAATGTTAATTTCATATGCATACTGAATACATAAGGAGGTTTTTCTGCTCGGTTTGTTTAAGAAGCTGTTAAAATCGTCCGAACATTTTGCTGGACATTAAACTACAAAAGCATTGCCATTTACAGGCTAAGTTGTCATTGCCAGAGGTAAAAGTTTTTGTATTTAGGTTGCATTAAATTTTCTCCCCAAACAAACAGGTAACAAACTATTGCTGTAAATCATGTTTTTGCTTGGAAATTGGTCAAATTACAAGAAGCTTTACCATAAATTCTCCGGATGAGGCAATAATGCTTGCATAAAATTGCTATAATTTCTACCCGGTAAGTTCAACCCCTAATTTTTGATGTTCTAGCCAAAATACCTTTGATCTGATAGTCGAATAGGCATTGTGAGTATAATTAAACCAAATATTATGTATGGTAATCCGTGTGTAAACTGTTTACAATGATGCTGATGTATATAAATATAAGAACTCAGGTCGGCTGACTTTAGTGATCGCATGTCAAACGCATTGATGCACTGAAACAACCCTACGTCATAACTTCACTTGGTGATATTGTACTATGAAAAATCGGGACCTTGAAACTTGAAGTGTTAAAAAATCGCTGCTTTAAAACACTCCTCTCCGGTGGCACATTGGACCGCTGTGGTTCGGTATGAACTGATGACGTTTGAGGTAATGAGTACGTGAATTACTTTATCTTAATGCTCGCAAAAACGAGCGTTCCCTTTTCGCTCATCAACCACCCGTGTACCAGATGCCCGCTCATATGGCCAATTGTATATGGCTAGTTTGTCAGGACTAGTTTCGACAAAACTAACTCATAATTTTGTCCGCGACACTTGCCCCATGACCAGGTGTTCATCGAGCTTTACTGCTTATATGCGTTCCATCTGCGTATTTCTTGCTCCTCCCAATATCTGGCATCGATTTTTGAGACAGTTCGATCGACCACCGCAGATTAATTTTGAAAATAATTAGGGAATGGATTGGCCGGCTCAGCGATGTCCATACTGTCCGTTGTTTCATCGGTCGGCTCACATTATACGTAACCACAGGGAATAAAATCATTCGCCCTCCACTTCCCATATCAATGGTTGGTACGACTGAATGTAAATCACACCCAGGTTGAGGTTAAAATTGGACAGATGAACGGAAAATACACCTATACTTACTAACATTCCTTATTCGGTCCGCTTCGTCTAAAGCTGACGGCATCCTAACCAGTGCAATCCGGGAACACATCGTGTTTTGCACTGTCTTTGACAGATTATTGAAGATTATTTTTGTTTCTTTTCGAAACGGTTGTTATCTGAGATTTCATTGCGATATTATCTACCGACACTTTATTCTTCATTAAAAGATAGTCTCGTTTTTCATTCTTTCAGAAAACCAAGACTAAAAATTGATCAGTATCCTTGGTAGGAGACAAAAATTCTAGGGAAAATGGCTTTTAACACCTTTACTTTCACAGTGCCTTTGATTAGTTCTAGTGATCACTGTTTTCTTGTTACCTTTTGCTCCAGCATGTTGTCTAAAGTTTCAAGGGCTACGGTAGCACCTAAATGCGCCGGTTTATTTCAAGTGAATGACATTATTTGACCTGTGTTGCGTGCTCGGAAGAAAATTCGATTTGATGAAATCGGTTTTGCTTTTTCGATACATTCTTCGTTTGCTAATTGCAAACCTCAATGTTTTCGAAGCAGCTGCTAAAAGCCTTTTCTTTTTCTGACTGTTCATCAAGCTGAAACATATGTCTCAGTTTTTTAAAATTTCACTTATCACAACATACTGGGATTTAATGACTAACATTTGCTCCGGTTAATGTCAATACATCTTTTTTATGGAAGGTTTCGTAGCTGACATTGTTGAACTGATGTACATAACGACTGCTAGTTAGAAAATGAACATCCTATTTTCGAAAGTTGGTGGGATAAAATTCCTTGGATTCTTCAAATTCCGAATACGTTGCATTTCCGTGCAATGCTAATTGTTGGGTCTCACCTTTGGGTCGAAAACATTTGATTATCTGTCGAAGTGTGATCGTCAGCTCGCAGATTTCTGTTTGAAACATCTGAGACATGTTGTAACAACCAGGTTCTAAAAATCATTGACTCATTCAGGCCATCTGTTCTGATGCAATATCGGAAACACGATACGCGTTGAATGATGTATAAACATCACTCGTTAGAATGGTGTTGGTTTCATCTCCCGTTGAATATGCCTGCGAATTCAAACTGATAGATGTTAATCAGTCCACCGAGAAAGCTCAATAATGCTTATCAAAATGAGGAACGTTCGCTGTGGCCGATTATCTATGGCGGTAGAAGAACCGATTCTTAAGCTGGATGTCCGAACACCGTTTGGCCCAGCCGCATAAACAGACTGGTTCAATACACACGGCACTAAGTTGTGCGTGCTATCCGCAAGTAGCTATTGATTCCACCCTTATGAGTGACCTGCACATTGGGATTTCGAAGGCACGTGTATGTTAAATTTCTTCGTTCTGACCGTCTATCGAAATCTGTTTCATACTTGGAGATTTTACCACAGGTATTTCCTTAACTGGCACATATGTGGCACTAAAGCCAGGTTCCAGAGGATTCTCGGGGTGTCTGCTAGCAACCATCTACTGGAAAGACTTCCGCGGTACAGAAATGAAATTAAACTAATTTCAAGCTTCCGGAAGTGAACATCGAGTTGTGTGTATTGAGGAGGCATCCCTACTCAGTTTCATCAAAATGTTATATTAACCCAGTAAAAGATTGCTAAACGTGTGCGCTGCTTCAAAGGTGTTTGAATCCTGAATGCATCGGACAGGATTTCGTTTTACTGCCAGTGGTACAATTGTTGTGTTGTGAAACTGGAAACCTGGTATAAATATTTTATCCGAGTTTCCAATTGACAAGAAGCGAGCAAAGTGTAAACAACATGTTGCCTTGATATTCCACCACCTAACCGCCAGTCATTCCTATTCTGATACGTCTCTCACAACAAAGATGAGAAGAACTGTACACAGCGATGTATCGGAGAAACCATGCCGTACAACTTTTCAATTGCTAAAGAAAAAATGTTTTGATCAAATCCTGTCGGGACATCTAATAGGGGCTCATGATTCCTCGACTGGAATTCATTGATATCCAAAATCCGCAGCGAGGAAAGAAGAAACATCCGTATAATCCATGATGGCACGAAGATTTGACCACTAATGCGTGAATTATCTCACCACCAGTGGGACAGATGTCGTCGTCCAAAAGCACATAATTGCTGTACCTTAGTCCCCGCCCCAAGCATCTGGTTTTCCAATTTTGTCGAATGGTTGGACGACTTAACCTCAGTCACAATTTTTATTTTGATAAACTGGACGGTCGTGGGCTGCGCATTGACTGATTTCGTCGGGACTATGTGAGACGAGGGATCTGAGGCTAATAATCTGACACTAAGCGGTCCAGTCTGTGCTCTGCTTAGCCTTGCCAGTTTACCCGTCTGGAATACAGATGCGCGCAGGCTGAATTCCCAGTTTCTTCCAGTGCGACCGCATAGATTCTTCGGTTTTACTTTTGAACCGGCTTTTATCTCCAGCTGAATTACCTCATTTAACTCATAAAGATGTGTTCATTTATGTAAAGCGACGTCCTTAAGATAAAAGATACATGTCACAGGTACAAGAATACTCGAAACGTTGTTTGTTAGTTCTGGAAGGTTTACCGAAAACCAGCCACACTTCTGGATATAACCAAGACGCGCATCGATAAAATGCAAGAATAATTTAAATCTGACTGTGCTCATTTTTTTTTCTGTCTCTCTTTCTCGCTCGGAGTAAATTCAGTCAGTCTGTCTGATCTCATGAACAGTTACCAGATAATCGGTCGATTTTTAAGGCCGTTGTGCTGTAAACCGTAGGACTATTTGATAATCTTCTTTGACCTATTAATCTGGTGCCCGCTGCCAAGCAACTACCAGGATACTTCAAACGGCGATTGAATTTCTCGTTAACTTTACTGATAATTATTTTTGTGGATTTGAATTCTCAGATGAGAAAACCTCAGCACTTAATTTCTCTTTGAACTTCTGATAAAGTGTCTAACAAGAAGACCGGACAAGTTAAGTTTGCTCTTTTGAACGGGTTCATCACACAGGTTTGCTTTACAGCTTGCCCAATGCACTTCTCTAAGCAAAGATTAAAAAGAACCCGCCAAATTTTCAGCTCCTTTTCTCTATCCACAAAATACCAAGGTTGAGGTTAGTGGTGGTCCATCGGATTCGTTAGGGGAATTAATTTTCGTCGTTCCAGTTTACTTGGTCTTTCTGTGGTGAAGACTCCTGGCAGTGTGCGTCATGTTGTTGTAAAGACGCCTCATGGTGGGTGGTCGAACCGTTCGGGGAAGAGAAGAATACAGTAGAATAAGAAGTCAGTCTTCAAGAGAAGGCTTACAAGTAGTGCACTTAATAGTGGGTTTTTCAATTATCCTTTCTTTCTTGACCTGTTCCTTGATCTGTCAAACTGAACAAGACTGGTCCGGTTTTTGTTACATCGCCAACATTGCCATAACAATTTATACGCGAATTATCTGCTAATTTCATGCACTTTTGTGTGTTCGTTGTTGTAAGCGCGAATGATGGATGACATTTTTTTGAAATATATAACGCCAAAATCTATTAAACGGTTGTGAAAGTACTTTCTGATTATCAGTAATTTTGTGTCTTCACGTTTTTAAAAAAGTGAAATGCATTTCGCGGACAAACATTTCCGATCGTCACGATAATTAAGCACCTCATTTCCAGTGCTCTTGTCGTACTCTAATCAGTAGGAATGAGAAAAAACATTCATCAATCTAGTATCTTCACTGTTTACTTCGTTAGCCACAGATCTGTCTGGCCACCTCCCGCTGACCTGCAAACCTAAGCTTCTCGTCTCATGGCAAACATCTTTGAAACATTCGTTGCCTTAACTCAAGGAAATACGTATGTACCAAACATCAAACAGTTCTCAGTTAACCAATCTCATTGATAAGTTTTATGCCCAGTATAATTTTTCCGTCTCTAAGTTTAACTTGCCTTTCACCGAAATCTTCCGAAATTAAGCTTTGCATACTGGTAAGCCGGCAGGTATTACATGAGACGACTTCTTCTAGAGGACCTCGAATCTCCACTTCCATGATCTCTCATAAGAAATTTAATGCTCCGAGACAAACCGATACAAATCTATCTCATTATCAGTCATCCGTTTCTTTGGAGGGGTGAAGGGGGCCAAATACGTGATCGAATAATAATAATAATAATAATGTTTTCGTAGTCCGTTCTGCCGAGAGTTACTAATTTTTCTGGTGATATACCAATTAGCCGGTCCTAATCTATCGTTGATTTATTAGTTTACCAATCATGTGATATAGGTTATCGTTTCTTTTTGGCTCCGTGAGTGATCCGCGTTTTCACATTTTTAGATTTCTATTTCGCCCGGATTTGGACAGAGCATGTCAGTAACCGAAAATCACACTACTTGGAGGCTGATTGCAAACCAAATTGATTAAAGCTTACTCTGGACTTTTGCGTTCCAATTAATAAACCGTCACTCCCAGTGTGTGTAGGTGATCCACACATGCAACTTGTACAGGAGTCCGACAATAAAACTGTGATTTGCCAGTGAAATTTTCCTTTCCAAGCAGTACCTTCTCACATTCCGATTAGGTGATCTCACTAGGTGTAGAAGCTTTGATGAAATCCACGCACAGATTTTCGATCGCTGGTGTTAGCCATGTTCACTTCGGAATCCCCTTGACGAAATTCACCAGATCGGTTGGAGATCTAGCAGGCGAACGGATATCTGATCAGCTACCCAACCATTTAAGGAATGAACTATTCAAAAGTTGTGATGTTAGCTGTAGAGGTTAATAGCCATTCCGTCAATTTGGATTCACGTATGAATCTTCGGTCCCATGTCCAGACACCTATCATTCTACTTTCACGAATTTTTAGTTTTCTCTAATTTTAAAAAAAACTGTTTCTGTCGATCGGTTTCCTAGGATTATATATTCTTATTGGGACAATAACCGGCTTCCTTCAGTTTATCAACAGGCTGTACTCTAAACTCAGTCATTTTTCCACAAACAAACTAAGCTGCTAGACTTGAAAAAAAAATATCGCGAATGCTAAACAAACTGCTAGGAAATGCTGAAATTCAAGTGTTGTTCTACTGTATGCCTTTTATGTCACTATCTCGGACTGATCATTTGGTGGTTTCATTAGTGATGGTCACAGGATCAGCATACTGATTTTCGGAAATAAACGTCGGGGATTAGAAACAGCCCACCGCCTTTCGACATTTGAAATCTTGGACAGTTCTCAATAGTTTTTTTTTCAAGTTATGGCAAGGCTTCCAAAGCAAATAAATAATTAGAGGGAAAAACAAAGAAAGCCAAGTCAAATTTAAATTGAGCTGACTTTACACAGTGCACTGAACACCATGGAGTAATGTTGAAATCCAGTGACGCCATCCAGCTCACAATGATTTCAATACTTATTGGTCTTACTAGCATCTACGTGTAAAATGAACTCGGTGTATATCATCAGTTGGACGACAGAGCATGTTTATAATCTAATTGTGGTTTGCAGTGAAAAAAGTGAACAAACATGGAAGAAAAAGGCTCGTAAACAAATGCGTACTCAACGACAATTGATTTTGAGGCTATCCTACAAATGAAGTTAATATAACCAAAGACTGTAAGAACGGACTAGACAAAAGAAGTTGTAATGCAACACGAATGCAGTAAAATCGATCGAATCGAAACGTGTTCTATTGGCTAGAAGAACTGGTTCAGTCCTAGAAGAAGGGAATAAACTTCTCTTCTTATCTAAATGCGAGTCGATAGTGAGAAACCGGAAATAAGTGAGGACATAGAACATCCCATCTATTGCGACAGTAGCCGTCCGAACAATTTGTTTTAGTCTAAGAGCAAAATGGAACACCTTCAATGCATGGGTTGGGCGTTGTAACCTCTGCATTGCAAGCAAAATATCCGGAAATATCCCTAAAAGTCAAAGTGCAGAACTCTGAACCAAATGAATTAAAACCAGGTCATGATTGTGCATGCACCGGGAATTATAAATTCTCATCGAAAGTCGTTTCGTTTCTTTGGAATAAAAAATAACGCGACAAATCCCCGGAATTGGTTTTGCGTGCATATGTCACTTAGGAATAAATACTTGTTGAAGTAGTTCATATCGTCTTTACTATTTTGTTGCTTCGTGAAAACGCCTAGTGAGGTCTCTTTCGTCGTAGGCTGATACAGTGAGTTATGACGAGACATTCGTAATTCAAGCTGTAATCCAAAACCATGTGTTCGTACAGTATTCGGAATCATTATTTATTAGTACGGGTCCATCCCTGGAGTTGTGTGAGTGACCAGCTCACTCACGAATCTGATCCAGAATCTATAGGCAAAACCACTTACTTGCCATCCTATGTAGGAGATATGGGAGATATCTAGCGTAATTCGATCCGTCATAATCTCAGTGAGCAGGAATGGCAACGTTTTGAGTGAAATTTGTTATTTCTTGGGATTCCAAGTCAGCTAAATAACAGTTTTCTGTCACGTGCATCAGCCAGCGTTCTGTTGGAGAAAAAAAATAGCAATTACAAAATTTCGGAAACAAAGTATTTCCGATAAAGCATCCCAGCGCCTATGGAAAAGTAGAATTTCCCAACATTTTGGTTATTGTTCTGTGGTTTCGTTTGAAATCGCCGGCATTTTGTAGGAATATTGTCATTCTTGTTTTTTCACTGTTTATTCCGGGCAGTTTGCGCAAAGATTTTCATCCATCCTATTTTAAGCAATAAATTGGCAATGAAATTGGTTGAGTTATCATTGCCTAGTGAAAAGGTGGAGTTCAGCTCTATTGTGTCCCAATCACTCCGGGCCATCATTGATGACCCACGTCAGAATGAGAACAGTCGAGCAAACCGAAGCCAGACAGAGATTGCCGGGCTATGCCAAAAGCTATCATTGTCCTGAAAGATGGATGACAGAAGAGAATTCGAGTGTTGGAAACAGTTTTCAGATCAAAAATTAAATTAAAGCAGCGAAAAACTTTTTAAATATGGCATCTGGGATCAAGATGATGCATTTATACTAGGACATTCCGCAACCAGTGTGATTCCCTGGTAGTAAGTAAAAATAAACAATAAAATCTGAAAAAGGGTGAATTCCACAATGGAACCTTGGGCGGGATCAAAGAAGAATATGCCGACAAGTAGCATGTGGACAATCAAACTATACTGATGCAAGTATTATACGGATTTAACAGTCCAGTTTAGCTCGCTTGACAGCTAGAGCCTCGATATTCTTGAATCTATCTGTCGTTTGGTTTGTGCACGCTCCAAAAGGAGTAATTATTTTCGTGCAGTCGAGTGTTCTTAGTGCAGGACTATATTATTTCTCTAGATCGCGCCGATGTTTTACACAAACCGCTAATTGGTTTTGAGGCGATACCGGAATGTGTTTGGCGACTGACTGCGACAACTGGCTTTGATATGGCAAAGAATAGTTTGTGCTCGCCTACACTGAATGGTAGACGATGTTAACTAAACCGAAAGGATTTTTTGACCGAGAAATCGACTGAAATTTTGGCTTGTTCGTTTCAGTGCACGTAAACGTCCAGTTGCAAGCACATGGTCCAATCACCGTTTACTTTGGAAACAACGCACTAGTGAAATCGAAGGAACACTGAATGAGCCTTCGAGGGATGTTAAAAAATGCGATCAAGAAAAATAACTGTAATTTTCCAATCATTTCTGAGCATTGTCCTAGATGAACACGTAGTCGGCAACACGGTCTCCAAAGAAATTCGGTTTACTCTCCCTAAGTGACAGTCACAATAAGACTTGAATCTTAGAACTGTTGTTAAACGATGACCCATTTGTTCCTCAAGGAGTCAGCAACCTGTGGGAAATAACAAACATTCACCTGTGATCAGTAATATCAATTTACATTCAAGCTAATGTGAGTTGAGAAACAAAAATCTAGCAGCAGTTGTGGACATTCGAATTCACCGATTTTTCACTTGTCAAATGGACTCAGTTTTGGACTTCCAAATACTCAGTAACATTAGTCGTGTAATCTAGATAATGTGAACAGATCTTTGATACTTGATGTTAAATGAACAAGGGCAGAAGCGGCGCATATATGTACATGAGGTAGTTAGTCCCCTTGATCAATTTGAATAAAACGGATAGAAGGTACAGATTACGAGATGCAAGCATCTCTTTTTAACTTTCTCAATCGTGCAAGCAAAACACGTTAATTCACGTCAAAATATGAAGAGGAGGAACTCAACGTTGACAAACTCAAGAAAGTGTTTGGTGAAAGCCGATTGGGTAACGTTAGGACGGGCACAAATTGTGATCTAACAGTTTTTATGAAATAATTCACCATGTGATATCATCGCTCAGCTCACCATAAAGGAATCATGGAAGAACTGTGCAGCTGCTCATCTCGCTTGTTAGGAATCACGAGCAGTGCATATGGACCGCGCCCGAACTGGGACTTGAACCCATGACAGACGATTTCCAGTCGAACGCCTTAGCCATTACGCTACCGGGAAGGCTCTCAACGGTTTGTTCAACTTCATCACATCATGATGTTGCACATATCCGTCACTCATTTGCACGGCCACTGACTCCTAGCGCACAACAACTACCCCTTCTGATCATCACTTCTCTGCAGTGAGCCCTAGTACGACCAAGGCTTTCGATATTGAACCTACACAGCTTGAATAGCTTGCAACATGTTAGTAGTACCAGATTGAATGTTCTCATCAAATAATTCACCATCTCATATGATCGGTCAACTGAGCATTAAGAAACCATCGAAGCACTGCACACAGCTCTTTCATCCTTGTTAGGAATCATGAGCAATGCATATGCACTGTGCTCGAACTGGCACACGAATCCGGGACAACGATTTCCAGTCGAACGCCTTAGCCATTACGCTACCGGGCAGGCTCTGAACGGTTTGTTGAACTTCACCACATGGTGGATATGCACTGCTAATGATTCCTAACAAGGATGAAACAGCTGTACAGTGCTTCCATGGTTTCTTTATGGTGAGCTGAGCGATGATATCACATGGTGAATTATTTCATCAAAACATTCAATCTCCTACTACTAACATGTATCAATAGTTTTTGTCACATAATGATGGCTTCAGCCTGTTGATCCACAACGCTTCCAAATAGCGAACAAGTTGCGTAGACTCCTGTGAAGTGCTCTGTCGGGGTCAGTTTGGTGACTGAACGCCATGAGGTATTTCACGATTGACGAGTCCTATTTCCTGGTAATCGCTTTCTTTTCGGGGTAGTATGAGTAGTTTGTTTCTCTAACCACTTAAGGGCATGCCCTCCCATCAGTTAACCGAGGCGCCTATCCGTTTTGACTTAGTGTATCATTGAAGCTGCAGACGGATTGGTGAATGATGTGAGCCGCCTTTAGATTGGCACTTTTGTCGGCTGTCTGTTGAGACCCAGTTCCTTGATTGCATGTAGAATGTTGAGTTCAACAGAGAAGGTATAATTTATAGCGTACACTTGAGGTTTTGGCTGATTAGCTTACCAAATCGATCCCAACAAAGCAATTCACGGGAGTCTATGCAACTTGTTCCCTTTTTGGAAGACGTTTTGTCGACTCCAAAGATTGAGAAGCGCGATCATTAATATGGGCCAAAACTGTTCGCTCCATTTGTGCCCGTCCTAACGTTACCCAATCGGCTTTCACCAAACACTTTCTTGAGTTTGTCAACGCGGTTTATTTTACGTTGAGTTCCTCCTCTTCATATTTTGACGTGAATTAACGTGTTTTGCTTGCACGATTGAGAAAGTTAAAAAGAGATGCTTGCATCTCGTAATCTGTACCTTCTATCCGTTTTATTCATGTCGAAGTTTGTTAGTTGTATACACATTTTTCTGTGTCAAGTTTTGAGATTTTATAAAATGGAGTAGAATGTGGTCACGGTACTTTCAAATTTGCATTTTTCTTAATCGTAACATTTGCTTTTTTCCAGCCTCATGTGGCAAGTTGTTTTGAGCTTGGCCTGGACCAAATAACAATGCACGACAATCGATGCACCGAATGACATCATTTCACAAAGTTTCACCGAATCACACCTAATCACTAACATCGAATTAGAGTAGAGTGAGAAATAATTTGGCCGCTTTCCTACAATCACCCCTAGGGCAGCGTTGGACTCTCGAGAAATCGGCGCTGTACTCTGCTTGATTGATCAGTTGCGGCAACACCTACAAAACAGCAAACTGCCAGGTGTTACCGTTCTTCCTGCAACGTACGCACATACGCAGTTCAGTCACAACGGATTTAGCCGCTAACCAGTCCCGTCTGGCAGTGAAAATTGAGCTCAATGTAAACGCCGAGGACATCGTTAGAACTGGTGATCGACATTCCACGCTGATTTTCGGATCAGCTGCTGCCTCAGTGAGCTTCCAAATATTTTCGACTCTATTCGTTTTCCAGATTTAAAAGGAGTGACCTCAGCCAGATAGCCTGAGATGCCAACGGGCTTCCCAATCATGGTCTTTACCGCTGCATTATGGGATGAACTGATCCATGTAATCACCAGTTCAACTAGCCGCTGGGGCTAACCGCCGTGTTTCTTGCTGAGTGCGGTATTCAGTGGTGAGTACATTTAGACCCTCCCAAATAAGCTCACGTTTGTTCAGTACTTACAGTCTTAAAGTGTCTCAAGGCCCCAGGTCCAGATAGTTTGCTGCTTGCTTTAGTAGAAACTGCAGGATTTCATATAGTGAAGGAACTAACGCATGTAATCCTCAAAGCATAATATAGGAAAATGTTTCTCTGGGTTGGATGGAATTGGCCATAACCACAATCTTTGAGGAAGGCTAGTAACCATCTTGAGGTGATCAAAAAGGAATCAGCTTAATTATAATTGCATCAAAAGTTCGCGCGTTCAATGCTGTCCGTAAACTAACTGTCCAAATTGAAGAACAGATCCATGCGATGAAAGCTGGGTTTCGTCCAGCTCAAGACTGCATCGACCACGCATTCACTCTATGACAACTAATTTGGTATCGATGCCCCTACCGAAGGCCTGCTATTCCCCTGTTTTGCACATTAGAACAGCTTTGATTCGGTTGATGCGGCTGCTCGATGGGGTTATATGTTTGGACTTGGCGTGCCCAATACGTGTGTGTCAATTATCACGTCTCTCTGCCGTCATACTTTAAACTTGCAAAAACCTACTGGAAGCTTTGGCCTCCGTTTGTTGTTTCCGATGGAATTCGATAACAGCTGTCCTTATTAGCCATTGGACAAAACTCGTTATTATGGGGACTTCACCTCTCTAAAATATTTCGGCTTCTCAATGTATCTTTACAACTGTGTACATAGAGTGTAGTTACTAAAAGGACATTTGAATCAAAACTGCTGCAAAAGATAAATTTCCAGCTCCAAGCTGACAAGGAGATGGTTACATAGACCCTAAGTTTTCAACAGGAAATCAGCTGGTAACGCATGCCACCGAATACATACCAATCGTTTGCTGTTTTGTTCCCGGTTCAAACTTGAAGTCGTAACTGGTTTTCGTTAACGGCAAAGTAAGAATGATGACTAACGGACCACATAAAAAGCCATGTAGACTAGTGGACAATCTGTACGCAATATAGCATCGTCTGCATTCACAACCCAACCCGACCACACATTTGCCTGCGATGAAGTTAGGTTTTTTTCGAAATACTCGATCAGATTTGTTTAAGAAGTGCCTCGAGGATGTGGTAATCGACTGATCAATGCAGTAAGAGTAAACATTTGGAGGCACTAGGGTTGAATTTGAAGTAATAGTAAATTTGTTTTGCTTATTGAACAATTTCTTCTATTTTTCTTAAACTGATTAGTTTTCACTGCATTAAGTGCGAAAAACAGACGTGACTGGTAGGTACCTTGTAGGATCTAAATCTCAAATGAAATATTCAAATTCAATTTGGTTTGCATTTTACATGGCCGATAGAGCATACATAATGTTGGAAAAAAATAGGGATCATATATGGATCAGATTGATACCACCGTCAGTTTACACTCATAAATGAGTCTATTAAAAGAAATACGTCTTTGAATGTATCAGTCAGACCGAAAAATTAACTTAATGGGGAATCTGAGGCGGGTACGAATAATAATGTTTTATTCCAAAGGCCATCATCGGTACGCAAAAGCGGCGAGGAGTGACTTGTTAATCAGGAACGCAACTGGTCCTGTATTCGGTTTGCCGGGATGCTGAAAACTGAGCCAGCCGGATTCCGCTTAGTATCCTGTGAGTTCGGTACTGTACTACCTTGCTAGTTTTCATTCACTGCGAGCATCGAACATAGTGAATGGAAAAAGAGATATCGCTAGAATTTAAAAACTTCGATCTTCATCAGGCATTTATTATGTCAGTGGACCGCCTGTGCATCTGATTTTATTTCCTTTTTCCCCAATATCCCTTTCTTATAACTAAGCAAAATTCTCACGTTTAACTGGCAACATCTTTGCCAGTAGGATGGCTGTTGATAATTGTGCTGTCTATCTGACCCCACACACTCCGGACGTTTGGGTGCTGTGTTCGACGCTTTCGATCTCCGATAGTTTTGTCATTCGGTGGAATCTACTCATCCCAGTCCGATTTACAGGTCAGGTGTGATTTATTCGCATAGTAATAAGTTACCTAAACATTCAGTACTTTCATCACCTACCATTAAATCCTAAACAATGAAACTAGCTTATCTTAATTAGTCCAAGTTTCTCAGCTCAAAACACTCGCGGAAATCTTCATAGCCCCGATTAGAAGCAAGAATCATAGTTTCGATATCTGCTATTCGGCGGATCTTTTCGACCAGATGAGAGATGAGCACTTAGCAACGCGTTTTTTGTTCATTTATCATGCCCAGTAAGTTTCGTTATCATAACAAATAGTAACCAGATGTCTCCAATCTTAGGATAATTGACGATTTCCGTATAAAAAGGTTCACTAAAATGTAATTTGTTCTCATGCTTTCGGAAACCTATAGAATCACTCATCTATTGGCGATAACGAAACCCGATAGATTTGCCCGATAGTGTGTGAATTATACTGTACACAAAAATCTGCATTTTTAAAGCTCACGGTCTAAAAAATACTACGCGGGGATTTTATTTTGGTCCAAATTGTCTGGGCAAAATATGTTTGGCTTAGACAAATCCGTCGTAGTAAAGTTCTTCCGCAACGGAAAAAACTAAAGACGAAAATCGTTGATAATAAACCGGCGTTAATCCTGAGCGGATATACCAGCTCATTTGGTGGCGCCGATTATTCTGATACGACTTGAACAGACAGGTAATCATGGGCCAAAATGGTAAACTAGGGTACAATAACAATGCAATGGTGAATCGTTAGAAAGAATTTCAAAGTAGGTGGTACGTGCATGGAATGAATCTGCTTGTCAACTAAACTAGCAGCACCAAAAATAATGCAGTGTAAAAGCGAAACATCATTCATGGTTGCTATAGACACCCGTTAACCCCGACTGAAACTGTGAATGCTATGTCGTAGCTCTACTCTGACCACACTGGTCACTTTCACGTGGCTGCCCTTGGGATTCCAGAACAAAATTTCCGGTCATTCATAGAGCAGGTTGATAAACCCAATAATGGAATCAATAGCCTTCAACTAACTGTGCATTGTTTTCGTGACGTTTGTCCCGAACCTCCAATCAGTTAACCGCAAACGTACACAGAACCGTAGGAAAAATATGTTTATAAGCAATCAGTCTGCCGCCAGGAACACACCTAAGTGAAACAGATTCGCTAACATTTACGAAAAGTGATTTCCCCTCTTTCGCATTCTCGAGTCTTAGTCTTTTATTCGAAAACTGCTCAGTTCGTAAAAAAACAAATAACCATAATCGCCTTAAGCAAAATTAATCACATTTTGTGTGGATGCATCATCTTGCTTTCGCGGAGTAGACGAAATCTGGTCGAATGGAACAGGCACAATAAAAGAACTTGCAAAGTCGATTCAGTTGGTAGGACTTAATTGTACGCATTCTAGACTTAATAATTAATTGAGTTTTT
Organism: Fasciolopsis buskii; assembly: GCA_008360955.1. Lineage (NCBI taxonomy): Eukaryota > Metazoa > Platyhelminthes > Trematoda > Plagiorchiida > Fasciolidae > Fasciolopsis > Fasciolopsis buskii. Next base: position 120,301 of record LUCM01004803.1, on the reverse strand, counting down.
CTTCTCGGTCAGAATGATTGTCCTTAATCAGCTTACTGGATGTATGCGGATGAAGAATTGCCTTGTGAATTCTTGTGATTACGGAGCCAGTTCGTCCACTGCAGCGGGTGTATATAAACTCCAATAAGTTTGGTTGTCGCAAAGGCAGCTTGAAAACATTTCTGGTAAACCTATTTTCTCCCGCTTTCAGAATCGATCGACTGAATCCCAAAAGTGAAAGTGCTTGAGAATGGTTTGTTCCCGTGGCTCTAAAATCTGTTATGATTACAGTAGTCTGTTAAATTAATCGCTTTTTAATTTCAATCAAAAGCTTTTATTAATACTGCATTCAAGTTTCAGTGAACGATTTTTATCTCGAATGATCCTCATTCTCCCACGTATTACATGTCCACATTCTGAAATTCTGCTACTGGATAAACTATGATGGGAACAAGTGATAAAATTATGCGGAAGGGAATAGACAAAGTCACTGATGACCTAGTCCACACGGATGAAACTAGCAAAACCCTGATCGGAGAAAATCGAAGTGATATTTCACGAGATGCAAGAATCTGGTTCCATCCTTATCTTAAGACGTGATAGTTTGCCAAGGGGAGACTGAGATAACCAGAAGAGAATGGGCTGGATTAAGAGTTTTCACGACACGCGGGAGAGTGTAGTGATAGGCGATAGTAGATTGAGTGAATTTACAACAGTTCAAACAATCAGTAATAACCGGAACTATTTCTTCAGGCGCTGTTGATTAATGCCTCCTGAGAGGCTCAGGCTCACGAGTACCAAGAGTTCAGGCAGTTGAATATCCTTTTATACCAGCGCAATCAATCCTAAGTCAGTCATTGTGTCACCGGAATATGCTGTCAGTCCCGGTGTACTCTTCGACCGTTTTAATTCCAAAGCAAATTGACTATCCGGAGGAGTTCATCAACAATGGCTGCGAAACATGCCAACTTAGGAATTAAAATTTAAGCTTGGATTAAATTTGACCAAATTTGCAGAAATGGTGGAGTAAATTATCATCAGGTTGGCGTGCAAGTTTTGTATATTCATTTCCTAGAAATCGTTTAACAGATAATTAGTCTCCAGTAATTTATAGTTTTTTCAGGCAACCAGCTCGTTGTGTTTACAATCAGCTGCTGTGTGATAACCACTTCCGTGACTCCGGACTACCCAGCGTGATTTCCCAAGCAGGTACCTAACATTGATGTCCAAGTCTGGTACCAGTTGACTCCAAGTGACACACCTTAATATTCCTTGTTCAGTCTTTACATAGGCACTGGTAATCATCTCTTTATCTCTTCATATTATTTTTCATACGAAACATGTCACAATGAATTGAACATATCTGCCGCTGATTACACATCGGTACAAACGGAGTTACTTTTGTGTCGGAAAGGTTGCAAAAAATTTCCAAGGAAGGTCTTCTTCAGATATCCACTTTCCGATAATTTTCAATAATTAATATGCATCATCGAGCTGGTAGTTTCCAACCAAAATGTACCAATCAATAACCTGTTCATTCAAGATACATTTAGCTGGTTCTTGTTTGTGTGAATTCGGTGATCTCCAGCCGTCTTCTAACTATTGATGGATTCGGTAAAGTTCACTTTGCCATTGCTACGGTTTTAACCAAACACAAAAAATATCTTCATGATGAATATAGAAAGTACTCTGCATTACGGAACTACGGAAAATAAGTCATTACTATTTTGACACTCCCGCACCATTTCGAATGGTTTCCGAATAGTCATAGCTACACTATTTCACCTAGGATAAGTTTGCTACTCATGAGCAAAAACCTCGAAAAGCAGAAAATAATGCTGTCGATGGTTGTCTAGATGTGAAGCGGTCACGCGTTAGCGGTTTTCTATTGCGCTTACTCCGTATACTTTTCCGTAATGCAGTTTAATCCCATCAATAGTCACTCACAGATGAGATTTAATCAACCATGGAAGAATCATTTTTGTTGAACAGCAGCATGATAACCGCCGTTTTAAGAAAAAACTAGCAATTCTGAACTCGCGAGGAAAGGCTGTTATCTACTGGCTACTTGTAAATTACTCGAGTACGTAATTAGATTAGAAAACCTGTAAGTTGAATTTCCGTTGACTAGAAGTTGACTTAAATTCACTTAACACTTAAGTTTTATCATATACTTTTATCTGAAAATTATCCCCGTATGGCAGACACGTGTATCAATGTTCACTTCACATAGTCCCTGACTATTCCGCAGTCTAATTCATGTTGCTTACCCCAGAGCGTAATCTGCTTCCGAGAGACTCTAAACAAACTAGCAGAAAGAAATCAAGAGTTTCTGAAATGTGACCCTAGTGGATAAGCGTTTCTGTTCATCGGTGATTCCTAATGTAGGACCGAAAAGATGTGCTTTGAGCAATTGTTTTCAGAGTGGCGAGCAGTACATGTCTGAGTTCCAGGTGGCGGAGGTCAAGCACATATCTGGTACTGGGGGTTTGAAGAACGCGGACAAGAATAGATATGGCTGCAAAGGCACTGACAATCTCTCTTTGACTGGAAAATGAATGTTTATGGTATAGTGGGGAATCTCACGACTCCAAAGACTTGAAACTCAACAGTTTGAGTTGCAAAATAAAGAGACCGATAAAATTGTTGAAAAAGCTGAAGACTGATTATGTTCCCAGTGGTCTCTGTACAACAAGCCGTCCGAGATCTATAACTAAAGCAAGTCTACTGATCGAGATAAACAAGATATTTGCATTTGGTAAACCAATAACGGATCAAATATCAACCGAACTGTTTCACGGATTTCTAGCAAAAAATCAGATTCGGAGTCTGGCCACAGTTATAACCGGTCTGCCATTCTTACAATATAAACTCAGGATCTGCACGTGATGAACACGAACCCAGTCGCTGGCCCGGATACACTGATCTTCAACGGGAGGAAGTTCTTCCCTGCAAAATGCATGAAGCTAGCACGCTTCCGAATAAATTCAAAAGCAAATTGTTTGGAAGGAAGCAACAGATAATAAAGTCACCAGTAACCCAGCGAGCATGTCAATTAACCACAAAATTAACCCACTGTAAATCAGCATGCGAATAAAAGCCTTGATAATTCGCATTAGGGTGCTTCGGTAATCCCTTCAATACCTCAATAGTGGAACATATTTTTCATGCACTTAATGCAACTGACGTGTATTTTTGAATTGAGAAATGATGAGCACATGGTCAACCACTATCATCTTCTATAGCATCTACCTTATTGACGAACTGGCTATGCTTAAAATGACATCCATATGAAGAAATGATGCTTCCTGGTTTTAAAATTATTCAAGAAGTGCTTATTGGCTGGCTCTTTTTAGATGTTGCCATCACTTGTCATCCGCCTTACGTTTAATCGAAGTCACGTGCAAGATCATTTATTGAACCAATTCGTACTGTTTTTTGGTTGACTATCGTACATCAGCGTGATCCACCCTGAGTATTTTCAAAAAGTTATCTGAACTCCCAGAAGAAAACAGGACTATTCACGCTCAACGTCTCTCGCAGTGGTTCATTTTGTATCTCGCATATCCTCATATTAGTTTCAGTCTACATGTTGCTGATTTTTCTTACGTCTACTGAGCTTTGGCTCACCTTGGTTTTCCTGTTTCCGCACCTTCCATGTCAGTCACGCAATCCTTTTGAAGGTCGCTGTCCCAGTGCATGCTACGCTGGGACAGCTGCTTCACCGTGGCTGAAAAAATGACACCACCACAAAGTCAACAGCAGTTCCAAGAGGCCATCTCATCAAACAGAAAACCAAACTACTTGACGCAACCACAGTAATCACATGGCTGCGTGTGGTCGTCCAGACTGTGAAAAAATTCACAGGGCTTCGTATTCTACAAGTTCAGTGTTCAAGCATTCCTTACATCAAATCCATTCAGCATGAGTTCTGGAGAAATACTTTTGTTTGCTTCATTTTCCAAATAAAAAGTTATTTTCTTATCGGGGCGTACAAAAACGTTTGTCAACACACCATTTTCAATCTGCTAATTGGGCGGTTAGAATATACAAACAATTAACCGAAGTCCGAGCAAGATGGACAGATGAGTACATCGTCTACTATAAGAGTAATCAATTAAAATTCTCTGATTATGTTGAAGAAAAGACAGACTAACTGCTTCAGAATTTCTCCAGAATCTGAAGTAAAGTGGCGTTTTCCAGACTTCAAGGGCATACCCAATTCAGATGTCGAAAGCAGAGTTTTCCGTGGACCAATTTTGTGAAACACAGTTAGAAACAATTTCGCAAAATTTTTCCTGAACCAAATGATGCCTCTGCACAGGTTCATCGTGCAGTTCATGTGGCTTTTTAAATGTGTACAGTTTGAAGCTAGTCGAAATCTGACCCAGAAGTAAATTAAAAAAATGACAGCGAATAGAAGAAAAAAGCATGCTTTTGATTATCAACGAAAGATTCATTAGAGATGCAAATATCCACGTCAAGTTGTCAGGTACTAATTTAGAATAGTAATTCACCAAAAGAACTCTTTGAAAACAAAATTACTTTGAGTAATCAAATGAAATAATTCACCATGTGATATCATCGCTCAAGTCACCATAAAGAAACCATGGAAGCACTGTACAGCTGTTTCATCCTTGTTAGGAATGTATCAAGTAATGAAGCTCTGTAGGTCATATCCAAAGCCTTCGTCGTACTTAGGCTACCTGCACAGAAGTCATCTATGAGTGAGTAGGGGTCGATCGCTGTGAGCTAACGGACAGTAACCGTGCAAATCAGTCACGGATAGGTGCAACATGATGTGGTGAAGAAGTTGAACAAACCGTTCACAGCCTGCCCGGTAGCGCAATGGCTAAGGCGTTCGACTCACAATCGTTCGTCCTTGTTCGGGTTCGCGTCCCAGTTCGGGCGCGGTCCACATGCACTGCTCATGATTCCTAACAAGCTGGATGAAACAGCTGTACAGTGCTTCGATGGTTTCTCTATCGTCAGTTGACCGATGATATCACATGGTGAATTATTTCATGAAAACATTCAATCTCCTACTACTAAAATGTAATCAAATGAAAAGCGGAAACCAACATACCGAACGTACTCTTCTAATTTTTTTATAATAACTGGTCCATGTTGCAAAGATAAATTGTGGAAGACGCCTGGTTCCATTACGGGACAGTCGATTTGTTGGAATTCAGAAGAATCTTTTGCAGCTGACCGGAATCCTTTGTAAAAGTGGACTCCAGAACAAATGGGGACCGATCAACCTTAGCGTTGGTTTTACTTCGTGAAATGCAACCAGTTCCCGGATATTTTCCAACGTTCCATTATGCCTACTTTTATACAGCTGAGATGAGTGAATGACACTGAAATTGTCGGCTAGGGATTCTTGGTCTTCTAGCTTCCCCTTCGCATGTGGCTCAAAGTCCAGTTTTGATGAATTACGAAGTAAACCCACCCCATTTCTAAATTGGAAAGTTAGACATCTAGTCTATTTTGACTAACAGTGAAGCAGTAGGCTTACAGAAATTAACTATAAAATATCAAAGACTAAACCTAGGGGGTTTTCACCAGAATTTAGAAAGTAATGTTGACTTCATACGAATCGATGTGGAACGCAAAGTGATTAGCAGAACTATTACAAAAGTAAAAACTGGTTGTGACTCATTTTCACTTATGCTACCGATCCACGCTTTACCTTCTGGCCGCTGCCTATGAACCAAAGGAAAACTTCACTTTCCTTCCTTCACAGATTTTAGGACTAGAGAATGTACTTATACCTTAAAGACGCCGTCTCCGGAGTCATCCATATGATTTGCCTTTATTTCTTTCCCGGAAGATACTAAGAATTCACAGTTGCTTATATCAGTCTTGAGCTGCTGACAATTCGCCTTAGTCTAACCCCAGTGATTGATCTGCATTCCCGTCGACTCGTTAGAGTCGCCTAATTTTCTGAGGTAACCATCCATGCGTGAATCATTTTTCTCTAGTTAAAATAATTTTTTTAGTTAAAATCTCAATCCCGAAGTATCTCTCAGAATTCGGGGTTGAAGCGCCTCTCCCCAGGAGCTTTGGACTGCATTTTTTGTAGCTAAATGCCACAGTAACCGCACAGAAAGTTCTTCAAATAATTTTTCGTTCTTCAAGGACGCGGGCAATCAAAAGAAATTTGGTCTTTGAGATGAAATTTTTGTCAAAGTAAGGAAACAAAGAACAATTCATGAACATGCTAAAAAACATCAGAATTTTGCTATCCTATAACAATATCTTTTGGCTCTAGATCCTACCTGAGTCATCAGCAGAGTTCCTTGAATTAGAACGAACTATGGGTGAAGTGCTGTGTTTCTACTTTACCCTGATGGGTAAACAGAACATGGTGAACAAAGCGTTCTGCTGATTGGAAAAATGAAAGTTTCGCCCTGAGAACTAATTAATTGAAGATCGAATTTGTTCTACTAATGAGTAGTCCAACAGGCCTTCTCTCACAAAATCGGTAAATGTTAAAGTGAGTCACCAAATGGCCCCTCCTGTATCAGGCCAATAATATGTACGCAGTTAAATGAAAGTACTTTCCTTGTGATTTCTTCTCTATTGCAAGGTAATTAATATGAAACTGTAATTAGGTCAGCTGATACATGGACATCGTACCCTACTCTTTGTTACACGCAACCACAAGTCTAACACTTAGGATTCTAATTGTTACTACCATCAAGATAGCTTACGCAAGCAGATAAAATTCAAGACGGAAATTCATCTCGCTGCCAAAGGAAACGATTTGTTGAAATAAGAATTCAGACTGCTTTCATCTAAGTCCACTGACTTGAATCATATGGAAAAATATTCGGTGCCAACGTTGGTAAAATAAGCGAGATGATGATGCAGGGGAACATAAGGCTAACTGAAATATGAATAAAAATTATGCTGTATGTTAATGCTATAATATTTCCGTTGTACGATTTGCTGTGTTGGTTAGCAGTTAATTGGTATTATCCTCAGGAAGCATCTCCATGTCAAACTCGTTTTCGGCATGGTTCACAAATAATTTACAAGTTGGATTCAATGTTAGTATATATTAATACGGAAGCTAGATATTTAATATCTAAAAAGCTTCAATAGTTTGGGATAAGAGGACTATTAAGGGATCATTTGAGTGAAGGTTGTTCTGTAGGTTTCTGGACAGAAGAACCGTTGGAGTCTAAGTTCAAGCTTCTGAAATACGTTGGTGTAAAATTTCCGCGCCGGTCATATCTGTAAGCTTGAGAGCGCCAAGAGGTTAGAAAGGGTTCTCCTAGCACTGTCATCATCCTTGATAAAATGGAAGGGAAACCGTTGAGTGGTGTAAAAATTCTAGCCTTGGAATATGCCTAACTAAAAACGCAATATGTCCATATTTCTGTCATGCTACAGTTTAAAAATTAGGTCGTTTTTAGTGCGTCGGATTTAGACAACAAATACATAGGCGAAAAGCCTACTCTCATGCTTAACCGAATTCTGCAGGCATTATTCAATTCCATAATAGACAAATTTATTTGTGGGTTTTGTCTTTGCTTATCTCTCTCTCTCTGACATGTTGCTTGTCCTTCCATTTGTATGAAGGCAATTAAATCTGGTATCCTAAATGAATGCTTTGCATTTATTTGTGAAAATTTGGAAAGCACATATGAAAAGATCATCAAATAAATTTAGTTTCATGATATGGTGTAATAATTGATCACGGCACTGGTCTTGATTTTAGCAGACGATGCCAAACACTGATACGGTCAAAATTTGTCACAATTCTGATCTAGATTGTTCTCATATCCATCCATGGGTAGAACCAACGAACCTTTGGATACTAAAGCGACATTGAGTAGCTTGTACAGTGCAGTGAGTTTCTCCATAAACGAGAGATCACGATGGGGTGGGAGATAAATTGGACCGGCTGGTTTAAAACACGATCACGATCGATACTGAACCCGACCGCATTGGGACAGCCTATAAAGGTTCAGTCAGGCTGGCGTAGTCATTTGCCCAAATAATGATTGAGAATAGGTTACTGCCTGACCGAAGCCACTTGAGAATATAAAGAGGATAGGAAAAGATTGGAACTGAAACGCTCTGATATTACCATTGTCATTTACAATTAAGACGAAGAAACCTGGGACTCCGATAAACAAACACCGGGTACTATTAATGAATGGGAAAAGTTAATTCAGTTTTTCGCAATCTGGGAACCACACCTGTGGTTTTCTGCAACCCGTCTATTAGGTGATACATGGTCAGTGGTTTCAATAGATATAATGCATTGTTCTCGTTTTCCATTCATTTAGGCTAAGCCAGTTTCCATAAATCTGTTTCTAGAATGTAATTTATTTAGCTGACGAACGTCGAAGGTCACTAATCCGTGCTGATGGAATTGCAATCGTCTGGGATGTTATAATTTTAGAGTCCTCTTGGATATCTTCATTCAACTGGTGAACAAAGTTTAAATTGTGCTTGAAACTCATCCCTTATTTGGCAGTGCTACTCTTATGGAATGTGGCTAGAAGGATTACTTAATTTGCATCATGTCACTTATAGTAGTCAAGAACCATTTCTGATAGCACCAAGTCATATCAGATTAGTTTAATGTAAAACTTTTAACAGTCCTAGAAATGATGATCGTTAATTAGTTAGATTAATAGGCGACAACGGATGGTTTTGCATTCTTAGCAATGAGATCTGTGAAAATAGTATAGGACGCGTCAGAATTGGCCACTGTGTTTCCCGTCGTTTAGTAGCCCTTTGTAGGATAGGCCCCAATTCCAGCCCAATAACCGCCTTTCTTAAATACCCATGCAAAACAAGCACACGTTATATAACCTCAGAAGCTTCATGCTTGATCCTACGGCTTGTCGTGCCTTCTTTGAGTCACATGACCATCTTTTGTCTCACATACCAAGTGAAAGAGAAGGAAGCATACAAGTGACCATGTCAACCATTTATCAACTCAGTAGGTAATCGAAAAGTACTGATAGGATCTGTACCGGTTCGGCTAACCGGACAGGATATTGCGTCACCGCATCCGTATTCATCGGTAAGAAAGCATGCTATCATAAAGTCTTACAGAATCTGGCTATGTCCATCGCTACAAACAGCTCATGACATGAACACAAATACCTTTTCAATAATGAAGTAGTCTAAGTAGTTGGGAAGACGTCCACTTTTCGTTCAGTGTGGGTAGCCTTTGTGTTATGATTGGGAACTGATAGCTCAGAAAAGCAACAGCCTGAAAATCAATTTAACTTACATGAGAAATCCAAATGTAAGTACCGAGCTTTAGTAACCTGTCAACTAACAACCAATCGAAATTAAAACATGACTTCGCACACGCCTCTATCAGGACACGAAGGTAACAGAAAACTAGTCGATAAGAAACCACCGCTTATTAACTGTTCTTTTAACCGTGTACATAGTGAATTCACAAGACTGATTTTGCCAGTCTGAACAGGGATCAACAGTGAGTGTTCACTAGCAAAGTTTACGATTAAATGTTGCAACAGTGATAACCCACCGCTTATGGAAAGTGCACCGTAGACATGAATTTCTATCCGCTAACGACGTTAACTTGAGGATGGGAAAAAACACGAGTGGATTTTCAATTTCCCATTTGCAATTCTTTTCAATGCTCTTGATTTCGTGTTGTCCACTTCAGTATTTACCATAATTTCCTGAGTGGTCCCTCGGAAAGTGCAGCAATATTCCTCCCAAGCGAACTCTTATTCCGGGACTGACTGAACAAGTTAATTCGTCATTTTCTTATTAGGTTACTTTCTAGCGTTTTGTTTCTCAGTCTTCCAAAGTAAATTTATGAAGTTCTAGTTTATGGTCAGTTATTAAGCAATGGAGAATTAACTCACGTGTATGATGATAGACAGACGAAGTACGGAACCAAGTTTATCTATAATAGAGTTCGAGGCAACATTCGTCCATCTTACTGCATTTGTCAATTTTCACTCCGCCCAGGCACGCATTCTAACGTAACATTATTGGAAAATTATTACTTCATAATCAGCTCCCAGACTAAGGTAGAACGAAGAAACGTTGACCGGGTTGTTCTCTAATCCGGATGTGTTATCGTCATATGTCGTTGCGTCATATCTGGTTTGTGTCAGTGCTGCTGACTGGACTGTTAACGCGTGCTGTTTTACCCACTTGTCAATCCACCCGCTTACACAATCACAAAGATTGCTCCTTGTAGCTAGATGGGCATTCAGGGCTGAAATTTGCAGACCTACCAGCCTGATTTGATCTCAAGTGGACGCACGGTGGACAGACAGTCCGTTTTTTTCTCTGTTTCACATGACAGATGAACACTGCGGACATTCTCCTGATGCTTTCTCATGCGGCTTTACGATTTAGGTTAATTTATGCAGTTCTTCAGGCCATTTTAATCAAGAAATAATTTATTAGATGTTGGATTTACATGTCCATCCTGCCGGTTATTTGAGAGAAGGTCGATAACAGTTCGTTGGGCAAAGCAAAGACCAAAGGTCATTCTTTACGAACTTTCACTCCATTTTTGTATATTTGTGTGAAATGTAAGTAAATATATGTCTGTACAATCACCGACAGTAGCAGGTGATGACGGCCGCTGTACGATTTCATCTCCAAAGGGAGCAGATGTAAATTCAAGATAAATTTCCACAATTTCCTTCGGCCGATTGAGAAATGAGATAAAGTTACTAACGACTATATAAATTAGAGGGAAAAATTTCTGCCCATTCCATCGCACATATCGTTTAGGATTGTTTTCTCATCGGTAGATTCACTTCATTTAACAATCGGTTCAAAGAACGCAGGAAAACTTCATTTAGTGTTCCGTTGGCTTTATTCAAAGTTTGTAATTACAAATCTGTCACAAATCTATCCGTTTTGGATCTACCAGAAACATGTTCATTTTTCTCAATTAGATGTTGGAAACCCTATAAAGGCACAAGATTTGATTGAAGAAAATGCGCCTAGAGACCAAAATGCCAGTCTCAGATACCAGAAATTGTGCTGGGCCACTAACGTATTTGCTACGAAAATAACCCTCCGAGTAAACTGAAATAGTTGGTAACTAAGCACAGCTCTTTAGGACAACCGAAAATGTATTGCTATGATGTTGTTTACAAATTAGCCTACTTTATTTTACTCCGACCTCATTTATGTGTTGCTCGCCTATTTTGAATTCATTGTATTGTGCTTTATTCTGTGTAGGAAGTTCCGTTATATTTTACCTTTGTTAGTATCGTCGACAAAATTGAAACCTCTCATAATACTACCAGTGTTACTGCTGCTACTAATGCTACCACTGCTACTGCTACCACTACTACTACTACCACAACTACTACAACAACAACAACTACTACTACTACTGCAGCCGTCACTGTTGCTGGTATGGTGAAGTGAGAGTTCACTGCTTTATGTTTTGATCCAGGCTTTGCTTAACTTCAGATGGTTTAATTCGATTCTGAGCAAGGATAGTGGGGGTGTTACATGTGCATAAGGATAGAGCTTCTATGAGTCTGTGAGTCGGAGAAGCGAAAAAGACCGCAAACCAGAATAAAAAGCAGCAACAAGTAACAAGACGGACATGTAATCGCAGTCAGTCGAACAAAATTAGCTGTTGTGAATAAGCTGTTCCCTGCCAGGGATCCACTAGTGTGAATTAGGACCAGTATTACGGATAGCAAGGTTACTAATGCCGTTATCATCATTTGCATTATTGAAAATAATACTGTATTCGAGTGCGGACACTTTTTTTGAGTTAATTTTAACGTATATCTACCGATTGTGGTCGGTAAAATGATTTCAGACAGAGAACCAAAACGGTGCAATGTTATCGCCAATACGGGGAACCTGTCATTTGCCAGTGCGGGACACATGGAAGCCCGATATTCGGAGACAAAAAGCATGAGAAAACGTTTTCATCATTTTAAACCAAACTATCCCTTACTTTTGGAGCTAAAGCTCATAATTTCACTGTCACCAATGCTGCTGCTAGTATTGCTGTGGTGACGTGAATGTGACACGTTAACTTAAAGGTAGTCCCTACTGACAGTGGACAGATAGTACGAAGTTCAGCATGCAGCAGACAACGTCCCAACAACTTTGGAAGGCAAACCAACCAGAACTTCTATGAGAAATAAAAGGACACGATTGCAGGAACATATTGAGAAAAACATGTGAAGTTTTTCACAAGCAAAATTATTTGTTACCAAAAAGTAATTTTATGTGCTGTGAAATCGCTTATCGAAATAAACAATCGATTTTCCGCGGGATATTCCCTCCGGAAAATAACCATTGATTCTGCCAGCGACGCTATTGAAACTGACAACAGCAATATTTTTATCGCTGCGACAAATGTAACTCTGGACTATTAACTCAACCATCATGTTGCAAGCTCTAAGATCAATTATGGAACTAAATTCAGAATTTAATGATCACTACTGGCAGCGGCAATCTGGTGATGGAATGACGACGCCATTTGTGACTACAAACTACCGCACAATTTCCTTGTAAAGTATGAGATATTGAGTTGAACAGGACCTACGAAAGTCACGAAAGGATCACGGGAAAGAAGAAACGAAAAGGGACCAGAGGAATGAAAGGAGTTTTTAACCCTTCATCTACGTTTCCTTGTCATAAACGGAGAACTTTAGTCTTGTCTACCGCGATACAAATGCTATCGAAATTCTCCTACCTGAAATTTTCTGCTATATATATATATATCATTGTCACAAGCGTATGCCTAAGAACGGAATCAAAGTGTAACGAAAATAACTGGTAACGTGTAAAACGTCCACAATCCCACACACCAAGTTATTTCGGTTAATAAATAAGTAGTTCTACCAAACCACTTTCACCGAGCAAGTTGGTTAGACACTGAGCTCAAATGCATAGCATTTTAATACCATGAATGCCCAAATGTACGTGAAGCTTCCCTTGCAAAACTTTTGTTCTCCAAAGCACTACGAGCAAATAAGGCGGCATTCTTAATTCACATGTGTTATCGAAAGCAAAGTAACATTTGGATATCTAATTAAGCCATTTACCCTATATGCATTTTCTTCGTCCTGTGGTTACCTAGAACTGTATTAGGGTGAGGTCAACGAAGGGATATTTTGATATAATCCACTTTGCAAGACGAACTGATATTTACGTCCTTCGAAACTCTGGATTATGGACCAACAAGCACCTACCGGTAAACGAATGATACGTTGACTCTATTTCCTCGTCCAGCCTGTTTTTACCAAAACCATTATGAGACCGACCCATTTCTCTCCAAATATAGCACAAATAAATTTTTAGGTTTTATAAACAACCTGAACGAATTCAAAATCCAGTCAATAAACTCATTTAGTCACCTATTTGATCCTGAGCTGTTGCAGCAGACTTCAGGGTGTACATGGTAAGGAGAATAGTGAGTACGAAACAGTGTACCAAGAGAGATTACCGATGATGGTAAACGGTGGCAAGTACCTTGAATTAGGGGATAAGATGAGGAAGACAATAAACTGTGTTGTTATTGTTGTTTCTATTGTTGTTGTTTGCGGAGATCTTAGATGAAAGTAGTTCTCTACTATACTAAATCGTCAAATGCTTCTTAATAAGTGTCGGCAGGGGTCACTCAGTCGGAAAGGAACCGGTGATTCCAGAAGTTTGATGGCGCCTGCAAAGTCCTTTTACTTAAAGGTTGGAAAATTTGCCAGGAAACAGTTAATTTTTGAGGGGAAGTGTGTAAGTTTGTACGATGAACTATCATCTGTTAGTATCCCGTTAATTTTCAAATTCTATTCGACATGAAATAAAGTTTCGGCCTATTTGTGTACACAGTTTGAACGTGCCAGGATCAAGGATGTGGTTAAAAATGACACCAAGACTATGAATGAAAGAATCACCTAACAATGCTGATCATTAGCAAAGCATAACTTTAGTGAGCACTGTGCTGCCAACACCACCTGTAACATGGGAATAAATGCCCAGTTAAAACGATTACTGATTTCAGTCTTCACTTCAGCAAATTTTGCTTAATCTCTACCGAGAAGCTTGAATAGCTTCAGGCTCTAGGTAAATTCCACCAAGTCCGCTGTAATTCTTCTGGTGAATATTTGATCGTTCAAACGTGTTGTAGGAACAGTGTAAAACAACGTCGTTGTGGATTCACGAAAGATTCGCAACTTCCTGACTTATTGAAAATTATGCATTCTGGTGCGAAGTAACCGAATTTTAATCCGAACCAAGAATCACTTTATTTCTAGGAGAAACAAGTTGCATGCATTTAAGAAACTAGTCACGAAGCGTGTTTAGCGTTCTACTTTGAAAGATGGCAGCTGTTACTTTAAAGCGTCCCCTTCTGGTTCATGTAAGCAAAAGGTAATCAAATGAGCGTACAACCCTCCATGACATGGTGAGGACTGACCCGTCTATTTTTGCTTTGGCCTCCGATCTTTCGCTAACCAAGGTAGCAAAGGACAGACATGAACGAGAAGCAGATGTTATTCGTCTTTAGAAGCAACTACTTAAATAAAACCAGAAGTTCCTGTTATGCATTTTGGGCACTGAACTCAGTCAGTTGTGCAAGTCAGGTAGCTTTGAAATTACATTTCCTAGTATTCCTAATCCGATGTGGTTGGTCTATCATCAGTGCAGTTAAAAATGTGCAAACATGCAAGTTTCAAGAAAATCTAACCCAAACGCTTAGAAGTTGTTCGGGCTAACCACACTTTGATCCGATTATGTTTACTCAGAACATAGACCGTCAGCGATTCCGTAGCGAGATATCTACCTAGTAAATTATTATGAGCAACTAAAATTATTAATTTAGCCAGAAAAAGGCCGCTGATCGTGCCAAACGAGCAAAACCACAAAAATTCGAATTAATGCGCATTTCTGAGGAAGCTTTGGAGCCAAAATGTTGGACGTGTTGCTCTGATTGTTCATCTGTAAACACTGTTTCACAAAGATATCTTGAAGAACAAACTTCTCACTACAGTGCCGCATTCCATCAAACATTGCTGTTAGGGGCGTTTAGGAAGAAATCAAGGTAAATGCCTCATTTTGATGGATCATGGACACACAGAAGCGTCGAGTGGGGCGAACAGCCTTTCT
Source organism: Fasciolopsis buskii (assembly GCA_008360955.1). Taxonomy (NCBI): domain Eukaryota; kingdom Metazoa; phylum Platyhelminthes; class Trematoda; order Plagiorchiida; family Fasciolidae; genus Fasciolopsis; species Fasciolopsis buskii. Next base: position 105,214 of record LUCM01004803.1, on the reverse strand, counting down.
CAGATATCCTTCATTCGACGAAAAATACATGCCATCCATTTTGTTTGTTGATAGGCTGTCTTTTAAGGGAAATATAATAAAACAGTTCATTTGATTTCCGTGAATGAAGCAAAACATATTGCGCCATTCTTCTGGAAGAGGACTGGTTTGGAAAATCTGAGAAGTGTTTTGACTTTTATTTATGTCATTTGGTATAAATATTCTCGTCCCCTATTACAATTCAACAGTCCGTGAATTAAATGCGCTTCTGTTTGCCGGATACTGTTATTTTATTGCTTCTAATTACTTCATTTTTTTCTATATTTACATCGCATCGGAAACCCAAGCGTACGATTTTAAATAGTTTTAATTGCTTACATTGTTCACATTACCCACCAGTTGCACGTTATCGCCGGAGAACTTAACAAACTTGACAATTTTTTCTGATAATCTCTTGGTTTTCTCAACCTCGTTCAATCGTCTGCGCGCAACAACGCTTTCTCTAATCCAGCTTGCTAACTTTCCAAAAATATTTTTTTTTCCATAGAGGAGTTCCCACTGGAGTGTCTCATGACCGTAATGTAACATTTTATCCAAACTTTATTGTGACAGTAATTCCTAAACCGATCAATAATCCACACCGACATTTTAACTATGGTTGCTGCTTTCAGATTAATCTGCTGCATGATGTGATGCTGTCTGTTGGCTGTTCCCTCTTTCCTATCCATGAAGGACCGCGATACTGACAACGAGTCGTTTGATTCTTATCTATTTTACTTTATATGCTTGGACTCAGTTTCTGTTCCTTATCATGTGATTTCGGGAGCCGGTTTCAGTCCCTGCCGCAGTCGAATCAGTCTTTCACCAAGTAGACCGTTCATCTGATAAGGATTTGCCACGAATGTTAGTTGACATTGTGATAATATATCACGCTCGTATAGCACTGCCAGCATTCAGTTTGCGACGACCTCACCTTGAAGCTTTTAAATGAAGAACGTCCGGGACTGGTGGTAGCAACATCCATGTTGTTCATAATTGATCATTTTGAAGAAAATAACGACTGGAAATGAAAAAGTTGGAATATGCACAAATTTCTTCGTCGAAATTTCGAAGGAAGACAGCAGTTTTAGACCTGATAAGGAATGGAGACCAAATACCTCTGCGGGGTGAGTAACGAAGGAATGCCTTTGGAAATTGAGACAGCTCCCTTATGATTACCATTAACTAAGACAGCCGCCCATCAAAGATGACAATTTTTTCATGAAGCGAATTTCGTTACAAAAATACAGTTGGTACGAAAACTTTTCAATGGCCACCAAGCTACACGGATTATGCGAAAAATTGAAAAAAAATACGTTTTCATTTAAAAAGAAAGACCATGCTGACCGAAAGCTTAGTAAATACCAGGTTGCTTTAAAAATATCCTGACTGTTATTTGGGATGAAGCATCAGTGACATTTGTCTACTGAACAACAGGTTGCATGCAAAGAGGTGCAAATTTTTGCACCACTGGAATTTTTGCAATACAAAACCAGTTGTTTTCCTTTTGTCACTGTTATCCTACTCACCGTATGCATGGGCGCAACCGAAGTTAAATCAGAGCCGAGAAAGACAGAGGTTGTTCCCTATGTATGTACAGACTCCTCTCACGAGTCCCGCCCTAATCGTCCTACGACACAGTATAGTCGTCGGTATGGAATTTCAACAAGCTAAACAGGTTTGAATAGGACCAATGAATCAGCTTATGAATAAATCAACTGAAAATATGGTTGAGATTATAATAATCAGATATACTGGATAAGTGGAACATAAAGAAGACGAAAACTCTCTTAGTGATTGCCTACTTAAGACACCTCAGTTTGCACGTGGTGCCTTGGATAAGGTAGACAGTGGAGAAATAATATTTGATTAGTGGGCCCGAATTCGTCCGACTAGTAGTGGGAAAAATAAAAAATTTTCGATAATTACTTTTGTCACAAAACGGGGTTCCTATCTTACTCATTGAATGCGGATGCATCATTTTACTAATTGCTCGATTTTTCGCCCAGATTTGTCCAAATCAGTTCGATTTAGTTAGCTTGTGGAAAAGCCACTTCGAAAGATGTCCAGCAGTTGTTTGAGCCAAAATGTAGTTCTGCCGCAGCGACAACCGCGTCACCCCAATTCCAATTAAGCAACGAGAATACACGTGGGACTCGAAGATCAATGAAACTCTCAGAAAAAATACGTGACCCATTTTCATCGAATTTCTCTCCGCTGTTCAATTACATTATTAAAATAATCCCTGGCCAAAAGACTGAGATGTATCCCCCCTCTATCCCTAATTACTTTGGTGAGCAAATAAAGCGAACTCAGTAGAGAGATTATCGCTTCCAGCTAGGTTTGTAGAATGCTGAAGGAAAACTGGGCAGATGCACATGACTGCTTCGGAAGCATTTCGATACGTTGTCCGCTTCAGCATGTCGTCCGGACATCTTGTAATCGAAATGTCGGGGGACAATGCAAGTGCTTCTTGGGTCTGTTTCACAAGAACGAATGAAGGACATAGGTTTCAGGAAGCGAGTTTCGATCAACTATAACTCCCTAGTTAAGATGACTGGAAGCACAAATATCCAAACCCGCAACATCCAGGATGAGAACCCGTAATACTGATTATCTGATCATCGAAAATTTCATATGAATGAATTTACGCGGTTTTTAAGGATTCATTGGGGATAGGAAGCGCAGTAGTTTTGGAAAAATTAGACTCGAAACAATAATCCACACTTGAGATAGACAATAACAATTTAGGGCTAGAATAGGCTGGTTGGACAGCAAAATTCAGAAGAGTGATTGAAATTTACTCGAAAATCTGAAACCGATCGCCTTTGCCTGAGGATGTAGTTTACAAATCTTTCACTTAATCTTAGAAATTCTCGAATAGTAACTTTGTTCGCAATCAGCTTCGCCTTTTTGCAGCATATTTGAAATTCACATCTGAAGAAAGCATCTGAAATTAAGTTGTCAGCACTAGTCTGGTGCTGGTGTTCTGAACGTAGTACTTGCTTTTACTCATCGGTGTTATATGACTTAAGTATGATCGCTCAGATTGTCTTTACGTTTTCCCCTGGAATGTACTATCAATCAAAACTCTAAACTGGACATATATTTTAGGTAAAATCAACAGCTTTGACAGCCGTAATTAACTTCCTCCTCGTAGGTTGTTTTATAATTGTAAGTACCCAGACCCTTATCTCGCCAGGACTGGATGGTGCTGCACCCATTCAATTGCCAAACGTCATCGAATCTAAAAGCACCTGTGTTATAGTATGTCATTTTCCGTAGTGCCCAGACAAGTCTCCACAGACCCAGTTTCCCTACATCGTCGTCCACTTTCAAACACCTTGGGTTTCTGCTTTTCCAGAAACTCTCACGATTCGTGCAAATCAAAAGGAGAATTTCGTAGGGTTGGAAGCTGCCAGTTTTCTGCTAGAGATAACATGCAATGCTGGCACCTAGTACATGCATTTCAAAAATTGCAACCGTTTACTTTATTTGCGGCTCCTTTTCTACCCCTAAAATAATTTTAACTATGTTCTCATGATTCAAACATCCGCAGTTGCAGTTGCATATCTGAATTCTTATTTGTGGCCACGAAAACCGGCATGGATTTCTTACGATTATGCATTCCCAATGGTCACTCGCAAGTAGAATTTTTCTCTTCTTTTCCTATTTGGTTACTCGTGAGTAGCCTGAGAAATTCTGGTTAACTTTTCCCTTCCTGAGAAATTAATGTGGTTTCCATTCAACTTCTACTTTTTCCATATGACATAGAAGGTCCATACCTTTGCCAATGACTCTGCGTTTGTGAAATTCTGCAGTTCTATTTTAAGACAGCCTCATTAAGCATTCTATTTTTGCTTGCGTGAGGAGAATCAAGGTCCCAATCAAATTGGCCCTCACTGCTTCTTCCAATTGATGTCCACCCATGGGCATTAACAGGTATCGCGGCAGGTTTGCCCATAAGCGCTTAACTATTTTTTTCTGCCACCCCACAGATCCGGCATATTTATATTCATTAACTTGTAACTCCCTTTCATATAATAGCTGTAACTTATTCATTCGCCCTTCAGGCTTTCTAATTTACTGAGCGTATAACAACCGCGATGCCTTATAGTTGCTTTCAGCTGCTTACTGAAAGGACCTTCATATTTATTCCACAGCCTCGCTTTGTCAAAAGATTCTGCCATCTGCTTCTGGTAACTTTTGTAGCCGTAAAACTTATCAGTCTCTGTATTTATGTTTCCTGGATTGCAAACGCTGTTGTAGTACAAGTTTTTTTCTGCTACTCATGTCCGCTTACTGCGTCTCTTTTCCTGTAGGAATAGGTGTTAAGCTTTCGTAAGGTCACGCAGACACTTGCCAGGGAAATCTAGCATATTTGCCTACAGAAGTCCGCCTGATGCCCAGCATCCCCTATGTCTTATACTAGCAATGTTTCTATTTACTCCACGTGCTACAATAAGAGCCCAAATTCACTCGAGCCTGTAGATATCGTAATTCTGTTGTCTGCTAGTTGACCGTGTGAAAGCTCACCCTGTACAACGAAAGAGCATTAGTAGTGAACTGATCCGCTTTAGTCATTTCTGTTTAAGTGTCTGTTTTCATTCACGAATGCAATGAAAAAGGGGGGTTTACTGCATCAGAAGTGTGAAGAAATTAGTCTTTTCGTTTGACTCGTAGAAATGATTCTGATGATATCAAAATACATAGGTGTTCGAAGAATACTTCAGTTCTACGGTAGCTAAGTAACACACGAATCCTTTGATGCAGCCCTAAATGTTTTCTCTGGATATTAACGACAATGAAGTTTGGAGTGGCAAGGTATTCCTAGATTTATCCATCATACAACACTGCCTTGTAGCCGTAGGACTCCATCGTTAAGTTCAGTCAGCTTTACTGCTCACGAACCGAATGGCGAATTTTGCTCATATTTTCATCCATTTTTCAAAATCTGTATGGAACTAGGTCACAATTATTTGTAACTACCCTCCGGCTGACCTGTTGAGTTCTCGTTCACATACGTCTGAAGCGTGAGTCGTTTCACACCAGCACAACTGCCCTTATGTAGCTAAAGTTGCACTGATTGTTTGTGCTTTATCCTACGGTTCACCGGCAGAGGTTTGCTTGCTAGGTCTATTCGAAAGCAGACGAGTTGTATTCACTCCCGAATGCTTTTGTTTATTACTTCTCCGAAAATGATTGAGCTGAATTCCAAACGAACTGGGGAACGGAATGGCTTCAGAATCTCTTGACTCGTGATAAATGTAATGGCCACCTAGTGATAAACACTGTAATCTTTAGATGTGAAAGCTCCCAGTTCGTATTGCTGACCAGCTTTTACCAGCATGACTCGTATCTTCCGAAAAGCCAATTATTTAAATACAAATACCCGCATAACTGTCGTCAGTGAGGCTTATGAGTAAAATTGTCTTAGTTGTCGCTATTTGTATAGCAAGGGGAAAGCTTTCTACAATCTCAAACTTTCTCGATATCTCCGCGTGAAACACAACAAACAATTTCGATTTACCTATTTACGGTTAACTGTGATGTTTTCTTGGTTCAGCTGACGAGGGAAATAAAATATCACGACATGATTAGCGTATCTCGCTGGATTCCTATGTAAATGAAGTGATTCAGCGAAGAAAGGAGCAACCGGTTGGTCCCACAACCTTGGCAAAACGGTTTAGATTAACCACCGCTGTATGTTGGCTTGTGTTTTCGTCTTGGAACTCCAGGGGGATATGATACTTTTGTCGAGCTAACATGTTCCGTGAATAATCGCATTCAGGTGTTTTACATGACTGGTGATGTGATACCCAACAGTGGTTGTAATGGTTGGCACAGAAGTGAAATTATTGCGAAAATCTAGGATAGCAAGAAACTTTTATCACGAAATGTATTTCTAACTCTGGTTAATTATTGCTGGTGTTTGGCTGTTCATCTAACTTATTACATTCTCCAGTTCCTACTGCTCTGTCTCATTTACGAACAAACATGCAGAACACAATTCCTAATTCACTTTGTTGGCTCATCACTGAACTGATAATTAATCATGCGCAATTCAATATAGCTAAGTTATTTACCATGTCCTCGAAAGTGTTTGGTCACTGATTTGCGAGTCAAAGAATTTTTTGTGCTTTCACGCATCCTTGAATGAATGATTTTCGTCTTTATAGAGAATTCGAAACGATTGTCCTAATTTATTCCTCCTATTTAGATCTCTTGGTGGACGAAAACAACGAGATTGTCTCACAATCCTATTTCTCACCCCTCAATATAATAACCCAACAACCCGCAGAGCCAAATGGTCCAACGAACATGCTGTGCCAAGTCTGCGTGGATAGACCGAAACACATCCACGCACCCAAAATCCACACAATTGGGAGAGACTCATTCAGGCGCGTTCGCGATGCGTGTTCACTTTCTGTGGATTTTTACGCTCAATTGGTTCCGCTCAAGCGCAGTCCGGTGTGTCGCAAACACAAGCAGCCACAAACTCTGGAAGCACGAGTACAAAGTTACACACGTCTAAAGGCGCTGGCTCATCGGCAACGTAAATGTCCTTCCTAGTGCCACTCACATTGCTATTCTCCGTTCCAGTAGTACTAATCTGATTTTCTTATCCATCCACCCTTTAACTGACAGTTTGTTCATACATCCATCTTTGACGCATTTTCAGCTGGGGTTACTTGACGGGAGGAGGAGAATTGTATTATTTCAACCCGATTTTGTCCTGAAGTGATTATGAACACGCCCTTAAAGCATGAAACTTCCTAAAGCTCGAAGCAACAAGGACTTCTGCTTCAGACCGAGCTTTCACAATTGCTCACTGTTTGTGCAGACTTCGATGAGAATTCGCCAGGCATTTTTAAGGATTGATTCTTGCAGCAGTATCCATCACGTGCGAAAATTTTCCGCACACTTGCCTAGCCTGTTTGCTTTCAGTCGGTCAACTTTAGCAAAATGGGACGTGAGAAGTCAAAAATACCCATGATTAAACCTGTATGTGCGCACAAATGCATAAATACACCGATTAGCATGTGCACGATTCGGTTACGTTCTGTTGCATTCTTTTGTTCAGCCCTAGTTCGTGTATGCTGCTGGGTGTTTTTGACCTAGGCCGAGCGACACGCCTCACTAAACTCTCTGTGACATTTAAGCCGTGAATCTAGCCAAAAGTAACGGTCTTACATCACCGAGCGAAGCAGCAAGGTACCACGCCCGGTGCGTCATCTTCGCTGTCGGTCGTAAATATTTTTCACACTGTGTAGATGTTTATCACTGTATGACCATCGTTGGAAAGCGACTAAGGTGAATTCTTTAGACTGTTGTTTTAAAGATGAGATAGAATTTAGAACTGTACCAACGAATACTAGTTAAAGTCCCAAAGCAGCAGCAACCGGAACAAACCGACATCGTCAAATTGTGAGGACGAAACTTGGTGCGAAATGGCTTCGTCTGACCTGTGCTACTCTGGGAAGTTTACAGGATCAGCCGAATATTAGTCAGTCATAGATACTTCCATATTCCTGCATCATTCTAAAGGATCGATTTGGGAGGGGGGCGAATACGTGATGCATTCCTTCCTTTAATTCATCATGCACCAGGCTGAGAAATTTTTTGGTCCGACCGGTGAAAGTTCCATTCTAACATTAATCTTCACTGTAAAAATCTGGTCAGTACAAACCAGTGAAACAAATAAACTGTTACCGGTATTCGCATAGTTTGTCTCCGTCTGCTATGCACCTGCAAACCAACTGAATATAGATATTTATACACCAGCGCTAAACATCGTACTAGCTTGACATTACTACTAACTGAGCGAATCATAAGATGGCTGACTGTTAGACAATCACAACTCCTAATCGTCTAAAGGGTGAATTGTCACTACTGTCGTTTAGCTTAACGCACGCGGCGTAGTGATAACTTCTAGATCCCATGTGGCATTACTTGCGATATTTACGTGAAATCGCATGGACACGTTACTGTTTACGTTTTCGCATGGTGAGTCTGCCTACTCCAGTTTCCACATCCTTTCTTGTCAAGTCTACTAACCGAAACTCGGCTTATAAATAAGTACCGGTTCACAGGCTTGTTTCGCATAACGTTAAACATGCAGTCGGAATAAACATAAGAATTTTCTAAATTTAGATTTAAACAGAATTTCTTATCTTCTATGTAGTGTTTAAGCAATTCAATTACAATACTTAAAAAACCATTACCAATAACCAGAACTTGGTGACACGTTAATTAGCGAATGTCAGAAGAGATACACAGTTGTGTAACTGAAAATGCATTGGATTAATTCACTCTTGATTAGAGGGAGATCCCAGTTGTGCTAAAATAACTTGAGGTCGTATCATTTCTCCAAAGGCTGTAGTGGAATTTCCCACACCTCAGTAACGACAAACTTACTGGAAGTTTAAAATTATTTTGACAGACAAGTCGCATTTGTGATGTCTCAAACAACAATGAAAATTTTAGTAAAAATTAGGCATCAGTTTTATCATAGATTGAAGAAGGGAAAAAACGCTGTTTCTTGCATTGAAATGTATACCGTCTAATTTACCGGAATGAATGAAATTCAAAGACACGGCATATCTAAAAAAACCAGTCCTGGTGGAGGATTTCTAGCCAGAAAGGAGGCGGAATTTTGCAAACCTCCGGCTAAGGGTTTGTAGAATATATAAAAATATTCCCATCAATGAATTGGCAGTCAGGAATCAGTGACCACGGCCACATAGGAGGAATCTTGTGAAGTATCTGTAAAACAGATTTGGTGGTCAGGCCTCTTTTAGATCGTTTCATCAAATCAGCTCAAGTGCTGATCTCTTTCCAGGTGTTTTCTACAACTTCAGTCACTGAAAAACTGCAAACTGTATAGCAGTAGGGCATTTCTCTATCCTCCACTTACGGCATCGTTTTCTTACCATAAACCGCATAATAATCGACAGATTTCCGACTGAAAACTATGAAGGCTGGTGCTGTGATTTTGTGATAACATTGTCAATCATTATTATCTATCAGGCAAAAATGGAGGCCAAAAGATTCCCGTAAATATTCCGGGGTGTTAAACCACTTCATGATCCTTGTCCTAACCTAGATGAAGTTTGCACCAGATGCAGTATTTAGATTTACCTTTTTGGGTAAGAAGCAAAATGAACCGGTACTGGCGATGAATGACGGCAACAAGAACGACGAAAAAGAAATGTCGTCATTTTAGATGAAAACATTTTCACCACAAGCCACTGTTAAACGAAAAAATGTGGAAGATTGATCCTAGCTTCATAATACCGAAATAAAAGTTTTCCCTTCGTTGTAATCTGTCAGACTAGTCTAAAACTTTTGAGCAATTTGTAGAGAACCAAAGATCACGTGGACCAGCCTCGTCAGTTTTAATCTCAAAAGTCTATCACCCCTAAGTGGTTGGTCGGGCGCAAAAATTCATTCCTCCAAAACTGTTGGGGTTATCGAAACCAATGATTCTCGTTGTAGAATTTTCTGCACTTCTCAACCTCAAGGATATAGCGATTTCGCTTCTGAACGTACAAGAAGCACAAGCGGTCTAAAGACAGAGAAATAACGGAAATGATGAATGATGTCTGTGAATATTCAGTTGACATGATGTTGAAGTGATAATTAGTTATCAACAGTCAGGAATGAGAAGGATTGGGATCAGGTTGTGTTGATGTGAGCTCTTGTATTAGTGAGTGATCAGCCTTGATGCGAATAGACTTGAAAAGGCCGAGCGGATCCTATCAACTCATTTCTGTCTAGGGCGTCCGGTCCCAGACCTATCATGACAGCGCGTGATTGTTCACTCCTATTGTCATTATCCGGAATTTTTAGCGAAAACTGACTCAGGTTTTCAGCCTCGAGCGGTGGAAATTTTGTTTCGGCGTCTCCACATTTAGAGCTATCCATCCCTGATTGGTTTGCATTGTCGTGAGGCACATTGAACAACGTAGCTAAGTGACTGTAGAAATTCGTAAATCCTATCGTTGACATTGATGGAAAAGAGTTCGGTAACATGACTTCGTCATTCGACAGGAGACCGCAGATGTCATCCACTGACCTACTTGGGAGAAAGTTTCCTAGTTTCGTCAGCGCAGGTAACAGCCAAGGTGTTGAGTTTGATATTGGAATGCCATTCATCCTTTTCTCAAGGTTTGGCGATGCAGCAAGTTGTGGCTGCTCTAATGGTTTATAGGTCTTTTGTACATCAACCGAATGTTGACCAATGAAAGCATCTTTCGACCTTGATCGTGAGGAATAACCGAATCTGGAGTAGTAACCGAGCTTGTACTGGGAGCCGTTTAGTCTATGGCGTCGAAAATCCTCAAATCCACGTTTCGTTTGCCTGCTTGATGGGTAAGCTAAGTGTGCTAACTTCGAATCGGTTGGTTTAAAACTCGAGGGAAGGAGGCGTTGTACCCGGCCCCGTTGTTCCTCTTCTTCTTGACAGGCACCATGTTTTTCGGGAAGTGGCAGATTAGCTGAAATCGTGATGTTCCCGTCCAGATGTGTCATGATCGCACATGTCTCCGGGTGATGCTGCACACCGGTTCGATTCAGACCATAGGTCGCAGCGTTGGCTGTGCACGGAAGTGTAAGTACCGGATCGGCCGAACTGGACAACTTTTTCTGAATACAAGCCCGTGGAATGCGCATCTGTGATGAATTTCTCGGCTGGCGTTCATTTTGCACGGCTATGTTTGAGAAAGTAGATGAGGAGATTTATCAAAGAATGAAGAAAATGTTTTGGTTGCAAGCCAACAGAGCTGTACAATTCCTTGCATACTGTATCAAGCAACCTTCAATGAGATATTCTTAGTTAGTAGCACTTACTGTCCGATGAAAAACTGGTCAACCGTTGCCTAACGGATCAGGTGTAATTTAACTTCCTACATCTGATAAGGTTTACACTGGAGGATTAGTACTACTGTGAATGCTGTAAACTACCCCTTTCAGTTGGTCGGATTCTAGCTGTTAGAGCAATATCGGTGATGAAAATTGCTAACTTCCAGATAACAGATTCATTATTTTCCTTATTCATAGCGAAACTCTGCCGGAAAATGGTCAAAAAGCTCTATTTAACATCGGTATGCACACATGGAAGCTGATATTATTCAGTCATCTTCAGCTGTAAGATTAGAATTCATGGGACAAAAAATGTCCACATTCTAAAATAGCCGGTTAAAGTCATATATGGCTAAGTACTATTGTATTCAAGATTAAGAACTAAAACTGGGTGTAAAGCAATGCAGAATATCACGCCGCCTAAATGAACTTGGTTTTTGCAGTCCCACTTTTGATTGCAGTAAACAAAATGATAACTTCTGTTTATTAACTGAATTATTTAGCCTTTGTGGGATAACTATTGAAGTCCTTCTCAAAAGGTGCATGTTATTTGCACACTGTGTTAGCCCATCGCTTTCTATATTCAAACTACCTCATAGGGGCAACTATCGACACAGGCATTCAGCTCCACCTGATCAGATCCTAATATCCAGTAAGAATAAATAGATGATACCAAGAATTTCTGAACTTTCATAATTCCATTTTAAAGCAACAAAAAATTGGCCGCAGAAACATGGGCATCGGAGACGAAATTTTGTTCGCACTGCCTCAAGTAAACCTGCACCTACTCATCCATCGGTCGACAAGATTGTGCCCGAGTGTCCACAGCTGGCTTAGTTTAACGAATGTCATTACAAGTCTAGCATTCAAAGGTCGCAGTCAGTCGGATTGATTTTTCAAGGACGCTTTCTAACTATCTATAACCTACCATGTGTGACTGGCTGGTGTGTTGAACCGTGAATTTACAGGTTTTTATGGGCTGCAAAAATCAACCCGATAAGAGTGTTCTTTCTAGTGCACAAACTAAAAATGATTTCGTCTCGGTCAAGACACAAATGCAAACAAATGAACTGTCATGATCATAGTCTCAAGGGGAGTTTCCCGCTGTTCGCATGAAGAAAAAAATTACTATTCACTAAATTTTACTTTTCTTGCACTTTTCACATTTTTACTGTAAAATCTAACAAATTTGAACTGTGAAATCAGTCCAGCATCCATGATCCCCAAGTGGACTGTACGTCTATGCACCGGAAATAAAAGCCACTTACCGTCTTTGTTCATCCCCATTCCAATGCACTTTTTCAGTCGACATGCCTGACATTGATTTCGGTGGGCTTTATCGATCACGCACATCCCAGTACCAGCTTGGCATCTATGTCAGACATAATCAACAAAGAGGAATGCATCGGTTAAAGTGGAACAGTGCATCCTTTTATTTTCTAACCACCATTTTCATTTACCATTGAAGTTAAAAAGTCCGAGCTACAGGTTGACAAAGACGACGCATATCATGTAAAACTAACGATTAGTTGGTCAATGAAGTCCAGTGAATTGCGGTACCATCGATTTGGAATCACGGAAATTCCCGGTTGTATTCGACGAGACTAAACTGTGTATGGTAACTACATTATTTTAAGACACGTGGGTACATTCACTTCGAGATCTGATAGGATGTAACGAGAAAAATTCTTGTCGATAGAGCGAAAAAGAGGGGACCGGGAAAAAAATTGTCATTCAGCGAACTCCTAGCACAAAACTGATGATGATTAACCCAATCCGATGCCCTTTTTATATATTCCATTGGATAACTGATTCTTATTTCATACTTTTTGATCAAAAGAGTAGAAAAGTGACCCAAGACGGAAACGTAAATAAAAAATTGAGAATTTTTCCGTCTTAAATGATTCTGTAACAGAGCGGTGAAATATCATTTTGGCACTGAGACCTATTCGCTTGTCGCAATATCCGTTGGTGTTTATAAAATTGTTTCTGTCATCTTTCTTCCAACGTTGGTTTTAAATTCCTACGATGCAAGAAAAAGTGCTGAAGCTGATCATCTGAAACCCTACGGGGAATATCCATCCAAATTTCTAATTAATCGGACGTGGTAAAGAGCATACCAACCATGGATGAACCTTTACTATCTGCGATTTTTAGTGAAGTATAAACATTTAGGGTATTGCTTCCATCCGACTAAGCATCGGTAAGTAGGGAGAAAAGTCCTCGAGTTGCGGATGAACAAAAACCATGTCGGGGAATTATTTCAGGTTTAGTCATGTACTTTGCCCTACAGTATCCCAGACTTTCCATTTTAACTGGAACATGTTCGCCGTTGCACGAATCGAAAATTCAGTAGGATTGGTTTTCCTAGTGGAACCGGCAACTATACTTCCCGTAGGGGCAAAGTGGCTTCCTGTAATATACCTTTACTATCAACGGAAAACAGATGTCTCGCCAAATTTTAGGCTAAAATATTTCCGTGAATTGTGCAAATTCTACTTCAGTCCTTGTTATGGTGCATTTTATTCGTGGATAAATCTCAATAAGTATTTGACCCATTACTACAACTCTAGTTGAAAAATTCGGAGTTGGAATAATAAACTTGTTTTGGAGACTGGAATTCTGTATTTCAATAACCGTTCAAAGTTATAATTACATAAACCAATTAGTGTAGTTTTGGTTGAAAAAATCTTGTTTTTTCCAAGAATAATTCATTTTTAGCTGTTCCAAGATTGTTTCGATTGTATTTAGTTTTATTTCAACGTTTGTAAGTACGAAAACAATGAAATTCACAATAGCCACTTTGTAATGCGAGAATAACTGTCAAATCGGCCACTGGGGAAAGAACCAAGTTCCCAAATGACTCCATTTTGTATAGTGTGCTAAATAAGACATTCGTGTAAGTATTAGCAAGAAAATAAGAAAAACTAGTGCCATGAAAATGCATGAGTTGTTTATCAAAGGACTCCACAGGCCATCACGAAATTTGATTCGTTTTACTCTATTCAGTACAATTTCCTTGGCCATAAAGGTAATAACTAGGAGAGCCCATAGATCCAAGCCTTTGAGAAATGAGAGAAGGACAGTGGCTGAAAAAACTAGCACAATCCGTTTTCAAGGAACTGTTGGAGCTACAACAAACGCATTGTCGAAGTGACGGAACTGAATCCAAGATGGACCTGTTGGGCTTGCTTGCAAATTGAATGGAGAGAGGAACATAAACAACCAAGAAAAACCATCCGGCAATTCCGTGAGCGAGAAAGTGGCTGAGAATGGAACAATAAGAATTCAGTAGAGAAGCCCGAAAGGCGTATTCTGGCTCTTCGAAAACTGTCTGAAATCATCAAGAACATTGAATGATATATGATTAAGCTGTTTTGTTATTCGGAAACGTCTTTATTGTAACAAGTGAACTAGCCATGGGTTAGTGACAGGAAAAAGACTGATTAACTGGACGAGAATTTCCTGATGATTTGTTCTGAGTACACCAAATGGACAAGTGTTCATTGTCGGGTCAATAGACGAGACGTGAACGTTGTCGGCATTTATATTGTAAATCCACAAACGTGGCGGACGTAGGGGCATAGGCCCAGGCCCGTGTCAGGGAAGATTACACTCGATGCTGTCCAAAACTGAGTGGCAAAAAACAAACTTGTTCCTTTTATGTCCATTTTTATTAGATTAGGTTTTTCGAGACCACCTGGTCATGAATGTCGCTGTTACCTACCTGGGAAATTCAGTAGTGGGAATGTTGTTCTACTGTTATGAAATTCCGGTCTCCATGGGCTAACGCTGGTCAAACACTGCAGTCAGTTTCCCTGCGAATAAGTCTGAGGAAGACTGCGAGAATGTAAAAGGAACTCAATATTATGAATTGAGGTCCTCCGAGAAGTGGAATATTAGTGGATGACAGATGCCCAACTTTCAACTTTCTTCTATCCTGATGAGTGATCAAAGCACTAAGCCTAAACAAATGAGAAATCCAGCATAGATGAAAAAGGGAAAGCTCAGGAGACAAAGTCATGCAGAAATTTATTCTTTTGCAAGCAACCAGTTTATTTTACATCCTGCTAACAAAAGTCCTATTTCTCAGATAGTTTTCTGTCATTTGAGTATTTGCAACAGTCCCAACAGTTCCATTTTCAACAAAATAGCCAGGGAAAACATTTTAAACTAAAGAAACCGAGGGGCGATCCAAAACGTTTGTTGGTGACTTGATAGTAAGAAATAAAAATATAACGGTGAAAAATTTCTCCAGTTCCCTGACTTATGCCCAAAGTAACAATTTCTGAGATAGCTTTCTAGAAATATCCTACCCAATTCTCGGTTTATCATAATCAAAAACGCGGTTATAGACACGCAGTATGCATTAGAGAATTCGTGAATCGACGAAATTTAGTCCACGAAACGACTAACTTCCGTTACTTGGCAATGTCTTGCTTGAATTTGGCACCCCGCTGGATTTTTCCCTATTAATGCCAGCATAAAATGTTCCGCTGTTCAGTAACGTGCTTTGGCAGATCACTCAAAATAAGGACATAGAAAGCAATCAAAGTTAGCATTATTTAGCCACCGCGAATTTCTAGCCGAATTATTTCTCGTTTTCCTTCAAGTAGTTGCGTTAGAAACTTCTCGCATATAAACCAAATGCTTTTTTCTCAAAGCATTAGTCATCTTTTATACGTTTTTACTACTCTGTAATATTGAAATTAAAGGAATTTCATTTTTCAGGAAGGCATTCTCGGTCAACAAAGAATTCTCAAATGGTGATATGCCGGATGACACTGTTAATTCGAATCCCCTAATTTCAGAGTGAAACGCCTTGATGTTGACCGGCTGACCACTGTTGTTTTTTATTTGGCATGGTCATAAATTCATTAACGACGGAGCACCCGTGGGAAGGATTGTCTTGTCACCCTGCGTGGCATGCGATGGGGATTTTTTGATTATCGGTTTGACTCAGTCATCCCAATTGAAGCTTCTGCTTCTGACTTAAGAAATTTAACCGTTCGACTTATTTCGTTCTCATTAACTCATTCATCTTAGATATAGCAGAAAAAAAGATTAATGCTCCGTATTTCCTTGCCTTAGTTGTACTCTATCTTCCCCAAGTTTATAAACGGAAAGCGTGCAACCGTCACCTAAACGGTTTGTCCTACTGGCCCTCGTTATTGTCAAGGCATCGGTATTATACCCATCGAAAATAATGCTGATACTGTGCATCGAGGCATTCCAAGCCCAAGTGATTATGGCCAGGCTTTCGGAGACAGTTCAAATGGGTCACAAGCTAGCGGGTGGATGATACTGGCGGCAATTAAATTTAAATTTTGAGCACCAGTTAAGATTTGGTAGAAGTTTCTGGAATAAAATTCGATATGCTAGTTTAGATTGGATATCGTCAGCTTCTGATTCAAAGTGGGACTGTTGGGACAATTGTAAATTAGCAGGTGACAAAAACGTTTTAGATGAAGATTCAGAGTTGTATGAACTACGCATAAAGCCGGATATTATAAGCCTATGCACATGTCGGTCTTCCAAGAATGTCCTAGATATGATACCTTCTGCATCCCACAATGTTTCTCTACCAAACGAATGACAATGTAGCTTTGGGAGAACATCGAGAGAACTTACCGATAGATTAGTTTGCGCCTGACGGATCGCTTGAAGAATCCGCTACACCCGTTGCACGCTAGAATTCCGTAGTGTTTTCCGCTGCTTACATCCCCGCAAACAGAGCAATATAATCCGCTCGGGTTGTCTTTCTGGCCGTCAGCCTCCAGTCCAACAGCTGGATAATCCTCTTCCGCAGTATCTGATATGATGTTCGTGGTCGCTGATACACCGCTTAGGGTACAGATCGAGCTAGCTGAACTGTCTCCGTTTGTATTGTTGAGACCCAAATGGGGTCTGACCCACGATTCTGCAAAAGGGACCGCTAGGCTATGCATTCTGAGATTCCTAAACGTTTGCGTATAACCGCGGCTCATCAGATTGTACAATGCTTCACTGATTTCATTGTGGTTGTTATTTTTCGTTATAACTTCCTCACTTCTACTAGTTCTGGTGCTTGTCGGAGCTTGGTCGCTGGTCCCATTTGTTTTATCTCGATCCGTTTCCAGTCCTATCAACGAGGATATAAAAAAATGTTTCCCTGATTTATTGATCCTGTCTGATGGGTAGTGATCAACTGGATTTACCCATTCTTGTGTATTTTCTGCCAACGAGTGATCAGTTTTGATGGCCGCATCATGACTAATCAGGTTTGGGAGATTCGACAAATGAGAGCTCCCACCAACTGGTTTATTTGTTTCAAAAACAGTTGTTGCTGTCTTCTGGTCGTTCAACTCTGCCAAGAAATCACCGGTCCCCACGTGTATCCTTGATATTTTCTCTAGATCTGATGTATATCGAGCCATTGCAGAACTGTGAAGACAGGAGGAGATTAAATTCAAAAGATTATCGCCGATAATTGTTCGTAATAGGGAATCATAAGTTCACTTTTTCAAATATTCCTTTTACTTTGAAATCAACCACTGGCTGTTTCGATGGCTTACTTTTCTGGTATATTTTGGGATTAAACGTTATTTATTGCAACCATCAAACCATCAAACTGTCTTTTGATGTGAAATTTCGAAAGTTTGCAGGAACATTCCTGGATGGTCGTTTTGAACACATTTATGAATGCACCAATTCTTAAAATATTTCTCTTCTGGGCAGGCGCATCATGATTCCTATTGTAAGGGCAGCCCTAATCAAAGCCTCGTTTTCCAACATCATGTAACTTGGGAAAATTAGCGACAGTAGTTCTATCCATGTGATCAGCATAATCAACGGAATTTTCTGTGTTCGTTGAACTAACCATAGAAAGTTGACCAGGCTACCGCATGGTTATTTAAAAACTCATTAGACGACTGTAGAAAACATTCATTCTAAAAGCTGCTTTGAACCTTGTCGGTAGGTAATTCAGCATACGGTACACAAAATTTACATGCAAACACGCCCCCTGTGTTAGGTTTTGGGATGTAATCGTACGTTTGTCGTCACATTACGGAAGAAAGCGCCCGTTATGGGTTATATCTTGAGAGTTCCACACGAAGTTGGTCCCAATGAACTGCGAAGTTTTCAGTTTTCAAAAAGTAAGCCTATTAAGGACTTATGTCGACAAGATAATGTAAGCCATAAACTTATTTTACAATTTCGGCAGCAGCCTATATTGTATAATATTCGGATGAATGTTTGTCTGTTACTTACACCCAAAACAACGTTGGGAAACTTTGAAGCATTATCGTATTGTTTAACTTTTGTTGCGAACCTTTACCAGCTCACAACCGTTAAAAGGATATGCGAAGTGAAAGCCAGACTAACGTTGATGTATCGAGCATCTTAATTAGTAAGCTATCCGCTGGACATCATCATATTCTTATCTCTCAACACGATATAATTTTTTGCTCATCAGCCAATGGTTTCACGTGAATGTTCATCGTTACACAAGTGGTCGGGTTGCGCGAGGATGACTTCAGTGTAAAAAGCCTAAATAAACGTAGGCTTCAATAGTGACCCACATGGCTCGGCCATGCGAAGTTTAAGTAGCACGAGAATAATTCTGCTACTTGTTATTGACTTTACAATGGTTCTGAACGATTATGTTAGCATACACAATCGGTGAAGAATCAAATAATTAGTTTACTTCTAATTCTGTTTTATTGTCATCTTTCAGGTCCACATCCGCCTTTTTCTGTACTAACGTAATCACATGACTCCAGGCATATGCTCCTTATCCCAGTCTTGTCGAGCAATGAACGGTTTCTCGCTATTCTGCTTACCCGTCAATACGAAAATCCTAAAGTCAAACCTCCCTAACTGGTTTTATCGTATTTTATTTATTCTGTGGAAAATTGGATGAACGCCTATCCCGCTCAGTGAAACCGAATTCTTTCCTTAAAATATTTGTGATTACATGGTGGCTTAATGTTCACCAACTGGAAAAGTTCGCCTGTTCTCTGGCTTAATTTTACCTGGCTTCTTCCTAATGGAAGAAATTTCGCTCGCCAATTTGCCCAGATAGTTTGTTTTCAAAAGGTATATCACTGATAATCTCCAAAAGTGGCGCAAGCAGCGCGTATTAAATACCCTCTGTAAAATCGAACTGCAGATAGTAGCCACGAAGTAGAGAATTCGCCTACCACACAATTGTCTGTAATGCTTCGATGATCTTTCCCGTCGCACTGTCAGCAATTTGCAACTCTCACTATTCATTTCTAGCCTCTGATGATGCCACCAGTCAAGCAAGCAGGAGAAATCAATAAAATTTCAGAATGTACGTGGCATTTACGACTAAGCTAAACTTTAGCTACTTTCCAGTTCAAAAATCTCGTTCTCTTGATGTGCCGTTTTGGCGAAAACATGAAAAGTGATTCAGAATTGGAAGCATCTTGAAACCATTCCCATATCACTGTGACTGGCCACTTAAAATGTGAGATTAGATACGGTATACTTATCAGGTTTGGAATGTGCTTACCAAAAATTGCGACTCGTCATATTCCCTGAAGCTAATGAACAAAGCGTGTTCATGACATATACTACTACCTTCAAATTATGGTGCCCCGAAGGCTTTTCCACCTGATGGAATCAAGCTGGATAGATTTTCCAACTGCTGGCCCTGTTTGATCGCCGCTGTATAAGAATTCTCAGTTTTGTGTAGTCACTGTTCTATCGGTGCAACTCGCTGCGTCGGCATGTGAATGAGAGATATAGGTGGATTTTATATTCCGTATAATGCCCACCATCTCATCGCACTGTAAACTCCTGCCTCGTCCAAATGAAATTACTACTCGCAAATCTAATAGACAGTACAAAATGGATCACGTCGTTTGCTAGTTAGCTACACACTTTCATGTAGTTTGCTCATTGTCCTTCGGACTCCAGTTTTCACGCAAATATCTCCGATCATTCAGTCAAACATTCACTTGGGAAGCACCAGACTCGAATTTCGCTCTTATGAGAACTAAATCGGTGCAACGGACTTTCATGTGGAAGGCTCGTGTATTACTACCTTTCCGCCATCTATTGTCCAGGCTGATCAGAATTACTGGGTTGTTTGTTCGGATGTTGTCCTCAACACAATCAGCAATGCTCAGCAGACTAGAAGGGAGACTGGGTGTATGCTGCGGTAAATTCGGTCGTACCCCTTTCATCAAGTCAAGTCTTCTGCACAAGGTGTGTCTGTTCCCGCTAACCTATTTCAGCTTGATAGTGCTTGATGGAGAGCACAATTTCTTGTGGGTAGTGCGTGTTTTGGAGTCGGAAGAGTAGCCAGCCAAACGGAAAAACCAATTACAAGTGCCACTCGCAAGTAATTGTGAGTTATACGTAGCGAAACCAGTAATTGATGACCTTTAAACTACTCTCAATTATTGACCCAATTATTCTAGTGTTTCGCTTATTGTATTCTTATGAAATGCATTCAGGTGACTTTTCTGCTGTTCTGACGAAAGGTAAAAGTCTTACTTATTTGACCATTGATAATTATCACAACCAAGTAATTTGTTTATCCAATACATATTAGAAACCGACAGACTGATAGAACTGAACATGCTCTCCACCATCCCCAGGGGAGCCTTAAATGACCAATCAGAATTGTGAATTTTAGTGTTACTATGGTATCCTAACTCGTTTTAAACAGTGGCTCGACGATTTGGACGCAGTTATATCCCATTTCGATAGACTTGTGGATTTCGTTCAAGCTGAAGGGATGTGGTAACCAATCAAATAGTGCATGTGCGGACAAGTCACCCGAGTTCCTCTGCACAAGTGGCAAGGATAATGTGTGTCAAACAGTATCACAGAAGTTTCCCAATCAAAGTTTTATTTCTTTTGCCAATTATCTCCCCTGTCTTTTTCCGTCCAATCATTTTATCCTAATGCCAGGATCTCTCTGTGGTGGACCATACACTTGGACAGAATGAGATGACGCCTGTCTGCCTCATTTAACCGATCTAAGTTGTTAGCCTGTAGACATCCGCTCGAACGATCATGCCGACCAGTCTTTTCATTCACTATCTCCCCACGACTCTGTCGCCGTAGTTTGATAATCACCACTTGACGCAAGTGAAGCAAAAAAGTAACATCAGTGGAATGGAAACAGATAATCCTGGACAAGTGTGGAAGTAATTATTTGGCTAACAGACGAACAGGTGAATATTTCTAAGCTAATGTCTGTGAAACAAAACCGAGGATGTAACTGTCCACACGGACTTAACAACGAATATCATGATTAATTACTGTAAGGCAACATTCTGCTTCCAGTGATCGCCCAGAAACACTTACAAAAGATGTTCACCAACCGTGTCTAATGCAAGTACACGGCAATAAGCTGATGGGATTTGGACAAAACGTCCATGGATTTTATAATGATTTTCTTGGGAAACTCTATTCGGGATTTCTGTTCTGGATTAGAAAGGGTGGCTTTTCGATGACATCTGTTGAGATCCTTTGTTGTTTAACAATTTGCCAGAATTCTTCATTTGACAAAAAACCATGAATATTTGCGTTTACCGGAATGTCCTTACATGTCCAACACTATGGAAGCTAGAAAAATGAATAACCACTTGATACTTTATGGACACCAGTGGGACAGTCCAATTCCGGGAGATCGTACGGGATTTCCGGAGTCTCAATGGACAATAAGAAATGCATCTATAAGTGAACAATCTGTTTATTTTGTCCGATTTAGTAGTAAGAACAGTGACATCATTAACAACAGTCGTAGTAGTAGCAACAGCAATAGTAATGAAATACCGAAACAATTAAAATGTAAATGCCTCCATATTTAGCTGGAGCAGTTTCAATCATGTTTCAAAAATAACAAGATTTCCTATAGATGTAACTCTGTAAAATTACAACACTGAAATTGTCAACAAAATACTTAATATTACTACGGAAGCTCGATTTAAGCCTGCAGCCGTCAGTCAGTTTGTTTTGTTGGTCATCTGAAGACTGAGACTTTATGTTTAATGTACCTCGGGAAGTTAGGTAACAATTCCGATACATTTTCCCTATCCCGACTTTTGCCAGCCTGCTTCGCAACACATAAAAAATGAAACCGCGCTGGCATTTTTTGTATTCGGTACTCGACTCTGTAGTTCTGGGCTGAACCGGTAATCTGTGCTGATGGTCTCACAATGGAGCTATTGCGATATCTCCGGAATAAGGTATCTTTGAGAACAAATATAAGGTTACTGACTGGATTCCGACTCAGCCGCGAAATACGTTTCTGGAAAGCGTAAGCGATATTTCGAATACCCATGACACTCGATTCATCCCCCAATTTCAGAAAGTAGTCTGTAAAGCATAGCGATACTCTGTGTTCGTGACGAAGGACGTTTTTAAGTTGATCACGGGCAGTTTGCAACCAAGAATGATGGAAATCGAATAATCCTGAAAAACTTGTCCAGGAAGTGTAAGTTGCCACTTGGACAGCTATGGTCAAGCGAGTACTAAATGCAGAAAACACTTCGGTTATCTGTGCAAACCACGTGGTACGCGGCCTGTCTTTTGTGTCACTGAACAGACTAACAACCGGATCAAATGCAAATGGCTTGATCTCTGTTTGCTGGATCAAAGAATTCGTCATCCAATTCGATCACAAATGAACTTTTGCTCCCGGAAAACTGACAGCAAAAACATGACTAATCTAGATGAATTTCGAAATAAGCTTTCGAACGCAGGTAGACTACCAAAGGTTATCTGGAGATTTTTCGGAAGCCGTATAAGCCGTATGCGGAATCTGGGGTCCGCCAAAGCATCCCTAATAATTCGATGAGAATGCTTGTCCGTGTTTCTGTGAGTCCGATAAGTGCCACAAAACATAGAGGAGAGGGTGATTTGAATACCACCGTCGGATACCACAGAAATCACTAGTGATCGCGCTTTCTGGATAAATGTTGAACATCCTCAGAAAAGAAACCGATGGACTAAAAGTGATATCTTTTGGAACATTCTCACAGGTAAACTTATTTGTCGATTGATTGACTTCTGCCAACCATCCGAAAACAAATGTACAGGTTTCATTGGGATCCTGTGACAATTTGGACAGTGATATTCTCACATTACGGTCACCCCTGACAGTCACGGATGGGAAGTGAATAACTAAATCATTGGTCGCCACATTGGTACGCTCATTAATTACTGCAGATTCAGGTGATATCCAGGCGTAACAAGAAAGCTTTACAAGCTGCATTTTACATAATAATATAATAATAACACTGATGAACTTTACCTGGGGCCCATGGAGCCGACAGATTTTTATCAAATGTCGCACCTTTTACGAAACCCACGATCGGGATTCTATCATTCTCAAAAAATTTCGAAAATATTAAATGCGCACTGCACTTTATTAGATACTAACTGAAATGGTTGTGCGGTTGTCTTCCGTTTGAAGCTTGAATGCATGTTTAGATCAAGTGAATGATCTGATTGTGCTTCGTAGATGTTTTTGATGACATTTTTACAGTACGGTCATATTATTCTTAGACATCCAGTTGTTTATTCTCAGATTAACGGTTATCTTATGGTCAGGTGAACCATATACTTTGACAGCAACATATGTCGCTTTATCATATTGGTTACTTCGAAGAGTTGTCAAACGTGACAACGAGTTTGAACTGAAACGTCACGATAAACGTATTAACTCAGTGTACGCCTTCTCAACTCTAAAATGCGCAACCTGAGCTGCAGATATTTTCACTCATCAATATATATATACTCTTCGACGAAGAGCTTCCATGCACACTCCTGTTGCTACAGATTCGATTCTGGTGAGAAATATCAATCAATTCGGAGTGTACAAGTATGTGGATGTTTAGACAAGAGAGCATCGGGTACGCATACCTGACGAGCGACAATAACCGCGAAACCGGTCGTGTGCTCCCGGGCTAATTTTGTTTACGCATCCAGATACTACTTCCTGCTTATATATATATCCTGGGGCATTCTGCCCTCGTTCCTAAGGTTGGCTCAGCCCAACTGACAAAGAATTATCAACGAATCACAGTTGTGATTCTTCTGTGGACTCTTCGACGAAGAGCTTCCATGCACACTCCTGTTGCTACAGATTCGATTCTGGTGAGAAATATCAATCAATTCGGAGTGTACAAGTATGTGGATGTTTAGACAAGAGAGCATCGGGTACGCATACCTGACGAGCGACAATAACCGCGAAACCGGTCGTGTGCTCCCGGGCTAATTTTGTTTACGCATCCAGATACTACTTCCTGCATATATATATATATATATATATCTTAATCGACGCTGACCAACAGAATTGAGATTTCACTAAACATCAGTACTTACTCAGACAATTAATGAAAACTTAAATTAGTGTATATATCATAGAGCGGCATATATTTTCGATTAGAGTTTAAAACATCTTTTTGAGAATTTTCGTCTCAGACCCTGACAAAGAAAAATAACTAAGGATGAGCAGAAAATGTCAGTAAGATAAAGACGTATACAAATCACCAGTACGGAATACTGGGTATCGGGCTTTGCTCGCAATCAAAACCATGGGGAATATAGCAAACGTATAATTTATTCATCTGTTAATGTTTCTTTACACGACCCCGTGGGAGCCACAATTCTCACAAGAATCAACCATCAACCCACCGCCTGTCCGCCCTCACTGAAGTCCTCAATATTGATGCATTCTATGGTACTGAATTGTATTATAAAATGAATTACCCATTTGGTTTGACTTGTTTTATCAACTACCTATTAAACGGTTCTAAAAGTATGTAACTAAATATGAAATATTACTGATGATTGCAATAGTATTGGTAGTAACAAGACCAAGTAATAGCGTGACTCGCCATTCAGAACAGAGATTGAGTTCCGATAAAATAACGTCCAGAAAATCTTAGTGAATTATGATAGTGATAGTTTGCCTAGACTGTAGTCCACAGGTGCCTGGCAAATCAGAAGTGCAACACATCACTAGAACCAAACCATCAATTTCTGTGAAAGACGAATATACTTCAAAAAACCCGAGTCAAGAGGAATGCGTTATTAACGATAAACAACCACTTCGACAATGAGTCCATGATGGAAATTTACGATGTAATAAACGACTATTTTTACCCCATTCCGAATTCGAATGTCTCTATTGGGTGAGGCATAATAGAAGATAATACTAAAGGTTCGGCACAATGAACGAGACATTTGCTGTGCAGATGTATAAACACTTGTAGATCAGCATCAGTACAGAAATCCACCAGTAATAAAATAATTGACAGAAAAATGTTGCGGGTAGTTGGGCCTTTATTAACCTGTTAATCTGTATTAAATAACCCTATCCGGTTCCCAGTTAGGACCAGGTAGCTATGTGAATGTGAGTAACCCTCATGAAATATGAAACACTAGTCGATCGATTTCACTATTTTCTGAAGGAATTTAGGGGCTGATATTGCACATTGGATCTGCTTGCGAAATGACTAAAATTCCTTGTGGAAATGGAAACCATTGCCTGTTTTTTTCCAAAAATTAACTGATTACCGGTTCTACAGGCAACTTTTATGGCAATTCTAATTTGTTCATTTTCAAGTGCTATCATCTTGTTGTCTAAGCTTACACCCTTTGAACTCTGTTAATATTGTTCCACTTGTACGAACTCACAAAGATCCTTTGCATGATTGTGAATCTGTTCTATGAAACCGATAAACACGTATAAGAATATATTCAGATAGCAACAAGGTCAATAACTTACTGCACCGAATAAGAAATACGGGAAGTTCAGCTGCTGGAGTCGACCAGTAATTTTGTGCTTACAGTTCGTTTTCCCGAGATGTAAGCATTTGATCTGCTCCCCCGGCTTATTGCTGTGACTCCCGGAGGCTTGCAGGGGTCGTGCCCACATACAGCATCTACACTAGCGTTCATACGAACAAGTATACAATAACACAGACGTTAAAGATCCCAGGAATATTGCCCAATTTCGGGGATGACGGTGACATTTATTTTGCGCATTTTCCAACCTAACAGCTACCCATTCCTCGCGCCACCCTTGTTTGGAGTGGATGACGAGCAGACACCCCAAGTCGCATGAGTTACTCGGGCAACGGACAGAGAGCAAATGAGACTGAATGCGTGGCCAAGCGGGATAGAAAGAGCACATACATACAGGAACAGAGCCATCTAGGAGCATCGCATCAACCATCAGGAAAGCAGGAACACAACATGAGCATGAAAAGCATCTATGGTGCAGCGTCAAACGGCCGCCGATAATCTCACTGGTTCTGTCTGTCTCACCCTCTACCATCTTCGCAGTGAGGATTTCTCTGAGGTGGGCTGATACCGGGGTCCATAAATCGGCCTAATCGGACTTAGTATGAATGTGTGCGTGTGCATTCATCTAAGTCGTTCTGATAGCATTTATGGCATACCAATCCACTACTGATTCCCTACCTCAACAGATATCAGAGCTCAGTCCACACTTCAGACATTTGTTGCACGTGCGTGCGTATGCGTATACTTCATAATGCTCAAAACACATCGTGCAACTTGTAGAGACAGCCTGTATTTGTCCTCTCACCCTGTTTCCCCAAGGAAACCAAAGAGCAAATCGAAGGCCTAAGAGGAGGTCGCTTGTAGATTATTGACCGCACTATCATTTTACCATTGGATAATCTGATATAACCTGGCCCTTGTTATACTTGAATTTCGTCGCAACTAGCTCAATCTGATCGTGCAATCCGTACATGAATTTGGTTCCACCTGTTTTCATGTTAGTCACTCTAAGAAAGATAAGCGAGAAGTAAGACGTTAGTAACATCGAACTGGTAGAAGTTGAGATATTTTCTTTATTACTGCAACAATTTGGACATCAGAAGCCAGAAATGCTATTCTGGGAGGATAAATGGAGATAAAATATGACCAGAGTTTACATGCGATTTATTGTGGGATAGTCAGTAAAAATAGTGTTAGTTATGATAAGAGGTCTGGAATGACTTTTAAGGTGGCTTGAATCCCTTCACAATTGTAATATCTTCTATGTACAGAATCGTATTTGACAGGCTACTGAATCGCGGTCTGATAAGCTAAAGTGCACTACTGCTGTGACCATTTGCTAGCACCCTGGATAGTCTCCGAAAAAAATATTCTTTAAGTGGTGAAGTCGTAAGGATAACCTGTAGGGTTCACTTCTTCACATGTATTTTTACAAGTATTTCTGTGCAGTGGCACGTAAACCGACATCAAAAAAAGCGGATAGGATGTTATGTGGAAAAGAAAAGTAACCAGCTGCTGCTAAACCGGGATGGGGAGTGCTAAAATGGTATTGTTTAGGACAACAGTAGGATAGACTGTATTGAAATCGATCGCTGAAGTTAACTTTCCCAACCCTGAAATGTATGCCTGATTGTCGCATAAGTTACTAACAGGTTTTTCCTCATAATCGCTTAACTGTTTCGTTTTTCAGCAAAAGCAATGTGATATCTTCGCAAGGGAACTAAGGAAACTAAAAGTTAAAAGAATGAAAGAGTGAATACTGGCAAGCGAATTGAAACCAAGGAGGTCCATATATGCAGTTTGCGATTATGCTTGGTTTTCACGACATGGATGGTGAATTGTGGACCGCATATGACCTACTGAGACTTCGAGTGATACTGTGTCTCTATTAACATTGGGATTACGGTTGCCGATGCCTAGTGTTTCGAGCTCCAGTGGGTATGGAACACGCCCATTCCATTACATTTATGCATATCCCTAAAGAGTTGTCTATCGAAGGCATTAACTGTGCATGGCAAGAAAATCATCCTTAATCCGCTTTCGTCACGAACTCGTTATAAATAACATTAAACAAACCCCTATTCGCCAAAATTTCATGCGAGATTCAGTATGCTTGCGTTTCATACCTCCATTGCAATGGAATTCTGTGTGGTTCTAAATGTTGATCCAGGCAGACTAATTGTATTGTGATTGTTTTGCAAGAACTGTGTGATATGTCATCAATCAATCTCACTCTCCCCTACCATCCCAATCGTTAGAATAAAATTGCTGTCTGATGAACGAAAAAACGGCACTTGATGCCTCGGAACGAACAATTTCACTACTGCGCATGCTTATCGAAGTTTAAAATAAAACCTATTTGAAATTTGCTGAATTCATTGGGGGCATTAGGCCTTATTTAGTGAATGAAACTGTAAACCCTAAATTTGACTACAGCTGTCTAATCGCTTTGCCATAAACATTTTCATTAACACTCCTATCATTATTAGGGGTTAGAAAATCATTGATTGCGATTATTCAATGCTGTATTAAAATTTCATGATGCATGCAGCTTGTATATTGGTAGTCCGCTGCTGGGAAAACATGACCTTGACCAGTTACGCGGATTTGCAAATTTCGGTTTATTGACACCCCATTGGCTACCAGACTGGTCGTCAGTTGCAGATAAGAACTGATCAAGCTGGCCGATTAAAAAGATAGAGACAAACAATGGCAATCTCAAGGACGGCAAGCGTCCTAAATATAAACAAGGAGCCAGAGGTGTCCCTGAGTGGCAGCGCAAAGTGACGAGGATGGCTGACCAATCGAATAAGACTATATCTACTCGTCATCCTTTACTAGCCTAGGCCGAACCAAGTGTTCATGTGCAACAACACTATACAACTTGTGCAAACGTTGTCATGACCAGCCTCACAGTGATTAGTTCGTGCGCTCCGCAAAGGCAAGTAAAATATCGTGCAAATAGTCAATTTCTATCCACGTGATTGTATCACTTCTTTTTCCATCATGACTTAGCATACATTGAGAAACTCAACGGCATGCAGCAGCTACAGTGGCGTCTTGTCTTTCCTCCCTGGTATCCAAGACCGACTAACCTTCATGTCTCACTGATTTCATTTTTGCCGGTTGATCGTTTCCGCCTCACTATTTACTCATCCGAAACAATCAGGTGATGTGGGCACTCTGATGCATGTAGGAAGCCCGTAAGTAGAACTCATGCACAGGGGATATAAGCAACGGAGGGTGTTGTGCATAAGCAATTCAGATTCAAGACTTTAGCTGGGGAGTTCTAATGAATCCCATTATCAGACCTCCCATGTGGATTTATTTGCTTGCTTTTGGGGTCCCAATATTACTGCACTTGGTCCTACTGACGACTGGAAGGCTTCATCGTGTGAGCTGAAACCATGCCTTCGGGCTTAGATTCCAGTCAGCGATCGTTTATGGGTAAAAATTCTCGTAGCTCCCAGTAATTTAAGCAATGCGGATGCAGATGAACCCACTCTGTTCCTTCTGTGTACGTGTTCACCGACTGCAATCCTTGTACCGTCACCAGTGCATCCTAACAAGGCTAAACTACCTTCTGCGTAAACCAACTGATACTAATGTCATGGTTTTTTGGGAGGTATAAACTCATTGCTCTATAGCAAAGCTCATTTGGACGATTTTGGGATGGGCCTCCCTCTTTCAGTTAATGGGAATAATTGCCTTCTTGCTATCTGACCATCACTCATTTCTCGTTAGAACAAACTTCAGGCGCCAATGTCCCCTCTTTACGTCAGGGGCGCTCCAAGACTTACTAAGTCACAATTAACCAAGAATTGGCATATTTTCAAAACTACTGGTCATTTTCAGCCATTTCCTTCTAATTTAATAAGATATTAGTCTTCATTTATTTGTCCCTGGGCGTCTCCAGCAGTTAATGCATTTAGAAGCTCCTTTAACCAACTCATTCATCAGTCTTTTGAATCATGCAGGTTGGAAGATGAGAGTTACCCCATCTGATAAAACCAGTCAGCACGGATCACCACCGGGTTTCGGCCTTAATCGATCTCCTATGATACCGTGATTTTCAGCAAAAGCTCTGCACCAATCCATCAAGATTGACAGGTAGGTTTAGAAGGATGCACTTTTCGGATGCTAAATTTAGGGCATTTTGCAGCCTCAGTCCAGCAGCCGATGCGGAAGCTTTGAGAGTCGACGAAACGGTCTGTGAATGGGACAGTTTGCCCATCCACAATCAGCAGAAGAACATTTTGCTAATTTGGAGCTACAGTTCAGTCTGACTGCAGGATAAGCTCTTCCCATTAGCTGATCCGGCGTCTGTTTCTTAATTGGTTTCCTCATGTTCACATCCTTAGGTGGTAATCAGCAAGGTAGTTCATTCCCTAGGATATTAAAAAAACGGGAGGTTTTCTATCTCTTCGTTCCAGCATTTTTAAAAGATGATCTAATGAAACAGCAATTTATGTTGAGTGTTTGGAAAGAAGGCGTCGGAGAAGCTAGCTGGATCTCGCGACAGTTGCGGATGCCCTGACCAGGTCACGACTACTTGACTTTTGTTTGAGCACCATTATGCTTTCCAACGACCATTGTTGCTGTACTTAGACCGACTGGTTATCTTCGTCTCTGATGGTTGGGTGAAAAAATGATAGTGCCTACCGAGGAATAACGCGCCATCACTGTAGACATTGGTTCTCAAACAGTTGTTGTGCCACACCTTAGGTCGGATTCAATCATATGATTAGCTTTCGCGCCATTTCAGTGTCTCCAGGACAGAGCAGCACGCTTACCCTATATTCTTATTTCTCTTAGGTTATGTGACATAAGAAAGTTCTACAGATAGCTTTGTTTAATAATACAGAATCAGTAGTTAGAGCATTCGCGATGAAAAGGGTTTTCATCTTATGATATACTAATCACATGACCTTACCGAGAAGTAATATCTTTATAAGCCACTGTATTTTAGACTGCCTGATATTTGGGGCATTGAAACACTGAGACTACTTTCTATCTTAGAAGTTCAGAGTACTTCTGCATGACTGACAGTCGCCTGTGCTTTCACTTACACTTTGCGGTAGTTAGCAACGGAATGAAGCTTAATCATTACGTATGACGAAAGGGAGAGAACGAGAGGTGTTTCTCAAATTTATTGCAACTCCCGCACAGCCGTGAAATCCAAAGTTACCCAGGGAAAGCTCCGGCGTCGTATGCTGCCATTTCAAATCTAGTATCTCGCTTTGGAGTCGTCATTCCTCTGTCTGATTCCCGCTATCCCCGCAGCAGTGTTCTAGTAAGAAATGAACATTTGGTGGAAAATAGAGTGGTGCGTCGTCTCACGTAGGATACTGATAGCTGCCCGCATATATATATAGTCACATATACTGCCTATGGTGGCTGTGATCCGCTGGCATGCCTGCCCATCGTCCACCCATCCATGAAACCTGACCGTGGATGGACAAGCTATTACCAGGCTATAACTTATCGTAGAGAGAAGTTAGCTCCTGCCCTACCTTCGTTTCCATCTATTTTTACGCTGTCCTCGATCTGCTAAGATTTTCGATGGCAAGAGACATTAAGAGATATGTAGAAAAACCCAAGGTCAATAGCGCGTGTCACAAGATTGATGCATGATAGAAAATTGTTAAAAAAGTGTCCATATGTCTACAGCTATTAGAGACAGTGAATTTTGTTTTACCACGTTGATTTTTTGCTTATATTCACACCCCTTTTTACAGTTTTATTGCTTTGGCACAGACTAAATTCAAGTTGACGAAATATGTACATACATGCGCTGTTACTCTTATTGCTAATAGTGTACTTTTGCGAACTCCGTTGCTTTACTACCTACGCAATGTAATAGTAAATAGGTATGTTAATTCACTTACCTGAAGTGTGACACTGATCAGTTCAATACAACACGTAGTTTTCACATTAACGCCTACCGTTGTTTTGTTAAATTATAAGGTCCCAATGAATCCCAATATCTCTTAAATATCATTCACAGTATTTTCAAATCGCGTTACATCTGAAGTAATTAACTCAAAGATTAGTAATCCCTTGAAGTATTCGCCGTTAAAAATTACTGTTTCGTTCATGCGAATCCAATGAGTGTCCTGGGAAGCAGGTTTTTTAACGGGTAGTATTCACGTATAAAAATAAAATCAAACAGTGTCTCATTTTCCTCTTGTATTATTTACTTGAAACTAGTGAGTTTTGAAACACGCAGAGCCGTTGGAGCTCACGTTACGTTTCATCCTCAACACCTTCTGTCATCCAAGGGATATCAAAAGTACCACTTCTTTGTTTGTTTCACTCATTTCTTTGGTCCGGTTCAATTAAGGAATGTTCGAAATCAGTGATAGGCTCTTTCAAACATCTGTTCTTCTTCGTCTATCTCCCCTGTTCTTCTGTAAACCTAAATTAGTCCCGCATTCTGCTGATGGGCCTGACAATAGACAGATAAGAGTATGCTATCAGTAAGGCAGGATGGACCCCAGTTAGCTAATTAATTAGTTCCTTGACTGTGAATGTGACCGAGCGTGAATATGATGCACACCCTCCCTATGCACGCTTGACCACAGCGGTTGTTCAGGCCAATATCAATGACTTACGGAAGCATCATCTATCCGCTTCATCACCGATCCTTGCAGTCTTCGTTCGAGCGATTGGTGATCCAGGCGGCTCAACGTCACCGTGAAGGCACCGGCAACAGGCGATTGCTTTGCTGGAGGGGACGTGCATGGGTAAAGTGGATGCCGTTCCATGTCAGTTGATCTGAATAGGCTGTGCTCATTGGATCGTATATGAAAACCGTCTGCTGACCCAAGGCTTGCGGCAGTGCTGCTTGCAGGGGAAGCTACTAGCTTGCTAGAAACTCAAGTGACAAACGAGAATATGAATTAATTTTCTTTCAACCCCAGAATTCTATGGGACATTTAATTAGGGTGAATTGCATTTCCATCACAGTCAAGTAAGGCGGCGAATAAAATTTGCTTTGAAAATGAATAGCAGTTGAAATAATTATCACATGAATATACTTTGCAACTATTCATTCCAGTTAGTTGTTACTGGGGAGACTAAATTCAAAACGACTCATTTTTTCTGCTGTCATGTAAATTGGTTTGTTCTCTGAGTGATGAAAAGTTTGCAATCAAATTGTCCAGCTCAGCGAGCAAACCAAAGCTATCCTGTTGAACCTGAACTACGAGAGAGAACATCATTCTCTAACCTGCTATATAAGATATATGTCTTGTAAATTGACTTATGCAGTTAGAACGGTGTTAAACATTAATGGCACCAAAACACAGATTGCGAAATATTATACAGGAACATCAAAATCTCTAAGACAAGCAAGGGAAAGGATCTGTTTCTTCCCTAACTGACGGATTTGCAACGAAGACTGAGTAATTCACCTAAAGTGAATTGGTAAATATTTACGCATTTAAAAATTCTAACATTGACCTTGATTGTGACTAAACACATACATGAAGTTAATGCCGTGTCCTAGATTATCCCTGACAAAAACTAGAATAATTATGATATTAATTCAGATGTTCTGATTTTTAAATGATTAATGCAATGTTCCTTCTTGTACGAGCGAAAATTCGATCAGTCATGAAATACACGTTTACTCCATCCTTTTTAACAAAAGTCAGTAGCTCATATCCATCGCGACCAAACTGGGATAAGTACATGAGGCCGAGTCCAGAAGAACAACTACTCGTCTGTGGAAGCCATCTTTGTGCAGTTCACGGGGTTGAATCTCTGCACCACCTACCTCTTATCCGCCATTGGTAGCGTAAGGCAGAAGATTTTCTTTTAGCCATCAACTGTCTACCTGAACCATGTGTGCGAACAAGTCATACCAGCCTACCATGAAATATCCGCTATTTGAGCATGACATGTAGCTGGAGATAAAAAAGAACAGCATTGCATTACCACTTTGCATGATTGTTCATCTAATCAACAAGAAACCATGGAAGCATTGCACTACTGCATCATCCTCTCAAGGGAATGTCCTCTTTCGGAACTAGATTGTCTGCAAACCAGCGAATGCATCAACTGCCTCTTGGTCATCCAGCACCTTTGACGGATAGATGCTATATAAAGCGGCGTCTAAGTTTACTAAACCTTTGAGGGTACACCTCCTTCCAAAAACTGACCTTCAGTGGCAATGCTTTACCGTTCAAAATCATTTGTCCTTTGTTGTTTTCCTAGTTCTAGCTTGATGGATGTGTAATGGGGGATTGAGTATCTGGATAATTCTGCGGCAGATATTTTATTTCCGAATTCAGGTTTGATACTGCGCAAAGTGATTGAAACTTATTAAACGAACTTACGAAGGTGCTTTTGGGGATCTAATTTATAGGCATATTCGAGTGAGATGAGATGTCTGTGTTCCTTGGCATACGTAAATCAGTGTTGACACAGCGATGGACTTTCGAATGCATTCATTAACTTGGCCTGAGTATTACTGAAGAAGCAGGGCCAGCCCACAGAAAGCGAAGACCCCAAGAAAATCACTAGTTTGAATCAATAACTGATGTCAGTCACCTTACAGGTTTTCATACCCATATACCTGTTCAGGCGTATAGTTGCCGAAAAGCACCGATGACTTCATGCCGGCCAGGGACGAATTGCTGGCTGCGCAGTAGCCAATCCAATATGACATTGGACTTCTAAAACTAATGAACTCAAATGAAGGATATGTATTTCTGGGTACTAGTCAAAATACACATTCTAAATACAGAGCAAGATCAGAGCAAAAGTTCTTGCCAGGTGCAAACAGTTATCAGTAAATCGCATTTCCACTTGGAACCATGGTACTATAAATTCGCTATAGGGTTTCTACCTAACAATTCTGCTACCGATCTGTCATCGTTAGGTTCGAGTCTCATGGTTCCTAAAATATTAACTCTTATCTTGTTACTCTTCACGTGAGTTAATGGATTTGTATTCACTGCAGTTTATCCAACTGTTTACCTAGATAAGTTTGTTCTTATCAATCCTTCTAACTATTTGCCCACAAGAAACTTCGTTTGTCAACCACCAGATTTATACGCAGTTTCCCGGTCTTCTTAACCAAATTATAACTCAGGATTTTTGTTACAGCACGCGAGAACAATGCATGAGATTGGTGAACATCTACGTTGTTGTGCTGTCTTGATTCACGCCCTACCCTTTTCATCCACGCAAATGATGACTGTCGGACACACGGTGGGCGTGCTGCGGGGTGGTGCAGCACGGAGAAACCGCTAACTGACACATATTATGACAAATTTTATTTAATTAGTCTTGAAGCTTGCTTCAGTCGGTCTACTGTCAAGCTGTTGTTTTGTTTCTTGAAACCTAAGGACGGTTTGACTCTTCTGAGGTAGGAGAGCGAAATATGGTCAGAATCGGAGGTGATATACTAGTTCCGATCAATCTTTAATGCTGTTTGAGGGGTGGAGTAGTTTCTTCACAGAATTATTCGCACTGCTGTATCATTAATTGGATATTTTCAGATGAACTGGAATTCCCTACTCTAGACTGTTCGCTATAACTTATTTTTCGACATGCATCTTACTGTATCAAAATGTAATGATATTCATTTCTAATTTGAGAAAGTAACTACTGGGCTTCATGTATAAGCAAAGTAATAATAACTGAAATGAAGTCCATAAGATATGTAGAAGCAACCCACTCGCGAATGCTCACCGGATGTAAACGTATTAAAAATGATCCACAAATATGTGACCTTTGTCACTCGAAAATTTTGAGCGAGACCAGTATTTAAACTATTGCTTAGCTGTTATATGACGTCACTTTTGTCCTACTTTACAACCTGGTGGCTAGTGATTTTAAATTAGTTTAATTCTAAAAACATCGCATTACATGTGGTAAACCACCAATACAGCGATGAGGTGCTTTCAACTTACTCTTATTAAGCCTAATTTTTCTGTACACCAGACCACTGGTATATGTATCCTGGAGCTCAGCGGTAAAGATTCAACATTCGATGGAATTAGATGAAATTGGTTTGAGGTGAAATGACTTGAACAGACCAATAAGAGGAGCCATTTTTGACCTTCAGCAGAAAGAGTACACTAAGCAAGCTATTTTACGGGAACCTGATCACCTCTTAGAGACTGGCGTATTCATAATGAGAAGAGATACTAGCCACGGCCTAAAGTGTGAGGTTAGTGTCAAATGGAATACCTTTTTTTCTCATTTCATTAAGTGGTTTCGACAAAAAACAGTTTAACTGACTCCGAGGACTCTTAGCAAAATGAAGTTAGACATTAGTAATGGTAACAATGGTTAGACCAAACATAAGATTCAAGAACATGCTCACCAGTGATTACCTGTTTCATACTTTGAAGACCTAAGGGTTAATAATGATAGTGGATTTCCTCGTGCAGTGTAGTTCAAGGTCGAAAGCTTTATATGCTGAAAGCTGCCAGACTAAAGGGTGAAATGGACTGAGCGGAAGAAATAAGCAGCAGAGAAAAATTCAGCGGACATTATGGACGACTGAGAGACTGACTGGTGAACTAATTGGTCCATTGACTGACTAACTGGTTGGCTTAATATCAGGTCCCGATGGTTGGCTTAGTGACAGAGTGACCAACAGGTTGGTAGACAAATTTTATTTATGACTGGCCAAAGATTGACAAGTACACTGTGAAAAAGAATGACCGAATGACGAATAGTTCGACTGATCGACTAAATGATGGAGTTACTTAGTATAACAGCGACTAACAGAAATAACCGGCTAACCGACTGTATGGGCGAACGACCAATTCATTAGCGGGATAAATGAATGAATGAACAATCACATGATACAGAGACAGCGGTTAAGTGATCGATTGGGTAAATAAGTGAAAATCAACTGAACGACCTAGTGTTTGCATACGTTGACCAAGAGATTCACAACGAGATGTCTACTTAAAATGGCAATCAGTTATGCCTGTGGTAATTTTCCCCAGTAATATTTAGAAAAAGAGATATTAGTTGTAACAGCTAGAAATTCAGTTAAGTGGTAATTTGTTTTACAGTCCTTTGGTATTTTTACCTAACAATGAATTGGGGGAATATTTTTACCCGTGATTGCTGAATTCATTTCAAGTGGCTTTGCCCCGGGAAGGATTTGAACCATCTGTTTCGTGGTAAACGACCATTCACGAATGTGTTGGTTGCACTATTTCTGCCAGACCTCAAGAGCTTTGGAATATTCGTATGTTAGGCCGGACCCAGCAGGTGTTCCAACGCAACTTGCTCTTCATTTTCATTTCGGTATTACTGAGATCCCGTCAGTCCAGGGCTATTCCCCCTTGCTCATTTCCATATCAGCTCACGTGCATTTACCTGTACGTACAATAGCTAACATGCAACTTTGCTAACTCACGGGGTTAGAAGAAAGCCTATCAGTAATTTTGTCCGTTACTGGAGACTGAAGCGATTCCGCGAAAAGTGCCAAGTTCCAGTGACCCGTAAGTTATGTCACCGTGGTGGTAGAAAACATGTGTGAGTACGTCTCGAGTTGTCCTCACTAAGCACGACTAAATAGTCACACTCCATAAGATGCACACGAACATGGATGGATTTTCTCTTCACGAGAATGTCTTCAAGGCAATTTCTGTGCTGTCCCGCAGAAACCACTCAGCGAAGAGAAAGGAACACTACTCAGGTACACATCCACACGAATCCCTAAGCCGATAGAGAGACAGAAGGACGGGTAGACAGATAGACACGAAATCATATAGTTGTTTCGCGGTTAATTGAATCAACAAACTAAGGGGGCACTTAGAGCGTACCTCTTCATGACGATCACAATGAATCCTCTCGCCATGGGTGGTCAGCCTCGGGCTTTCCAAACGGGTGTTATTGTGTGCCGGCCGGCAACCGATTTAATCATACCTTAGGGAAAATGCTACTGTTTGATTTTGCAGATGCAGAGCACATTTATTTACGTGAAACTAGTATCCGTTATCCTCTACTCTTTTCTACCTCTTTGGAGATCGTCTGTACACAGTATCATGTGTGTAACCGGATCATACGAATTCACTTGCGTGCTGATTGGGAATTTAAGAATGTCGGTCATTAGTGTTGTCAGTGGAGAGAAATATGCGGTTCTTCACGTGGGTAACCTTTTTTCGGAAATTCCCAAACACAATACGATCACAGTTAGACCTTGACAAGCTCATACGCCATTAAAATATTCAGCCCTCATTGCCAGTTACCCGTTCATTGATGAAAAACAATATTTACAGGGTCCAAGAATGAAAAGTCTCTCATTTTAAGAGAATTGAAAATAATACGTGGTTACACCCAAGGTTTTATTACTATCAATTGTTCCACTCCGTCGTTCGAACATTTCCTCTAAGTGTTTATAACCATCCAGCGGGCATAAAAGTGTTGAATCAAGGTTATGTTCCTTGTCAGGAATTGACAGTATTTAATATTCACACTGTAGCAGTAGGACTTGAACTCGAGATTGACAGGGGTGCACAGAAAACTCCCAATCGTTAAGTGATCCGATAAGCTAAACCTCAATGCACTTTAGTTTGCAGAAATTATAAATAGTGGAAGTAAATATGAGTTTTCGATAGAGAACTTTGCTAGTTGCGTTCAACATCGTGAGATGTGGCACAGAATTAAGACTCAGAAATGTAGTGGGGGTCAGTGAGATTTGCTGTTTGCTATTTATTTTGGGAAATTCATCAACGTTCCACTGAAACTCTCATCGCTAGTGAATATCAGTTCAAATTTCATTCCCATAAGAAAACTTACAAATTCTTGAAGTCCATCAGACCGAAATCCAATTAATGCTTTGGGTTTTGGCCTATCGATTAACGTTTTCAATCTACCCGGTGAGGTAACTTTGTTAACAAACAGTAAAGTAATGAAATCATCCTCAAACTAACACATCGTGGGTCGCCTCTGTTTTGAACAGCATGACTGCAGGATTAAGTGAGCATGAAAATGTGCAATTTTTTCCCATGTTAGGAGACTGGTAGAGAATTATGAATTAGCTCTGAATTCGTTAAACATAATGGAGCTAACTGTCCGAGGTCTTCTGGTGTAATGGCAATCAGTTGCAATTACCCCGGCCGATACATTTAGGTCTCCAGTGCTAAGCCTGTCGTTGTTGCATATACTAATATAAATATCAATACGTGTTCTGAACTATCAGCAAAAATCCTTATTGTTTACCGGAATTAGATTAATTTTTGGTTATACGTACGTGATTCCGGCTATACCGCGTGAAACTTTTCACAGTATCTCAAGATGACTACAGTTTTTCTTCTATTTGTTCTTGTGCACGTGTCAACCCATCAAGAAACTCTGGAATTAATTGAATCTTGAGGCCGGTCTTGCCCGTGGCTTCGTTTTCCACAGCCGGGGATTGCACAACTAAGAGTAAAACTCGCTCTTCGGATTTTTATCGGCATCTTTGTGATATTAAGATTAACTGCATCCACTAACCCCTGGAACAACTTTCACTAATCTGGACTTGGGCGCCTTCTGATTCCGACGGATTACTAGAAACAGAAACCGCGATCTCAGTCCGCTCACAACTCCCTGCTCTCCGTCTAGTGACTCAATAGGTAGTTGTCTGGAAAAGCTAATTCAAGGAAGTATGTTGTGATTGAAAAACTGATAATTTCTTGGCACACTTCCAGCAGGAAGTGAAAACATAATTCGGAATCAATGGCCCTGAGTGATTGGAAAAATGCCATGGAAAATATTCACAGGGAAATGGGTTTGCAAAAGTGTTAATATATGACAGAAAATTCACAAATGAGGCTAAAGATTTTGGATGGAATCATCTAAACGGCTAATTTGAATCAGATGGCCAATGATATTTGAGAACTGAATGCGATAGGTCAAAGCATTACGTAATATGATTCAAGAAGTTGTCGTTTAGTAACGGCACTGGACAATCTAAAGATACAAGGGTAGTGGATACTAAGTCTTCATGATCGATTATTTGGGTTAAACATCAAAGTAGCATTAATGGCATCGCACTGATAGGCTGAGTGATCAACGAGTGTTGATCACAAAAAGCCAATATAAGTGACGTGATTTTGGTTATTCGAGAAATGGTTTGTGCTGGCCCAATTTGGTTTATCTCTTTGACATTTGTGGGCGCGGCGATAACTGCACGAAGCAAGAATAGATAGGAGAATTTCGGGACAAGACAAGGACATAGGTGCTCTTACTTTTGTATTTTAATACAAAAGAAAACTTTTTAGTCCCTTAACGAAAATCCTGCAGACTTACAAAGGAAGAAACTAATTCAGTCACTGTTGATGAAAAGCCAAAGTGTACTTTGAATATTCACTGATTAACTTACAGTTTTCAACAAGGTGCTTTCAGATGAGAAAGCCGAGCTACAAATGAGTTATTAATAAATTTTCTTATTTTCGACGCTGATAATTGCAGTAAATTACAAAAGCGTTTCTCACTACAATCTCATCTGAATCGTTAGGAGTTTGAATGGATGGGAAGTTCATTTTTAGGATCACACGGTGATTCGTCGGAAGATTTTCGTCGGCCAGCCAAGGCTAACGTTGAGAAAGGGGACACAAGGCCAGAGAGTATTGACTTTTCTTCTCAGTAGTATATTTTGCAAGCGGATGGATGAAAAAATTACCTCAGAATCACATGACTGGTTTCGCGAATCACTATGCGATTCTTAAATGGACTTACCATCCATTCACGCTCCTAACGATTCAAATGAGATTCTAGTGAGAAACTAAGAATGGAGCGCACTAGTATACGGATAGTTGGACAGAAGAATGCGTGGTACGGATAACTGAAGAGCAGCAATAACGGCGAAACCGGTCGTGTGCTCTCGGGGAAATTTTGTTCTGAGGAGAAAATACAAAAAAGTCCATATTTTATTTGAAGTTCGGTTATTCTCAGTAAAATGAGTGCAACATGAGACAAAGTGATAGGTTGGGACGAAAATTCTCACACTATCTGAAATCAACATCAACTGGGTCATTATTTTTTGTCTAGAATTACTGCGAGGCTCGAAAGTTTACTGGCTTTCAATCCTCCCGGATATAACTTCTGAAGCTTTCGACAAAATCATTCTTAGATACTGGACACCACTTAAAGGTACGAAAGTGTAGTCGGATCTGATATCAGGATTAAGCCATTCTGAGCTAGGCGACAGATTGGCATTATGTTGGTTTGTCGAATCGATCCTACAAGTAAATTTGGGAAATTAGCCCAGAGTGAACCTATTCGAATATACTCAAGTTTCTAAGAAAATCGCCGTTCTTCATATTAAGGAAGGTTTTAGAACCAAAACTTGGACTTCGCAGGGTAACTTTTGAACGAATGCATGTGCACATTTTTTCCTCCCTTTATTTTTACTTTGCCCGGTAGGAATCATATTGTTATGGCTCCACCGTTGGGCATACTCATTCATACGTTCACTTCATTGGAATAAAATGACCCTGCCACCTTGTTTTGTCCGACCCACAACTTAAACCGGTTGCTTTGTACTACAACTTTTCTCGGACCATTTGACCCGGCCGCCTTGTTTGGCTGTTGCTGAAATATACAAGTTTACTTTATTTCGTTCTGATCTGCGGTAACTGTTCCTCAGTTTATTTTCCGCTGGTTTGGACAAGTGACTGCATTAGCATTTAGCTAACTCAAAATGGGAGCTAAATTCGAATACCCAGTTTGCCTGCTATTGGGTGGCTTCCCCCTGGCTGTATGGTCGCTCCTCAATCGTCCTTAATGATAGGATGTTTACATTTTCGTCAGCATGTAAACAAAATAAACAGATAAACACACAGCAGACTAAAACTTGGTATCATCGGTGAACTTGCAAACCGTTTCGTCTAGTGAAGTTTTTGAAGTACCTGAAGAATGTCATGACTGTTTACCCTCGTCGGTAATTATTGCATTCCGAATTTGTCTAACGATTTATCTGGGGAAAGTTAGATTTTGGTTTCGAACCAATTACCTTGATTCATGAATGGATTAAGCACGAAAATGCTTCATAATTTTAGTTCGCTCGTTCCAACGGTAGACTGCAATTAACTTTGTTCCTAATCATAATGAACATTTTATAGAGAAAATTACTCCTCGCCCCTAATTTAGATCTAGCCCACTGCCGTGTTATCTCGCAGAAGACAAGATATTTCTAAGGTAATATTCGGATTCCTTCTTCAGCGCAAATCCCGATGTGTTTCGGACTTTCTGTCTCATGGCTTCCATCGAAATGCAGCCATTGGCAAAGCTCCGGCTTCATGACTTCCCCAATGCAACTGTCGCAGGTTCGGCAATTGCTCAAATCTAAGAGTTTGCATTATGACATCTTGAAGTTGACCTTGGCCTCTTTCTTTATATATTCCCTTGAATTTCTATGATAATTTGCTAGACGCAAGAATGTTGCTGTCGTTGCTGTTTTTATTATTATTATGTTTCATACTACTCAGAGCACAATAGGAATTTTAGAGGTTATTTCAGATTAACCTACCTTTTGATTGTTCCATCAACCTTTTGCAACTAATGTGGAACATGATATGATCCCGTCAAGTTTCGAAAGCGTAACATGCGAAGAGAATCGTCCTAGCATTTCACTCATGTGAGATTAAAACCTTTGTTGCAAACATGCATTGCACAAAAGTTTACCTTTTTTTCCATTTTATCTATTGAGTTCCAAAGTACAGTTTAGCGCGTCTGAAACGGTTCGTTCATTCACCTCAAACTCGGAAATGAACCACCATTTTGCGTGCCCCTCTCACTCTGTTTTCCTGTCACCTCACAAATTCATTTACAAGCTACGTCAGTCATTTCTGTTAGAATCATTGCAAACGCTACCCATTTGGAACTGAGTTGTTTTCCAATTATTCCGCATGTATTTATAATCAGAAGAATGTGTCTGTCACATAGTCATATTTGTGGATCAAAGTCCGTGACCAAATTTTTGACAGCAAAAGAAGACTGGAGAGAATAAATACAAATGATTTTCGTAGAAAACGTATGCAAGAAGCAATCAGTGTTATGGTAAAAGCACACCCTTACGTATGCTCGTTTGTGTATACGTCTAGCTGATTTTGGTTTGGTTAAGTCGCCTCGTAAGCAGTCTGAAAACGACCACACAAATCAGGACGCCAGTGATCGGAACAAATTAGGTTTGTGTCGTCAAACTGTTAGTCTTTTTCTTCTTGATTGTATCCTGTGTGGGTCGCGTGGCGTTTATAATTGTCTGAAGTGTATCTGCCTCAATATCCCCGAGCGCCTCCCTGGCCGTTTGAGGGGCAGGAATGAGAGATGGTAAAAGGATGACGACCGAAACGGGAACAAACTCACTCACTCTCCAATTTGCCCAATAGCCCGTTTCGATACATTCTGCATACCCAATGGTCCTTACCGATTCCCACTTTTATATCTCTCTTTTCAGCCTAATTATCTCACAACAAAACCAACAAATTTCTGTCTAACTCAACCCAAGTTGATCACGCGCTTAACTTTTCTTCGCACACCGGCTTATTAGAAAAAGCAAAGAAGATATTCAACTTTCTTGTGTAAAATGTGGATTCAAGGTATTGGGTTTAAAATTTCGATGATTGTATCAACGCGATAAGGATAGATCACATACAATTAAATGCATACATGTTCGAAACTCAAAAGGTAATTTTGCATCAACAGCCAGCCGTCCCTATTTTATTCCCTTACGCAGCATAGGATCTCTAAAGGAAATATTACAACCAATCTTAGTAGAGGATAAGTTCTATTCGGTGTCACTGAATTAGCACAACCTTTGCCACTAAGGTAAACTCGTCAGAATATGGAAAGCGAAGGCTTATTGTGATGAGGAAATAACACGAAGTTGCAAGCAAAAGATTACTGAGTCGTTATAGACCAAAATCAAGGTAGCGAATTCACGCAATCAATAAAATTCGTTCACTCAGTCAGCACTACAATGAAAACTATACCTTAACAAAACCCTTCATAGAAATCTCTCCATTAACTATGAAATTCCTCTTTGACTACAGTTGCGAATTATCTTGAGTGATTTTCCGATAAGCGGAATTCCGAAATGTATCAAAGTGGACTTTGGGCCCCGGATGGCCCTTAGACAAAATGAGGTATTTTTTCTTGACATGGAGCTAGCAACAGAACTGTTCAATTTGTGTTACCA
Source organism: Fasciolopsis buskii (assembly GCA_008360955.1). Classification (NCBI taxonomy): domain Eukaryota; kingdom Metazoa; phylum Platyhelminthes; class Trematoda; order Plagiorchiida; family Fasciolidae; genus Fasciolopsis; species Fasciolopsis buskii. The sequence continues at coordinate 61,395 of LUCM01004803.1, read as the reverse complement.
TGTAGTGAATAATACCGAAACTAAAATCGTTTGTGGGATTTGAAGTCTTAATAACCCTTGTTCACTGTTTTGCAGTACATAAGATTATCATTTTAGGGTGTTTTATTTGGAATACCAATCCACAAATATTAGGCCATGTGGACGAGAAATGAGAAGAAATATTTAATCACCAAAGCATTGGTGTGAGTATATATGGATAAGGTACGACGTAGAAGTAGGCAGTAACTTGGCATTTGAGGTGGATGACAGGTTTACCTCGTAAAATAGTGCACGCGCTGATTTGAGTTCTAGATTTATGTTTTTGCACAGCTTTCATTTTGGGCGTTCGATTGGTATCGTTGATGAGTGCTTGCTACGTCAATGCACAAATAGACTTGATTTGGCGGGATACATTCAACAATTTGGATTCGTTTTGCCCGCAGCATCATCGCAGATTTTATCATATCCGACAATATCCTTAAAATTAGGTCCAGAAAAGCTTGCCGGGGAATTAAATTCAAGCGCGTTCTAACGAATGAAAAACTCGTGATAATTACCTAAAGCAGTTCCTGCAGAAAGTTGATTACAAAGAAAATTAATGCGTTGTGCAATGTCTTTCTCAAAGTTTATTACATTTTTTACCAAAAATTAGTTTTTCTATGTTAATTCAGTTCTAAACATCCTCGATCATGATATCTTGTAATTTGAGATTCATATCACTCCATTCTACTTGTTCTAATACCAGTGTGTTCGAAAAATTAGTTCTTTTAGTCAAATTGCATTGAATATCTTTGCATCTACCCCACTTCCCAAATTATTTCGGCCCTATATCCAGCTGGCCTCTTCTACACCAGACTGCCATATGATCCATAACACACGAATAAATTTGCGCACGGGCAGAATTAGTTGCACTGATTCTCGGTGCCTTGTCCTACAATTCAGGAGCAATGTGTGCGTGTTGGAAACGAACTTTCTTATCCAACTCTGAATACTTTTGTTACGCATTGGAAATATTCTGACCTAATTCCAAACTCACTTGGAGACGGCTTAGCGATCCCTATGACGCCTAATTGATTACTGGATCGATAAATCCGACGTGTCAGTATTGTTGGATCCGTTGGTTGAGAGGCTGAGTAATGTAGGAGATTCAAACAGATAAACGGAATATGAACCTTTGTGTTCGCCATTTTACTCGCGCTGTATAAACTACTGCTTTTTCAACGAAAACCATTTGTTTTTAATTGCAATCACACCAGTTGCTAACTTCGTACCGTCATGCCACTGTACCAATTAGATGATTTTTTAGATCAGACAATTTTTGTTGGCTAAATGCAAAGGAAACCGGAATTTTCTTTCTACTAGTGACCCATAAATTATTACAACAACCAGCATTTGCCATTGTCATATATTTTTCAACTTTAGCTCTGAAACAAGTCGTTCGTCGTTCAGCGTCCATCGCGGTTCCACTGGATTTGTTTATATTCTCCAACCGCACCACACCAATGACCGTCTGCTTATATTCCGTTGTATACTGCTGGCCAATTACAGTATAGAATTCAGTCATTAGGTGAGCAAGAAACACACTTGGGTTCGAAAATTTACACAGACACTGAGTCAATGGATGTTGCGAGACTTCATTGACCTACTCTGTCTTGCGCATCAAAAAATTGTCATAGAATGGCTTATGCCCGTTTGACTGTAAAAAGCTGAGGGTCATGAATGAAGTTCTTGTTACCGACAAGTACTACATATTAATCTCAGCTATTATTTTGCCTACCTGTTTAAGTAAATGCATTTCGCCGTAGCTAGGCGTTCATATTTGTCCCTGTGTAGTGACGCACAGGTTCGATGTGGCTGAATCATACCATTTGGGCAGACAGGTAGCGGGTGTGTCGAATTAATTATTGATTCGTATTATTGATATTTTTCCTTTTAGTTGCTTCACAGACCGGTATTCATCTTTCAAGAAACTTATTGCAGCCAAGTGTGCATTTAATCCTAAAACAGGCATTTGAGTATCGGTCATTTTCGTTTTGGGTTTCAGAAATTCCGTCGAATAATTCTGCGGTTTATAATTGGTTTAAGAGAGCGAGAATCAGACAAGGGAGTCGACGAACCTTGGGCCTTCCGGTTCCATTTCAGTTGCTTGCGTACGCTTAGAAAATTTCCGTTGTTTAGGGTCCCACAGATATCAAAAAATGGTGTTTGCCTTTGGGTTCGTTTGACTGTTATGAAGCTGCAACAAATTTCTCCTTTTTTGCGTTAGAGGAAGGTAATTATAGTCAGCATGGATTTCGCAAATAAATGGATACCGGCCCGTACTCATTTAAGTAACAATTTATGAGTTCTTCAGATAAAATTCAGCATTAGTAAGATCAGTATTTCTTACAGCCAGACTTCCAAACCCACTGTGATATTTCTGTTCTAAATATTTTTCGTTTATTAAAGCTTTCTGAAGACGGAAATCAAAGGCCCAATGGAATGGAGTTGGAATTTTATGAATTAGATTGTGGTTGCATTGCTTAGCATACATAGAAGTGCCGTCGATGGTGACGCATTTAAAACTTTCTACGGTTAATATACTTAAGGATCTGGTAATTGCTAGGAGAAAAAGGAGCATAAGCAAATCCGGTGAATTTATTTGCAGGTTTCTTTTATTATGTCAGTTTATGGACTACAGAAAGGCTAGTTTAACTTGGGTGACCTTGATTGTCTAGGTAGACGTGTTGGAAAATGAAAAATGAATCCTTGCCAGAGCAAGAGAATTTCACAAACATTTTTGGTCGGGTTTTAAGGCTTATCCTAGTTTAAGTTTAAGGTGATAACAAAATCGTTTGTCCAAAAAACCACTTATTTTTCCCAGTTTTCCACCCACAGTTACTCAGGTACTTACAGGCTCAATTTATTTTGCGTTATTCTAAGTCCAAACCTAATGGTCGATAACAAACAGGAAAATCTCCGTTTATGAATGTTCTTCACCTGATTTAAAGATGACCTTGCGCCAAGGTCATTTAAACGTGTTGCGTTAGTCACCTGCAAAGTTTTCTTGACAGTGAAGCAATAGAAAAGAAACGGTAAGAACTTTTGGTATCACAGTGCAGAAGATAAAGAATTAAGATCAAATCATTGGGTCAATTTGAAGTTTTATGTTTAAACTTTCTCAGCGTTTTAAGCTAAATGAGGCCACCATATTCATCACATTGAAAGATTAAACCACGGTGAGAGCATCTTTCCATGGAGGATATCAATCACATCTTATGGTGACTGCAAAGTCATTTGTATTCATATTAAAGTCCATTTTCCTAATCCTGTCGCCGATTATTACCGATGCTTCGTGCACCATCATCCAGATGGACTTGGATATTATTTAACTGCTCCGAGTTTCAAACGTCTGAAAACGAGTCCTAGTTTGGATCGAAACGTTGCAATAAACGTTATAACTCAGTGTATGCCTTCTAACCTCAAATATATATATATATATATATATATATATATATCAAATGGGTATTTCACACAAGCTCGACAAAGACCACGTGACAGCACTTTAGCAAAAATGTATTGAAACGTGCTTAAGAGAGGAAAACAACGAACGGCAATCAAAGAAGTGGTTGTATTGTTATTGCACGGCAAACTATGTGGCATTTTGTTGTTTTGGTGTTTATTTTATTAAGATGCATCACTGTTTCTGAGCCATGTCTCTCAGAGTAGCCAGCCAACATTCGTCCAGCAAGCTGGAGGCATCAAATGAAAAACTAACTTCTACATACCTCTATATCAATTCAGAGACTGACCATAACACTGTTACTTCTACCTTTGTCCTGCAAACTAAGGACTGTTTCATAGTTAATTATTTCCTTACGAGAAAGCTGGGCACAGGTTCCAGAAGGCTGTTTTGTTTTTCGCTTATTGGGATGTGATCTCCTCCTCGTCACTCCAACTAATTGTAATTAAACTCTCAAGGCCTTAATACTGTTCATTACCTCTAAATATCAGCCACAAAGATTGATTACTTGCACAGAATCCAGACAGCCTTAAAGAAGTACTGTGCACTTTGAAGGTGTAAACCACCTTCTGTATACAGATACCCAATCTCCATGCCGTCCAACTTGCTTTGAGGCGACTGTGCATTGTCACTCAACAAGATGATATCACTGTCGTGCTGTTAGTCGAACACTGTCCCCGGGGTGAAATTTAACTCTATCGTTCAGTAAATCAGATAGCGTTTTGTCGACCGCAGTCTACGGGTGGGGATGTAGAGGAGATATAGGACAGCCTATCCATACTCCACGGGCTGCAACAAAGGGTGGTGCGAGATGGCCACTGATCATAAGCCACCTAGGTTATGACAGCACAAGTCTTTCAGAACCAAAAATGCGTCTCGTATACCGCATTCCTTCACAAAAGATGCCATAGTGCAGACCTTTCGACAGAGTCAAAGGCTGCGCAACGGAGAACACAGTGATGATCTAACAACAACAAGTTGAGAGCCTCGACCATCACCGGTCCAAAAATTTGTTCTTCAAATACGTTGCTCTACATGAGAAGGATGTTACACCAACAACTTCGTGGCTATCGGAAGTTGAGTGATGCTTCCATGGTTAGCGCAGGCACTGCACGAACCATTTTTAAACACAAGAACACCAGTCGGTTAACCTCAGGAAAGGTTAACTCCAGGGTATTGGCGCGAACAAATTATATAGTCCATTTACTAGTTCTATTCTTTCACTTCTAAATAAGACCAATTTATGATGTTATTAAGCTTGGGTTCCTTTTCTGACGTCTGCCTCGGAAGGTGGATCTGTTGAAACAAGTCACAGTAAGTGGGCCGGAATATGTATCAGATAATGTGACAGTGGGGGCTGCATAACTTGTGTCTTAAAGTGTTCCGCTAGACATAAAGATTCACTGTTGACTGTGTATGGGTGAAACAAGTTCCACAGAGGGTTTCACTACTAAACAATCGTTTTCTATTAGTTGCTTCGATGAGGTGAGCGTCCAAAGGTAAGCTTAACGTGAAGATAATCAGTGGCGAACAAGCTCGTTTTCCGTCACATCCTGCATAAGTGTATCTTTAGAATTGTGTAGCAGGGGATGATCTCGAATATCTACGAGTTTCGGATGTAATGATGAGCTCAATTAATCGCCGTTCGCCATTAACGCTCAACCCATCCTAAAGAAATCGTCGATGTAATGTGCAGCTGACCTATTCAACAATACGCATAAGAATACATGCATATATATATATATACGTATATATTGATTAGCACGATTTCTACACTGAGATAGCTTATAAATTCGCAACGATTTGCGTACATGGATCTCACACTACCACATCTTTTCGCCACCATATTGCATGATGTGATGAAATGTCAACACACTGTGTTACTAATGAGTAACTGCGTTATGAAATAGAAGAAACGAATAACTTCATTGTGATTTTTTGGTAAGAATTCGGTAACTCACCCTGGATTTTGTGGATCCAGGATTTTTATGCACGAACAGTAAATCATTGCACTTCATTGTCTGTTCAAAGTCGAACCCCTCACCATAGCATTTTTCTTTGAGAGGACTTCCTTTGTTGCGATCAACATAGTGTTAGCAACTCAAATTTCCTGATAGATTTATTTTCGCAACGTTTCGACTGTCGTGGGTAGGATAGCCCAAGGTAAGTTTTGTAATCAAGTAGCTGAGAGAACGTCCAGACACCAACGAATGCAAAGTTGACTGAGCGTGTGTGTACACTGATTTGTATGAAGGATGGTGGGTTAGTGTTATTAACATTATATGATTCTCAATAGAAAAAACATTATATCGCACGTCTATCTTTCGGTGCAGCCCTCTGCTCTGACTCTGTTACCGAGAGCAATGTAAGAAGGAGGTCAGATTAATGAAAAGTAGGCGCTGGTAAATTCCACAAACTCACCCAATATTCAGCAAATATCAGCCGTAATATATAATACGAAATTTTTCCAAAGTATGTTTAAAACAATCAGGTGGGACTTAAAAGGCAAAACTAAAACATCCTGGTTTACAGGACCTTTTTATCGACTATGCTGAGTAATGCGCCCAACCGATTTAGGCTGGAATTACTCATCTGTTATCATGGTGTCAAATTTGAAACTTTAGTTGAGTTAGAGCTGGATTATTTTCACCTTTTTGCCTACCACCAGTTTCGCCTACATCGAGATCAACGACGGAAGTGGTTTTTTACTGCGAGTGGACAACTGCAATCTCATTTCTCAGCTCGGTAAAGAGCACGGAGTATGGTTTCAACTGAATCAAACTGAATGAAATCAGAAAACGATCTTTGGCAAGACGTACTACATTGCAGTTCTTGTGAAAAGTCGCGGGCGTCTCGCCAAAATGCGGCTAACTTAAGGGCTGCTTTTCAAATCACCGCCTTTCATCCCGTGTTTACATCCCGGTTTTGGCGAGATGGATGTGCGATACAGATAGTTTCAAAGAAGGATGAAACGACTTGGCGATCCTTTCGTAATCTTCAATGACAAGCTGGGTGCTGACATCCAATGGCGAATCACTGAGCTTAAGATACATCAGCAAATACCGTAAATTTATTTAGAAGTTACTCATACTGTATTTGTTTGGGGATTCTAATGAAGCCATTTAAACGTGAATGATTTCCGTTGTCAGATGAGGCTAATTTGAACATGAAGAATGAAACCGCGGTGGATCATCAGAAAATCGTCAACTCGTTTAGAAGGGTCTTATGATGAATCCTAATCAGTCGGCCTGTCCGAAAGAAACACTTAATTTAACAAATGTTCTCCTCATCGCTACGCCAGTATGTACTAACATTTCGGTCAGTTATTAACTGAGAAAATTTACCTTATCTAGATTCAGATACTCAGTGTTTGTTACGTAATGCAGATATACCATTTTGAAGGGGATCTCGATTTAAATCAAAGTTGATTCATCTCAAATTCATTCAAGTGCCATACTTTAACTCCCTACTTCATTATCACAACAATGAAGAACTGAACAAAAAATAAAAATAATTGGGTTCGACAATTTAGGGATTATGAACCGATTAAAAACTTGCTCAATTTAGATTTATGTATTTAAGCATAACCGAAGATTCAACCCGAACAACGTGACCACTTACAGCTTAGAAAATAAAAAACGTCCAGGACTTGTTGTATATGGAAGATGAATCACGTTCAAAAGTGAACACATTTATCTATATTCGTATTGTAATTTCACGGCAGAACTTATTCCCCTAATCCCGTGTTAGACTATGATCGGTATTTCATATACCCTTAAAAGGAACCAAGAATATTCAAATGCTCTAGGTGTCAGTAGACATTGGGTGCGGATTCATTGCATCTGGAAGTGAGGATTATAGTTACGGTGCGCAGTAGTGGAAAAATCTGGTTGCGTCATTCAGCGACTCGTTAATTTTGTGGTGGGTGCATGGGATGTGGTGACCCGAAAAACAATTAAAAAACGGGCATTTCTAGCAGGTGGTGTTTGCGAAAACACTGTTTCGGTTTCATACATCGTTCCAAGTTGCTCGCTGTGGTGAAAAAGGAATATGAGAAGCCCTTTCAGCGGATCAAAATAGTACAAAATATGGATAAGGGAAGATTGTTTATGCGATATCGGGGACACTTCCTTATTTCTAACAAAACGGCCAACAAAAAGTTACTTTCTCGGTAAAGCGCTTTGGGCCGCACCACCAGAATTGATTGAACGTTATTTTGAATGGAGTGGGTTTCTTCGAACTTGATAAAAATTATGATATATTCATGTATAATCATTCAACAGCCCCAATTTTGATGCAGTCGACGAAGTGTAGGTTTAGCTGGTATCAAAGTTCAATAAGCTACAGAGAAATCGGACATTTATGATAAAGACAAAACCCAATGGCTCTTGGGGTAGCAATAATTCCATACTTCATTTACACGACCCATCTATATGACCAGGAAGACAGTAAAAACATCGATTGTCATTGCTCCTCACGCCGTATTTGCAGCAGAGATGGTTGGTGTAGATTTCAGCTTGTTGTCCCCAGAGGACTTTGTACCAAGCGATTGAGATAAACATAGAGTGGTTAAATTGGGATAAAAACCGAATTTCTGGCATAACTGCTTGCTAAGAAACGCAGCCTATGACTTGTTCTCGAAAGACTACGTCACTTCCTGATGAATGAAACGAACGCAGTCTCAGCCACGGCCCTTTCATATGGTGCTGCATACTAGAGCGGGAATTGTTCTTATAGCATATGTTGCAGGAGTTTCGTTGAGACCTGTTTATATATATATATATATGTTTATATATATATGTATATATTCTGGGGCATTCTACCCTCGTTCCTAAGGCTGACTTAGCCCAACTGACAAAGAATTATCAACGAATCACAGTTGTGATTCTTCTGTGGACTCTTCGACGAAGAGCTTCCATGCAGACTCCTGAAGCCACAAATTCGATATGTATATATATGCAATGTCCGCAGGTACGGGTAAAATCAGAGCGAAAACCGATAGGAACTATGGAAGTATTTGTACGACTGACGTTCCAGTCGATAATTTAATTTTAGCCTACTCGTAAAACATTTAGGCGACTCTCGCTGAGTGTTGACAGTGATTAATAAACCTGAACTGCAGTCCATGTTGGCGGCCAAGCACTTAGAGAGAAGACGAAAATTAGACGGCATTTATTTTGGGGCTAATATTTTTCCCCAAACACGAAATAGCGAAAGCGAGTGAACAAACATCCTAAAACTGAGACTTCTTTGGTTTTGACTAGAAAATTTTGTGCGTTGACTGTACCTCGCACGTTACACTGTTGCCATTTGGGGTAGTGTCTAAACGTATGTTGTTGTTACAATTGAACAGATGAGTCATACATGATTTCAGTTTTTTAATGAAATGCACGTAGTCGGAATCTAACCATTCTTTCTGATTAATTCCTGATCGCATACTGCAGTAGATGATCAACTGCACTGCATTATCTGCCATACCAAAACTTGCATAGAAATTACGTTTTTTTCCATTTAAAATGCCTATTGGCATTTGATAGAATAATGTGCTGTGCATGGAGCAGACTTTAACTAAACGCACAGAACCGAAGAAAATCCATTGGAATAGCGGATCGAATTCCCTCGGTAAGGTTTGCAAAACAGCGCTCGAACTCATTACATAAGAAACCCGTTAGAAAAACAAATGTCATCTGGGCCACTCGCGGATATGGCTGCACTTAATCATTTACATGATCCATGAAAAACTGACCACGCAATAAAAGCACTAAAGATGGATCAATCAAACTCGGAAAAACCTATGCAGAATAAACCATACATTGAATCTCTCGGATCGCCCGGCCAAAAATTGTCAAAATTGATGAAACACCCGTTCGTCGCAATTTGTAATTGGCAGTCTGGAATAAAACCATGGATGCAATTAATAGTATCAGAATTCCGAGTTTTAGCACCAACTGACAACGATCTCTAAGCTTGTAGGTGAATGGTAGGCGCCTGTCACTCTATTTCGAACGACAGTACATCGAAATCCTGGAGTCTACGCTGCCTAACAACACAGGAAAGTTTTAAGGTGCTTGGACATAAAGCAGAACTGCATTAGAAGTAGACCCGGTCAGTCCCAGTTTGCTTTATCTCTGTACAGAGTTTATCATAACTGAAGATAGCCTAAAGCTGGTTCATGGTCGCTGTTTGCTGCGGCGGATATTTTCATTGAATCGCTGGAATAAGGACGTCTTAACCGTTGATAAGCCTAGCTTGGCTACAAAATGGATAAAAGACAAGCTTCCTCTAGGCTGGAGCGGTGCCGCTAGTAAATGTACATAAGAGTCTAATACAACCAAAGAAGTCAGATTTGTTGAATGTTACCTGTGGTCATATGTGCTGTCGCACCAAAATGTCTACCTGATCCTATCATAGGATAATTCTCATGGAGGAATTTCAGATTAACGTTGAAAAGGGAACACGGGATTGATTTCATAATTAAACAAGGATTAACTAACCAATTAAGGAGTAGCAATAACATAACGTTCTTGCCGATTTGAAACACAATGCAACCCATGCATGTCAGTTCATCAGAACGTCTTTTATGAAACATGCTACTTGACTTTGCAGTGCATTAGGTGAACTGTCAAATAAACACGGACCAAATGGTGTCACAATCACCACAGGTGACTCTGAAATGGCTGTGGGTAAGAGCTCGAGGTGGCTGGAAGTCTCGACCCATAATATATTACAGGTAGCTGTTATTTTTCACACGAAAGTATATGAGGCTCAGGTTAAATCTCGTGACCGAAAGGACCTTACTGTTGAAAACTACCGGAGAATACTGGTTAAAATAATGTTAAGAATTTGATATTAGCACTCGATAAGTTTGGAGTTATAAATGGACAAGTTAAAACGCGATAGTGAATACCATAGTTAAAAATGTGTTGGGAAAATGATTTATGCGGGCGGACATTCAGATAAGGCTCAGTTTATTGGCTCTGGTAACAAAAGAGGAGGACTGCAACTGGTCCCTTGTCGCACCTTCGACCTCCTCATGTGTTTACGCTCTCGTCATCTTCGGTACTGAAGTACAAACACACACTGACAAGATTCTGGGACAAGAGGGAATGGTCTCATTAGATGAACTGGATTGCACCTGGTAGTCGCTCAGTGACTGGTGCCCGGTCCAGGGAGTAATGTCCGCTCTGTTGCCCAACACAGGGTATAACAACCATAATTTACGATAATGTTTGAGTTTTTAGTGCCGCACACATCAGGTTGAAAGCAGTTTGAGACACTTGCTCTATCTACCTGAAGTCGGGAATGAAAGTTAATTAACCGCTTATTTCTTATTAGTACTCGTCCTCGGAGTTGTTCAGGATCCCATTAGATGTCCCTCATATTTTTTTAGTTCTGTTTTGAAAGGGATTACCTCGGGAGTTCCAAATTAAGGTCACCGTGCTCTCCGGAGCTGCAGTCATCCTTTGGCTACACAGTCTAGCACCCTAGTGTTCAGATTGAAGTATTTACGGAAGCATAACAAGAAATAAGCATGACGGCAGCAAAGTCTTCTGTATAAAGATTATACATCTTTTCATGTTCTGTGTTGCATGACACAAAATAGGTTAAATATCCCCTTAAATTGATGTTTGTTTTCAAATAGCTGAACCTGAAATTATCCATTAACTAGCAAGGACCCTGTGTTTAATTTAGGAGTTCTTATACACTTCAACTCAATTTTTCATATCTGAGCTAGGTAAGTGGTCAGCATGATAAATGACAGAAATTTTACTGGTCTAGGTGGAACGTAAGAGAATATTTTAGTGGGAATAGCTATTATCCGGCCAACTCCCATTGAAATGCAACCGTGAATTATACTCATTTTGCTTTCTTTTTCTCTCCATTTGTCCCACTTACCAATGAAATGCGACTGAACTATCAGGAAATTACTGATGGCTACCCCAAAAAGAGTGAGGACAACACAAAGCCTCTATCGAATTGTTGATACTGGCAATTACGATTAGACAATTCACATGGGCCGAACAAATCTTGTCTTGTGGCGTTCCACTTCTCTCTGGGGCACTTAATCTAAGTTGGTGGGTCGGTGCTGGTCAATCCGGAATTTGATTGTCACCTACGTCTGTTGATTTCACCTCGCACCAGTTTCAGACCATTTTGCATACCCTCCCAGACTCCATGTCCCAGTCGGACTGTTGCAGTTCCCATGAAAAGCCGGTCATTTTTACGACAGTCTGCTCCCTAGATCCGAAATGTGTGGTAGCGTGCAAATGAACACAAAAAATTCTGCAGGTTGACGGAATTGACAGTAATGGTTGTTTGGTGATATTTCCTGTGCAGTTCTGGGGGTGCTTTGATTTAATACCCATGGAAAATTGCTAAGTCACATTTCTTATATCGGCATCAAGGAACTGAGCCAATCAATCCGGTTACGAAAATGGTGAACCACAATGGCTAGTATTTATATATACGCAACTTAATCATTGGTCGCCCATGGTGATTCCTCAGAACGGTGGTGAATTATATTCGGAACAGTGTGATGAATTTAATTTTTCCTCAAATAAATATACTAGTCCTGGAACCGCTTCATTCGCCATCAGGCACACAGTGTATGGGAAGGCTAAAGTCGAGTCCCAAAAGCATAGTATTAGTCATACAGAGAGGAAGTACGACCATAACCAGAAGAACAGAACTGACGGCCAAACTGCTCTGACGTCAACTGACACATGGACTAGTAATCGGGCTGACAGCAACCCCAAGTAAAAGTACATGGTCAGCCGGGCTCTCTGGTCTGCCGACTGGCAGAAAGCGGTCTGATTTGCAACGAGCTAAGAAAGGAGCGGCAAGGGGAATTCATTAGGAGAGCCAACGAATGGGCAGTGCTCCCGTTAGGTAGAAATTAGCTAATGAACCCTACTCTATGTGGGCCTATTTAGACTACTTGGTCATAAGCGATAAACAAGAACTGTCGTGTTGAGCGACCAGAGGCTGTTTGACTGTCCAGGCTCGACTAGGATTGCTAGAGCTGAGGCGACCAACTGAAGGCGTCAGACTAAGAGACCTTGACAAACGAAAACATAAAGTCGATTGAAGTTTACTACAAAAATACCAATAACTTGTGAAAAATGTGATTCACTCCTGCGCAATTTAGTTCAACTTTATTGGGTGTCCATTTCCGGATGTCATGAACATCTGGATTTCGGTTTCACCAACTCAACCAATGCAACTATTACCGGAAATAATGCAGACTTCCAGGAATTTGGTTAATTGTGACTTGAAATGAATTTAATATTTCCGGGCAATTGAACAACCATTCGTTTTTCTGAACCGAGTGCAGTTTTCCTTCCATTCTTGGATTCTACCTCTCTGAAGCTTTGAATACCCTTAGATGGAATTACCAAGGCAATGTTACGCCGTTTTGAAAAATCCTTCATACATCCTATTCCATAGCCTACAAATTCTGTTGCCTAGTCCATCGGAGAGTGAGAGACACGCTGGTCTAGTTGCTTTGGTTTGTGAACAAAGTTTACACATTTAGTTAATCTGGACTAACAAGTGCCACCAAAGTAATGACAACGTGGACAGCGACAGCGATATTGTGAAGCGAAGCTTTCCATGAACATAATTTCTGATTTCCTTCCTAAAATAGTGTCACTAAGGTTTGCCAAGTATGTTTCATGCATCCACTGATTTGCTGAGCCATCCAATTCAAATGGGCTTCGACCTAAACTAGAAAAAAAGACGTGACATTTGGTGTGTCAAGTTGCACCAGATGTGCAAATAGCAGCGTCGTCAGCAGAGGTCATAGTTGACAACTTTATTCCCGTTTTTGGTCGTCAGTGTTAATCGTACCCCTGGGTCAGTACTGCTGTTGGATCCTCTTCCAAAAATGCGATGAGCGCGGGAACTGCAGATTCTTAAATAAAGCTGAAACAATGCTCTGGGAAAATCCAACAGTCATTAGACCCACAACTGGGTCAATTTTGTTCATCTGTTTGAGACCCTTTCCGTTCAGGGTACTACACATGATGTTGATTCTAGTAACAGTATAAATGTGTTTGTGAAGCTAGCATATTTTGATCTGCATCGCTTCAAAACAGGACACTAGTAAGCTTTTACTGTTGAAATGCGCTAAACAGATTTTTAAATAAAATCCAGACTACTGTTCTGCTTCGTGCTGAAGCAGACTAGATATGTTTCACGCTCTAGACATATCAGCAGACTGTTCCTCCGGTGACGAATGCCGGTTACACCATTTAGGAGACAGAACTAGGGTTTTCAAAAGACAGCGTGCATCAGTGACTGCGTGGAAATCGCTGATATTAGACACTTTGGCAGAAAACCCACAAAAAGTGATTTTTACATGAAACAACAGGGAAACATGTCAAATTTTCCAAAAAGTCCAGAAAACCTTAACGAATATTTCCAGCGGAAGGTTTCCCAAGCTCTTTATCCTTATTTCTTTCTTTTCGAATGATGCAATTATACTGCCCAACCATAAAAGTGTATTTCGCAGACCAGTCCAACAACTTTGACACACGCTAATTATGTGCACGTAGTTAAAAATAATTTTACAAGACAATTAGTAAATAGGCTAGTAAACCCATAGGCTAAGCAGAATGGCAAATTAGTTTGGTGGTTAGACGCTTGGCAGTTTCATCCATTCTTGTAGACACTTCTTGCGACCCCGCCTAAAAAAGACCCCGCCGATGCTGCCTGGTTCGCTATTACATTCCATGTAAGTAACCAACCGACCAACTATGTGGTCATGTGACATCGTTCCCACATCGACGCCAAGCGGGAAAGAAAAGCAGAAAACTAATCTATGCAAGTCACTTTCAAAAGGCCCGACTAGTGATTAATTATGATTTGAAACATTCTGGAATTCTTAAATAGTATTCATTACAACCATTGGTCGGACCAGGTTTTGCTACTAAAATCCAATTAATGGAAAAATAACACAGCAAAAGCTGATCATGTTAATGGACAGCGGAGACAGCGGAAACTTTGCATTTCGCATAGCCTGATTCAAATATGACTGAAAGTAAAATTTTGCTGACATCTATCTACCGCTTGAAGCAGTAAATATTAAAGAACTTACATGGTTCTAGGTTGATTGTGGGCTGGAAAATTGGTTTAGAAGACCGAAATTGAACAGTGTCAATCAGCCTACTGAGCATATTTTTAACTGTATAAACACAGACAGATTTTTTATAAGGTTATATCACTATATGCTCACGCAGAAGCAGCAGTCGTCGGATAAAAAGGTAATAAATAAATGGCATTCGCTAGCCCATTTTCCGGTTTTCATCCGCCACAATAAAATGAACAACTTTAGTTGTCTCATCACGTCTGCACATTACAAAACGAGTTTGTCGTATAACTGTATATTGTATATATTTCGGGCCAATTGGTCCACCCGCAAAATCTCAGTTGCTCACGTACGGACAGGTCCACGGCATCTTTCAGTGGGTGATTGGAGAATTATAGACGATGTGGATCAGTACCGCAGTCGCTGACTCTCTGACATTTGAAATCTTTCCTTTTCTGTGCGGTAGTTCAAATCTTCATTTGGCGGTTTGTTTTCCTGTTACTGGCTCTATATTTCTGTTCTGAGCAGATTGTACCGTAGCAGACAAAGCCAGAACAAATTGGGGGTAAGGTGAGCCATTTTAAAAATTAAACTCAATCCAGCATGCAAGCATTATTGATCACTCAAAACTCCTATGTATCTTAGCGATGTTAATCCTTCATCTGTTTTTTCTCGACGATGGAGAAAGCGATTGTATTTAGTCTGAATTCATTATCAGTTTCACCTTGGGTTGTTCTCATACTAGTTGTTTGACGTCCATTTTATCGAAATGTCAAATCGTGTCATTCATCGCCTTAATGGCTTTACAAAAATCGGCATTTACAGACTAGCCGCATAATTTTTATAGTTAAGTAGTGCAATAATTTTCTTCTTCATGGAATTTATTAGAGTCTCCGGACAAATATTGGACATTGGAATTGGTGAACGTCAGATTTTTTCCTCATTGAGAAATACATTGTTTTCTCTGCCCAGCTGATAAGTAAAACCAAAAAATGGGGCTACCGAGGGGAAAAGAATCTCACGTGATAGTAGTTCTCTTGTTGAGTTATGAAAATATCCAGATCACCCATTTCTTCTTCGCTCTCCAGTGTTATCCATGGCCGTGGAAAATGTGTTTTCACTGAGCAGAATTGGCTCGGTGACGCATCATGGTGGCGAAGTACAACCGAACCGTTTGGAAACAGTCCACGTGATCTTATGGTCATGGTTTCTGACTCACAATTGTTCACCTCGAGCTCAAGTTCACTTTCAGACAAAATGAATGAGCAATCTTCTCGGCCGGCGATGGCCAAACGGATGAGGTCCTGGACTTTGGATGTAAAGGTCGCAGGTCCAAATCCTCCTACCGCCGGTCAACTTCTCTACCTGGCAGCCTTTTGTTGGCCGCGGCCTCCTTCCTGAAAAATGATGTACGTTGGTATTTCAAAAATAAACGAAGTAACAAATAAAAGAAAAGAAATCCTTGCACGAATGAAAGGGCACTAGGAAAATTTTGTGGTTTTTCATAGATCATTGACCACTGATGATGAATTAATCGAAATACACCTTTTTACTTGAAAGCTTTAGAAATACTCCATAGAGTAAAGAAGAAACGTGTAATGTCTCGTGCAAAAGGTAATTTGGAAGAAGACGAGTCGAAACAAGTAGTGTTGGTTAGATAATGTAAATGAAAACATTTAGAGAAGCATTCCAGTTAGATCTGTTTTGATGATTCCGTTTTTAAATGAAAAACTTTGTAATCACTCTTAAAGAACAAAGTTGAGAGGTTGGATTTCGATGTCTGTGGAAGAAAACACCTAATACAAATTGTACGTAGTCGGCATAGTAGCCCACTAATCTTTGACAACAGGATTGGAAATAATTAATTCATACTGAGAGGAACAGAAACTATGCTAGTTTGCACAACAAGGAAACAATCATGAAATGCTCCTGAGTGATTCCGACATATTTGCGAAAGTTGCCCATCTCCGATCGAACTTCTAGTGTGCCCAGCCGGCAGACAGAAAGTGATCAGTAAAACGGCTCCAGGAATTTTGTGATTCGGATGCACTTTCTTAAAATAGCCGTGATGCATTCAATAAGATCTGGTAAAAATAACTGCATTCATAGATTCCGATAAAGTGAAGAAGTTTGTAACTGTCATCAGTTGCCGTTGTGCAAATCATAAAGTGCCCAGTGTAGAGTAAAAACAATGCTCTCCAGAAAGACAGCATGTCAGACACAACAACCGATAATAAACGAAGCCCGAAAGACATAGTCGATCAGCAGCAACTAGTATGGTGGCCAGTGGCCTGCCTGTCACACTAAATAGGCGATAGCTTAAACACCACCTAAGTTATATTTTGCCGCAATTTTCACAACGGGAATTCGTCGGGAACCTTCGGCTGTTATACTTTTAAGGAAACTAATTTTATTTCAGATTTACCGCACATTGATAGGTCTACACAGTAAAATCATATAAGTGGATAAAGTATTCCAAAGGGCTTGAATATGTCGACTCACATCAAGACTGACTGAACATGAGCGATTTGGATTTGAAAAGTAAAATACCTTCTACTGGTTAAACCAGAAAATTGAATCCATTATGCTGACTGGTTCATTTTCCTCGTCTCTTATAGATTTGTCCTTCAACTTAAACAATGCCTACATTTATTTGATCTCATCTATTGGAAGCACTGATAAGTGGAAGGAGATGCCCTCATAAGAAATGGACCCGAAGTTCATAGCTGAAGAGAGAGAGAGACGTTCCTTACATCCATCATTGTTTCTATGCTGCAGAACGTACTGTAGAACATTACATCTCGGCTTTTTCATACCTGATTCCAATGATCACACGAGTCAAGGTATGTACTTGCGTAATTATTTTGAATGAATTACACATACTCAATCACCTCATGGGACCCTAAAGCAACCGTACTGGTCTGAATCATTTGTGACATTTTAGAAAAGTTACTGTTTTACGGTGCTTCTCTAAAGAAAATACCGCCGTGGTTACTACATTTCATCAGTCAGCTATGCCGCTTTTTGAAGGCAATTTAATTTTTGAAGATATAATCTGGACTGTGACGGCAAGTCCGCTTCGATGATTCGACCGGTTTTCTGAAGCACGATGCACGGTTCAATCAACTTAAATTTGGCGGATATTTGAACGTTTTGCATAAAAAGTAAGTAGAACTGGATACCAATCAAAAAGTAACTGGACATTATTAGCCAATTACGGTAGTCGCCTTTGTGCATTGTTTGCAATGAAATTCACGACGTTTTTACCCGACATTCATTGGGATTCATGTTAATCGAATGCTCGGTAGCTTCTTCTGTAACATTATTGTTTTGTTGACTACCGTTTGGTATAATGAAATGGACAAAAGTAGTTCACTTGCATAAGTGAAATGAGGCTAATTTCTTCAAGAACCAGTCGTCATACGATAGGTTGTGCTACAAACCATTGCATGTTCAACAATAAGCGCAAAAGATATAGTGCAGAAAGAGCGAAAGCAAGAAAATCACTAAAATGATGAACTCAATCAATAAGCAATACAAAATGGTTTATTGAAACATTTGGAAAATTCTCGATAAGAATCAACTTTCTACCGAGTATTGTTCATTTCGAATCTAGAGAAAACATTTTGTTTACTGTGCACGTTCGCTTTGCGGACAGAAAAGCTACCCAGGTTTTGTTTACTACATCCAAAGAATATTATTTCCCGCCAATTTTTAATAGACTTGGAAAATGATGATAATTGCAGCCTATTTTAACAGGCATTCGATTGTTCTAATCTATGAGCAGGACAATTCCATTACAATTTTTTTATTACCAAGCGAGGTGACATCATCAGTGAATCCACCTCTCAGATGCAGTGTTTCCCAAGGCGCTGGAGGACGATGAAGCACTGATATTTATGGACGTGTCGATAAAGACTGACAACGGCTCAATCAAGATATCCATAATTTGACAGGAAACAAAACCTGGTGGAGCATAGTCAAGTTAAGTCAAGTCGAAAAATGCCTTTAGATGTGGATGAGCTTTGGGTCTGAACACACAAAACCTGAAGGGGATGGAAACAAGTATTAATGCACAAGCTTCGGTGAAATAGCTGGTTTGATAAA
This sequence comes from Fasciolopsis buskii, assembly GCA_008360955.1. Taxonomy (NCBI): domain Eukaryota; kingdom Metazoa; phylum Platyhelminthes; class Trematoda; order Plagiorchiida; family Fasciolidae; genus Fasciolopsis; species Fasciolopsis buskii. The sequence continues at coordinate 42,718 of LUCM01004803.1, read as the reverse complement.
AAAAATTAATGTGAGGAGATAAAATGCATAAATGCTAATACTAGAGATGAGCACGCGTAAATTATCGAGGTAAAGAATAAGACGGGTTCACATAAGTGGAGGCACAACAGGGAAAATGTCTGAATGTAGATTATGTTGAAGAATGAGAAAATTCCTTGGACAGTTTTCGTTTGAAGACAACGGTTACCGTCTGATAACAGACTGATTAAAAATCTTTCACATGCATCAAAATACTTTTGACCAATAAATCCCGTGAAAAGTAGGGTAAGAGGGTGGGAATGAATGAAATAACAAACTTAGGAACAAATGCATACCATGTTTTGGGCTTTCTCAGTCAAAGAGATACAAAGACCAGTCTGCTCACATTGCAGAACGGACATTCAACATGCTTCGCCCACGAACGTTTATGTACCAAACTCATTCCAAAGTAACCGACGGGAGAATGTTTTCAGATGCGCTCATAGTCATCTGCCAGCAGTGGCAAATCAATGATGATAGATGAATGCCGGTAACCACAAAGAATAATGTACATATGTATACATTTAAGAGCAACGAGAAACAGAGAGCACGAAGAATATCGGTACCTCAGTCCATTTAAATTATTTTGCAGCTGATTGAGAGGGCATTTAGCATTTTAAGCATAGCTAGAAACAAATGTATTAGCACAATCGCAAACGCTAAAACTGGGGAAAATAAAGTGCTTCCAAACTTAGAGAGAGAAAGAAATGCAGACATAATAATCCCCCGGAAACTCCCTGAGGTAAATGGGGAAAGCGAAGGCCAGTTCTTGCTGAAACAAGTAAACTGAATAGGGTTTCACAAATATTCACAAAAGATATTCAGAACACTTAAGTCCGCGCTCTTTTTCGTGGAGGATCTGAGTAAGGGTACAACGACTGATCGGCGTCAGCATAATCAAGAAAGTCAAAGATAGAATCCGATGATTTGAGTACGAGATCTCGAATCTGAAGAACAGCTAAAGCGCCAATACTAAGCCAATTCTGGCACAATTTCAACAGTGCTGTATTATCGATACTCGTAATTTAATTTCATTTGAATTAGCCTTATTCTAGCAGGTTTCTTACAGTCAGGTAAGGCAATAAAGCCTCAAAGTGAGATGCACAGGAACTGAATAATAAGGAAGAAAAAAATCAAGTCCACAAAATGTTTTGTTTTTTAATTAGAATAGGGTTCTCGGGACCCGGTCTTCCTTAAACAGGATGACCTAATTGGGAGCAACAAGTAGAAAGAAAGGTATCCAGTGACATGGGATCTCTGGACAGATTTTTCTGCAAAGGAATGTCCACACTTAGCGCACTGATCGTAGTATTGAGACGTTTTACAGTGTGCAGCGAACCATCCATTGGCCCTTTCTTTCACAAGAAGAAATCGTTTTTAGTAGACAAGCAAAAACATCTCAGGTTGAACCTAAAATGTCTCAGTAGAACAGTAGATATTGTGGCAGAATTTAAAGCAGTCATTTAGATGCGCACACTATCTTGGTTCATCATGGAGCAAAAGGTTGAAAAAGTAAGTGCAGTCTGTCGTAACTGATGGGAAACACGTCCGTTCCCAATTCCAATGGGAAACGTAGATGAACTTTGAAACGAAGGGTTAAAGTACAATTGCCAGACGTTTAACTGGGAGTTTGTTTGTAAACAGAGAACATATTGCGGAAATTCGACTGAGTTCAGGTGAAGAAAAAATTCGTTTGTGCATGTTTGAACAAACAATAGAACATAAGAAAGTGCTGTCAATTACATGAAATTCTTCGGCGACAGCGGACAAATCAGTATGAGTGTAAATAACTCAATCTTTTGGTTGGTTCATCTGTGAAGTGTTTAAAGTTTTGCGCCCGGGAACCAGAAGCTATTGGGAATATTGACAAAAATAATGTAACTAACATAACGTCGTTTGCGACCAATGAAAGATTTGCTAATTTTTGAACTGCGAAATCAAATTACGGAAGGCAGGAGTTTCATAAATTTGGATAGATAAAAGTCATCACACAGCTCTTTTACTTCTCAAATTTGATGCCACAGTTTAAACATTAACAAAATATTAATTGGTCGCAAACCGCTTTAGGAACATACTTCCTTGGCGATTGACATCAAGGCAACAGATTGGACTCCCAAGAATCGAGATGACGGTTTAATTGATGAAAGTTCCAAGGGAGTTGGATAAATGAGTGATGCGCATTATTTCTGTGGCTTTGTTCTGACTACTAGGAAGTTCTTACTCACATATACTATTCGAAAGCAACGTTATAGTCACAAAATCAAGTTCGAACATGCCTAAGTGCACGTCAGAATAAATGGAATTTCTGTGGACTTCCATTTCCAGTTGGATAGGTCAATAAATCATCAAAGCTGGGTTACTTCACTTGTTTCGATTAAGCTTTTTCTAAGTCCAAATATTTCCGGTTTTGAATATTAGCGAGGAGATCGGTAATATATGAAAAGCATATTTTTATGAAGAGAAAAGACTACTAGTACTAGTACTAGGTTTCAGGATGCAAATATTAAGAACAACTGGCAATCGCGTTGACTTGTTTACACTCAGAACTTGACGCATTTCAGCTAGAACAAACCGAAAAATTCTGACTTATCAGAAAAATGGTTTTACCGATAAAAACTTCTTGAACATGGAGAGACTTTTCCATGACATTATCTCACCGAAGGTGAACGGTCCGAGGTGAACAGTGGGGATGAAGTTCACAATTCTACTCACTGTTGGACAAAACGATCTATAAGGACCACTGTAAAAACATTATTTTAGCACAATCAGTCCCATACAATTCAGCTAGGAAGAGGGTTTCGTTAAGTTAGCAACCGAAGTGAACGAAAAGTTCATTGACCGATTAGGAAAATCGTTTTTTACCATCAGTTCAAGTCATTCTTCTTTCCGTTTTCAGTCGGCAACATTACAGTCTGCCAGATAGTTATTTGAGAACATTTGTTGATTTTTTATGCAAGATAATTGAGGCTACCAATGGACGAAGTGATCACCAGACAAGAGCCATGTGAACACGGACAACCGCCAATTGTCAAAAATAACATACTAAAGGTGTCTCATAGGGGAACAAGTGCAGTAATGTGGATCTGCATACCGGCAACTGGATTTCTCAGGTTGGAGGATGCCTGTCAAGTTGGTAACTGCTATCACTGGTTGGGCGAGGCAAGAGTAAAATGAAATTTCGACGGCTTACTTAATGCCTTCGACAGACGGCTCCAAGGTGCAGATGGTGAAATGTTGATTTTTCCTGGACTGGCTTTGAAAAAAACAGAATTCCTAGCTGTTGATGATTTTCGAACTTTTTTTTTCACTTTTCAACAATCTTATGGATTAAGAGCTTGATGTACTCTTCCGTAACGTTTATTCTGCAGCAATGTCTTGATTCACGTGGCCCAATAGATTGAAAGATAAATCAAGGATGCATTAGTCTGCCTACTTGCCACGAGGTTGTTTCGAAATTTTGCTTTTTGCTTCTCAGCATGGTCAATGCCCTGACGCCTTGCCGAGTGTGGACAATATCACGCGACAAAAGTTACAGCGTATGATAGTGCGCTTGGCCAACTCGTACCAAGTGATCCGCAGTACTGTTCTGACTGGTCGTTTGGACATAAAGGAGCATGTTACACAAATGATCGTACTGGTCAAGACCAGTTGTTATCTAACATTCTAATTACCTCTTGTCTAGTTAACCTAGAGTTCACTTGCCGTTCACTCTGAATAAAGTCTATAATAATAGGTACTAACCTACTCAACCAATTTTATAATAACTTCAAAGTTAAATTATGTTCAGAGCAGGGGAGTAAATCAGCCAAATAAGATAGGAAAGCCGAAGGCTCATCCAGCTTTGCGTATCAATAGCAAGAATGAAGTTATAAGCAAGACACATGTAAAGTGAAGGGGTGATCTAGAGCGGCAGTTCAAAGCAATCAGCCAATCGTTTACCATTTTTGATGTGTACACATGTGACACAGGTGTTCCAACCCCCTCTGACCTGAAAGAGGAATAATGGAGCGAATAGTTATTACAGTCTACAATACTTGACAATTACTAGAGCAAAGAAGAACAAAGAAAGTAACCTTAGAACAACGATGAATTACTGTTAAATATTAATGCAGATATTATTTTACCCATATTCTGGGCTAGTAACCACTCCAAGTGTTAACTACACAAATTGCCCTACTCGTTTTTTATTTCCAAAGATAAGGTTAGTTAACATTTCAAAAAATATCTATTGATTGATTTTCTTCGAATGTTTTTGTAAGGACTATTCTCGGAGCAGATGGATCAATGCATCAAAAGACCGAAGTTCTCCATCCAAAGAAAAGATGCTACCAAATTTGGAGTCACCTGAAAATAGACAAACAGAATCTATTCGACGCCTAGATTGGACAGATAGATTGCTCAAGTAACGAGGCAAATTTCAAAGCCATAGTCGATTCAACGAAGTAAAAGCAGTACCGAATAGAAATAACTCAAAGACCGCTTATATTTATTCAAAAAGAAGGTACCATGGGCATAAAAGCAGGTCATTTCGGTCTGAATTTGAGCTGTGATGTCGTTAGCTGGCTGACTGTAGACTGCTTTTTATTTTGACTTTGCTGGTTGTCCGAGGCAGTGTCTAATTAGCCAGATACTCCATCTGAAAAAGTACACCGCACTCCTCAAAACTAATCGTAGAAGAGATTGATCTTTTAATTTTGTGACAAACTTGGCAAATGATAGCAAAAACGGAAGGCTTTTACAGCATTTAAAAAGTATATTTTGCGGTCTTCGAGGATAATATAAAGAGTCAGTTGTTGTATCTAACTGAAAGCCCATTTCGGTGTCATGGATACAGGAGTCGAGGCCGTGACCCAGAGTTAAGCCTGAGACTTTCAGCTTCACTGACATTTCTTCTACCTCGGAGATACTCTGTATGCGGCCCTCGAACACGAAAAACTCGCAGGAACATCCGACTTTTGGAGTCGACGGTTAGCAGTACGCTAATCCGTTTCTATATTTTTATGTGACACGTAGCCTCAAGTGTCTTTCAGAACGTTGCACGACAAATACACGCGGCCTTCGGATTCCTTCCAGTCGGTGTCTGGATCAAACGGAAATTAATAGAACTGCTCAATAATTAAAATCTGATTAGTAAATATGTCACTGGAACAACGGATATGGATGTATTGTGAAGCCAACAAGTGGTTGGATGTCCAACATTTTACCAAAGGCTACAAATAAAGTGATCAGAGGAACAAATCAAACCATGAAAATATTGAGAATGAAAGCATGAGTTGTGATGCAAACGAATGGTTTTACCGAATACCTTTCTGACCTTCTTATATAAAAAATGAGTAGTTGATAAGTATACAGTTCAAACCGTCTTTAAAAGTGGTAAGACCACATCAAGGCCCTTTGAATTAAGTTAGACCACCAAGCCTAGGGTTATAAACGAATATGTATTGCGAATACCGTGGAATACACGGAGAGACTATACATAGAAGAAGACAGGAATGATCAGCAGAATATGCACGGTCTACATTGAATGCCGAAGACATTTATGTACAATTATCGTCTGCTCGACCTGTTTTCTCGTTTCCACTTTATCTGACATTCTTCTTTTGCTTCCCTAACGACCTGTCAGTTCGTGGAAATAGTTATTGCATCCGAATGTCCTTGGCATTCGATTCGGGCTTGTGATCAGTAGCATTAGTACGGATGAATGAGTCCGTGTTCCAGGCTAAGTGGATTGAAGAATCCTCCTTGGAATATGGATTTGTTTCACATCAGCAAAACTTAGTTTTGGAGGATAAAACTATTAACTGATCACCGTATTATCAATTTCGTATCGCGTGGGTAAAGGAAATAACACTCAGTCATATATAGTTGTACTGGCTAATACTCTATTATCATGTGCCGTAGGGATCAATTATCACCCAAAACGATTAGCCGAGTGATTAATAATTCCAATGGTTAAAAATCTATTCGGTCGTAATGGCCATTTCCTGGAGTTTCCTTTGTATCTGAATATGGTGATTACTTACTGAGAACTCATCTATGACTGCGGTAGCCACTTATGACGACCGCATTCTTTCTTCCTTCACAAATGAGTTCTCTGGAAGCTGAACTTAAAAAATTATATAAATCCGGAAAATCCAGTGTCATGTGTTATTCTTCTGGCCACAGTCTCCACTGGAAAAAGAGAGCCTAAGTCTGGTTTCAATCAAGTACAACACAATTACCAATTATTCTTGGCAAAACAGATGAAGTTTTCAGTGTGCACAATGTACCGAAGACTATGTGATTACGTAGTTCCACATTAATTGATGCATTCATGAAGACTGGTTTTATGATCCAGAAAATCTGAAGTCGACTGACAAAATTGCAAGCGCATGGAGGGGCACAGGTAAGTCGCTTGGAATATTCGTTATTGAAGCCATCTGATATGTTCATTTTTCTAACTTGAAAAACATGCCAAAGTTAGCCATTTCTGTTTGATGGCGAAACAAAACGATTATGGATGGATCGTGCAAAATGCTTTTTGCACTATTAGATGTCGGTCGCTGTGCCACTGTTTCTACAGCGAATAGTAGGTGCCTGCGTAACAGAATCGATCAGTTGGCTTTCTAATTTTCCGAACAAAAGGAATACTTAGGAAAGACAAGCTTAAGACCGTCCATAATGGGAATTAGAGGAATACCACTGCAGCTTTCCGGGATCGGAGCTTTATTAGGGAATAAATGAAGTTCCCATTTCAGAGGGAACTAACAGTATTACTACTGACTGAAAACTAACAACAGACTGGGACGAAGTGAGTGCTATTTCGGTTCTGTGTGAACCCGAAATTAACGGAGACAACCTATATTTGAAGTTGATTGGAGGCAACACTCACTCCGTGGTGATTTCGTCACCAAACCAGAGACATTCTCCTTGTACACTTTCTTCACTGACCCGAATATGTTTACTGGATCCGGTGGATGAACTATCCAGCTGGTAGTCGATTAGTCTGGAGAAATCATACTGTTTGCTCAGATTCCTGGGTTGACGTTCCCAGTAACCTGAGTCCCTTCAGATGAAGAGATTTTATAATACAATGGCACAGCGCATGCAACTTTGGACAGGTCTGGTCTTAACCTGACGGACCCAAACTCCTCGTGCATATATCGAATAAATTGTTGTGCTACGTTCTCATTTCAGGCGCTTTCCCATAATCTACCTTGACTTTCGTCAATCGCCGGGGTAGCGGTAGCTTATTCAAATTCCTATCCTCGATGACACGTCGTTCTTCGGCTAGGATATAAACATCACCGAGTTTTATTTGACCACCCTCTTTCTGGCCATGTTTGTGCTACAGAAGCTGACTAAGCCCCATTCGACAGTCGATGGTGTTCAGTGAGACCCGAAGGTTTATACAACTTCAGGAGTAGTCTTTCAGGAAGATCCCATTTATCTTTGACCCTTGTGTACCTACAAGCTGCAGTCCATGTGCCATCAAAAATGTCTTCAAATACAGAATGTACTCCTAACTCAAGCAATCATAAACGATATCATGATGACCAAAGAAAGTATGAAAAACAAATTGGGTTAGCTGTCCTGGAACGAACAGCCCTTTGGAGCTGCGATACCGTCTTTCGAAAAACGGGGGTTCTTTCCTGAAATTCTTTAATGTTTTCGCTTGTTTTGACGCTAGTCGGAAATTCAGATTTTGAACTCACTTGTGTCATTCGGTGCCTATCTTTTTGTAGTTTCATTCAAACGGTTTACATGTACGCAATCTAGGACAGCACTTAGTACTCTCCGCAGAGCACTCTGAGCTAGAGTTTAATTGGCTTCCAGGCTGGGCTCCTCCCACAGTGTTTCCAGCTAAAGCCTGGTGGTCTGCTCCGTCAGATCTACCTTATGAGGTTGCGATAAGTAGACAAATGCGCAGAAATCGCCGAATGCAATTCATGTCAAAATTCCCTTTACTACTATTCCAACAATAACTAAGTTTTAATAAGCATTAGTAAATACCACGAGATTATTTGTGGATTTCTCTTATTGTATCTGTTTGCAGTTTCTAACAAGGTCAGTTAAACATGAGGGAACTTGGTGAGCTCATCAGGACCTGGAAAATGAAATCATAAATGACTGCAATAATTTCATAATTTAAAGATGTGTCCGTGATTGCTTGGTAGAAGCTTTTATTCGGTCAAACATTCTGGTAGCGTTTATGCCTATTTACGGATCGAAGTTAACTATGCAGTAATAGGGATATTTTAAGTTACTTGGGATTGGCAAGGCACTTCTCGTTTTGGATGAACCTCGATTTACATCAGAGCTGATCGTGCATCGATGCCTTTCGCGACAGTAGAATGATGAGCTCGAATCTTTTATTGCCGCCAAATAGGGGATAATAACAGATTAAAAGCTTCACTTAGTCTGCATTTTTGTTATTCGTCCTATGCAGCTAATATACTGTCATGCGCATACGCTTCATATGGGATATTCATAGTGTTCACCGAGGCATCTCCATTCCTGCTAAAATTTCACGACGAGCGTCTGATGCACAATGCTACCATTAGTTCTTCCAAACGTCCCCAAAGGGTGGAATAATATTTAAATGCTTCAACGGCCAGTGTATAACCAATGGGGAATAATAGCTTAATAAAGTGGAGAGTGTAAACTGTTCCTCGAAGCATTGTAACAATCACACTAAGCTAGTGATCGAATAACTTTGTTGAAGATTACATGGAATCTGTTGTTTCAGAAAATGCTAGCAAAATGGAAATATCCAGCGAGAAACTCTAAAATAGTTGCATCACTTTTTTATAATCGTCAAAGTTAATGACACCGTCAACAGATAATTAGAGACGACTTTCCTGCAGAACGAAATAAGAAACATGGACTGGGAAAATTTGTCCCCGTGGTAAGAGAGTTACTCCCCATAACTCTAAGAAAATAGACGATGGAAAAAAATGTTTTTTGGCGGGTAGTTCCTTGTTACACTCCCCTAGAATTTATAAGCATGCTATCTCTATTATCATGGCTTTGTTCCCACTTGGCCGAAATCTAGTGAAATCAAGCCGGGTTGTAGAGTGTGGTTCAAACTACGGTGTACCACAGCCTGAGTCTTGTGGTTACTCAAGATAGGTTTGATGTCCTGAGATGAAATTTTTATGAGCCACCTACACAAGGGATATTCATGTCGAAGTTGCCAAACTACTTGTCCTGGGATGAAAATGGTTTCACGCTTGGGTTTTGGGAAGCCACACAAAAATGACTAAAAATATACTGGCGAACAGCGACAGGCCCATTGATTATTAGTATTTATGAACGCCGTAGTTATAGCAACAAAATCGCCAAATTGTTGTAAACTCACTCTATTCTTCCTAATGGGTTCTCACTGCGTCGTGCTTGAGATACACCGATGCTGATTAAATGGGATACCGCCTTTATTCCTAGCATATCTGCTCGCAGGTGACACAAAAGCCTATGGCTGACTGCTGACTTTAAGATACAAATTTTGTTAAACGCTTGCGTGGAAGTTGTTCGTGACCTCTTTTGTTATTTCGGGCAATTACTTTAAGCCTTAGGGGATCATAAAGTTCTGAGTTCCGAAGGCTTTTCCACACATTTTCATTCATCTAGTCAGACCTACGATCGATATTTGAGTGATGAAGATGTACATGTGCCATTGGAAATCCACATCTACAATATCCATTACTTCAGTTTATGCTGAGTTATGAAGTTGGAATGCTTGTTCCTCAGTCCACTGAAACTGAATTAGTGCCCAGGCCTTAATACGTCCAGGCAATCACCCCTTGCCCAATTAAAGACCTTCAGTTTAGTGAGCCAAGTGACGGCTTAGTACGCTTCACTCTGAGTTCTATCACGTTTTGATTTGTTTGCCTAATGCAAACTCAGGTTAAGAAGACAAACTGTGTGCAGTTTACTTCTATTCATGCAGTGTGGTCAGCCCTATAAATACCAGTACTTATATTAGATTAAACCAAATATAAAGTGATGAGAATATTTTGATGATAGTTGTCTTGTAACTTTTAAAATAGAATCTCACTGAGTGTCCGCATCTAACAACCATTATGAGGATATAATCGGGCGTGATGGTTGGTCATCCACCAGCCTGACTGGGGGTAGGATCGGGGCTTGTAGTCAGTAAGATAATTTTAAACGGGATTTGCCTTATGACCGAATATTTTATGGCCAGTGTTTTCAAATTCCGGCTATCTTTTTGTCTCTGACAAAAGCATACTGTTTTGCGTGCAATGAATTAGTAAATGTTTATTTCGATGGACGAAGGATCTTTTGAGTAGCAAATAATGTGACTGATAGGGAACTGCAGAAGTACTTGTACACATACCACCGAACATTCTTACTATCACCAAACGGTTGTAATCTGCACCACTTAAAAAATCCCGTAAAAGGCCGCTCAAAATGCACCTCCAACGGGATGTTGGCATTTATTCCTATTTATCAAGTTTAGGGAAGCTGTCTTTTTGAATCCAGTTTGGTATCATCAGCACCAGGTTTCCCCACTCTTCACTCACTTCTCAATGACATCACCAAAAATGTATAAAATACCATTATTTCCCATAATTTTTGCAGTAAAAAATGCCAACATAATTATCTTTACTCTCTTTTATTGACCAAGAAGCGAGAGGTCACTGGAGAGACTTTGGGCATTTCTATTCCCCTATGGAATTTGTTTGCGCTTCCACGCTTCCTTCTGCACCAGCCTGAAGGGCCAACAGGAACGATCAATCTATTGATTATCGCAGTACACATTCCCGAGTGTTTCCTGTGGTCAAGATAAGGTATGATATCTCATTGTTACCCACCAAGAGGTTTTTTCTAGTCGATAGCCTAACCGATCGATCGACTCTGTTAATCTCTCCGTCACCTACCTACCGGTCCTCGTCTCTAAACTTTAAGGTATCCCTAACAAACAAATCAAATCATGGCCGACTTGCACAGGAGAAATATTGCGGGAGGAACTTACGCACGACACCTTTCGAATAATGTCGTATGGTATCTGTGTTTATCATGTGTTAGTGTGTGTGTGCGCAACGAACTGCACGTATCCATTCGTGACCCTCGTTTACCGCGGTCGGGATCAAGCAACTGTGCACAACAACACCGCACACCTACATGAAATTGTGCCGCTTTAGAATCCCATGATTGGGTAACCACTGTGCTACCGCAACTGTTGCCTCTCTCCGGGTGCACCCATACACCATAGAGAGCATCATAAGTGTGCGGAAATGCCGCTCATAGTTATTCGTCCCCTCGGCAAAACAGAAGATTGTTGCATTTGGTCCTCTTTGAACTCCACCTTTTGAATACAGTCAGCGCTCTCTTTGTATCAGGCTTCCGGGAATACTGAGAAGCAGTTGCGTTTTTTTCAAATTCTTTGGTCCAACCCACTTTGCGGGTCACTATCTATTTTGATCGATTGCCTATCCCAGCAACCTACAACGCGGCCTGGGACCACTGCGTCCCTGGCCAACGAACTAGTAAATAACCCCATTCACATTGAAATTTACACACAACCAGCCGCCTACGCGTAATCACACATGCGCAAGCAAGACTGGACGGTGAGACTTTCATTTTGTTACTGAAAGCATGCATGGACATGCACAATGTACGTTTTGACGCACCGGTCGGTTTGTGCCACGGGTCTCCCTTTGCCGTAGAGCCTGAACGCATCTGATCAACTGTCCCTTAGAGCATACCGTAGGTGTCCTTCGGACCATTCGTTTCTTTTGGGAGTGCGCATGCCTGATTGTACTGTGATTCGGTGACGATTTTTTCGTTTCAAAGTCATCGACCCCATAGGGCTCAGACTGGGGAGTGCACTGGTCATTCGAATAGTGCCCTTTTCATTCACTGACTTGGACAGGTTCGTACAGATTCGTGCGCTGGTTTTAGGTCCACTTAACGAAACTTACAAGTTTCTTCCACTTCTCGATCACTGCGATTCAATGTGTGTCACATAATGCCTTGGCTCGTTCGAACGCTGATTCACTTGACGGCATTGCAATCGTCGTTGTCGCGATCATCAAAGGTTCATCGTCTCGTAGATTTTTGACTCAGAATTGTGCTCGAACATCGCGTGTGTAAACAACCGAACATTACTACCGTCAGCTAAATGGAAGGTGGTCGATTTGATTTTAGCGACGGCGGCAGCTACGTTGGCGAGTGGTGTGAAGGAAGGGCACATGGGCTGGGGATTGCAACCGGGCCGGAAAATCAGGGCGAATACTCCGGTGAATGGAATATGGGATTTGAATCTCGCGGTGTGTATATATGGCCCAGTGGAAATATCTATTGTGGTACTTGGCTGAAAGGAAAACGCCACGGAGAAGGTGTCCAGATAAAAGGCCGTTGGATTTACCGAGGGGCATTCACAACAGGATTTTGTGGTCGTTACGGTGTTAAAGAGTCCCTGACCAGTTGTGCCAAATACGAGGGTAGCTGGCATCTGAACAAATTCGACGGTTTTGGTGTGGAAACGAACTCGGACGGAAGTAAGTGTGACTGTTTTACATCCAGACCGAGGAGTTTTGACGTAAGACCGACTTAGCTGAAAGATTATATGAATGGTGACCACTGAATGGTTAAATGGAGTTGATCGAATGGTAAATTCGCTTAGTCTAAAAGAAATTGGGTAGCCGTTGACAAATTTTAATCAAGTGTTTTTCAAAAGACGTAGATGAATAAAGACAGCAGATTTTCTTTGCAGTCAGAACTGAATGACTAAGGTTACTTGCAAAGTGAAGCTAAACATCTCATTAGCAACTTCAACCAGGTGTCCGAAAACCAACCTTAACAATCTACAACAAATAACTGTCTCATTAATTCAGTTACGAATTTCAGTTAACGGACTTGGTCAACTGTAACTGGGAATGATAAATACCACGGACTTCCAGCATGGAAGATTCTCCTTGAGTGTCGACAGAACTATTGGTAGATGTCGTTGCAATCACGATCCTACACTAGTTTACTAGCAAGACTAGACGATTCCGTTGCCATTGATTATTTTTTAGTCAGCTTGCTTCTAGGTTTCCAAAATGCTTATTTATTTATCCCACATTATCTTTTTAAGTGATTGGGAAGCCATATTTTACCTGCTATCAATAATTCAATCAAGAGTGCATTTTTCAGAGAGACAAATTATTTCCCTGTGTCAGCAGACATTCTGAGGTGAAGTTAACCTAACAACACAGGAAACCTCTGAGATAAATGTATCCGGATATGCAGTACAAGATCTCCAACGGCAAGTGAACTGCTGTTGTACACTGTGCGCGTTAATTTCGAATCTCGATTGCTTCGAATCTCCGAACGAATATACTGGATGGAAGCCGGACATCAATTTGACATTGGCTAAAAAATGAAATGCATTCGTCTCACAATACACCGTTGTTACCAAAGACTAAATCAATTTTCTGCTTATAGGATGATAAAACTTGTCATTGAAAAGAAACCGGAATAAACAGTTGCCAGCAAACAACAAAGCGGACAATCGCAGTAGTCCGCCGAATGCAATGCGGTCCCAGTACCGTTCCGTTATCAGTCATGCAAGTAAACGGAGTTAAATCGACAATACCATTTACTGCCTTCACTAAGTGTGTTACTAGTGTTTTTGTTACAGTTACTATTACGCTTACCATTACTGCAACCAATGATACGTTGCTCTGGATAAAAACGTTACAAAAATGACAAGTATCCTGCGGATTCTTCTTTCACCACCACGAATAATAACATAGTATGCGCGTAAATTGCAACGTGTATGACATTCACATCAAGGACACCGACTTGGTTTCTTTCGTTTCACACGCATGCATTACGTGAATCCGAGCTGAATTTGAACCTGCCACAAAACAAAGGAACCATGAACAAAAGAGAAGCAGTTCGAATCCTGTTGCCCATGACATATCAAATGTCAAAATACGAATGTGTGTAAAGTCTCGGGTCTAAAACTGGAAATCCGGAAACCCGAGCTTGCATCACTAACTTGGCACTATTTCGCTACTACACTACACTCAATGAAATAATCCTTGAAAATTGAAATAAAATTGGAGTGTCTAACGAGCCCCATCTCTGCACGGACGCGGCAAACCGCTTCTAGATGAACCGTGAAAACCCATTTATCATTTGTTTATTCAATGTTTTAGCAAAAGTGGTTTCTCTAAACCCCATGTTTATATCTTGGGTTATGATTAAGTCGTTTTGGCTCACTGACTTTTTAACCATATAGTCCAACTTAGTCGAAGGCAGATACTGTAGCCTGTATGAAGAAGTTTTCGGTCAGCAGCTTTAAGATCTAGGTGAATTCGTACAAAGCATAACCTTGTTTCAACATTCCCTTTTGTTAGTTACTTTCTAGCTGCACAGAATCAGGAAATTTTTAGAAGGTGGAACATTTCATTTACACTGACTGTCAGATGTAGCTGGACCGCCTGAAGCCTCCAACCGTCAAGTTGTTCCTCCTCATGGCTCCTTCACCCAGTGGTCTAAGTGCCGGCCTTAATCATTTGGAAATAACTAAGTTCACGACGAGTTTCTTCTTTTCCTGTTGTCCAGCTACAAAATCGCAAAGTTGAACGTCCTAGAAACATTACAAAATATATGCATTACCGAAATAACTTGAAGTTGAAGTCATCCGGAACATGTTATTTTTCTTTCATCTCTTCTTCTTACTCCTGTCTTTTGGGACTGGTGAGTGGCACTGCAAAGCATGCAACTTATTACTCTTGTCACTGCAGGGAACGCACAGCACGTCAAAACTGAATTTTTCAATAAAATCTAAGGGAGAAACCCTGAGGATTCATGAAGAAAATATGATTTTATTCGTGGTCTTAGAAAAACCTTAGTTACATCGCTTTAGCTTTTGACGATATAGGACGAAACTTTACATTAGATACACACCGTGTATCTTATTTGCTTCCGGTTTTACAGTCACACTAACGGCTTCACGCACTAGAGAAACTGGTCTCTACACGGGATACCGGTCTTGACTTGATTTATCTTGAAAAAGCCGATCGACCACGTCCGAAGTGTTAGTAACCTAGAATTAGCAGTAATAAGGCTGTATTACTAAGGCATTAGTATTCACAAATAATCTGTGATTTGTGAAATTTTTGGCTGAAACAAAAAAAACAACTTGTTTGGGAGATTTGACTGTGTATCTAAATTTCGATTGTTGAAGTATACCCCGGCACTGGAATCCATTGTTGAGCATCGAGCTGACATAACTAGGCATTACGAATTTCAGGTACAAATAGTGGATTAGTGAAGCACCAAGATCAGTGGCCGATAGACTGCTGAGGTTCGTAAAAAAGCTGTTAAAAAAATTACAGCTAGGGCTCTAATCCGGTCGCTTCTCGAGTAACGTAGTTAGACGAAACAGATCAGTTATGGCCAGTTATCTTAGTATTATTATTAGTGCAGATTTTGATCACCACAAGCGGTACTAGATACTCGTAAAAGAAAATCACTTTTTCGCTTAGGAGTTAGTCACAAGGTGGTTAAATTCCATAAGACGGAGCAAATGAATCAATTTATATACGAGGACGTTTGGGAACTAGGGCACTGGAACTTGGGTTCTGAGGATTGCTCGTACGTGGTTGAAAATAAGTCTGAAGACTAGTTTTATCAGCGCCGTTAAAAGCGGCGAATGTCAGGCTGACCTCCAAGAAAGTGATAAGTTGATTCCATAAATGAACGGAATAATTAAAATCATTCGAATTTTGTGGTTGTATACGGAAGCAAATTCAGGTCTGTTATCCACCTGAGTAAGCCATAGCACTGTTATGGACAGAGGTCAGTATTGGGAACAGTCATTTTACCTCCAAAGTGGTGCCGAATCAGGTACACAAGGGTAATGAACATCAAATCTATTCCTTATGTGTTTTACAAGCCTCTAAATTATAGTAGTTGTCGAATCGAGACTTGCAGAGTCAGATTGTTTAGAAAAACCCCAAAATGATTTTGTTCGTGTTAGGCTGAGAACCAGGTAGTCAGCTCATTAGTCAGATACGATGGTGATGTTGCTCTCTGTCATTCTGAAACCGAGGACCTCCACAACTTTTCTTCTGTTCGTTCTAGTCTAAATCTTAATTTATCAGAATACATTCAGTGTTTGTTTACATCTTTACGGGCCGGTCACTCACCTGGCTATCTTTTCATTGTCACGGAAACATCAGCTAGGGCAGATTCCGTCATGTATCTAGAAATTATAATCGATGAATACTCGAGATGGTTAACTCACATTCTCAAGTAAATAAAGAAACTGAGAAAACTATCCTTTCACATGAAAAGACTGAGAGCTTTTCAGTTTAAAGAAAACAGTATCTCCTTTTTGGTTACTAAGGTATTTTTATTCGGTTTTTCTCTATTATTCGTCCCTCATTTTCGCTGGTTAAGTAAAGAAAGACTTCCTGAGCGTTCGTAGAGGTTTGTCAACTAGTAGTAGTGTATTATTGGTGCTACTGAAACAGGTGTGTACCGAACTGCGTGATATGCATCTATTTACGTGTAAAAAACTTGGACGGAAAATTATATCAGACCCATCCCGTCTTCCGTATGGCTATCCTTCTAAATGCCGTTTACATGCCAGAACGCTTTCGAACTTCCGCTCTTTACCCCACCTCATAAACATCTATAGGAACTCGACTATTTCCTAAGTAACCCAAATTTGCGCCATTCGGGAGCAGTTCGTAGCGGACTTCCTAAAATTCCCTGGCAAACTTACTTGTTTCATTTGTTTCGATTTATTACACTCTGTATTTTGATGGTCTAAAGAATGCTTGAAAATCCTCACTGAGCGCAGTGGGGAAACAAGTTGGCAAACAAGCTGGTTTTCAGTGATTCGTACTCATCCCATTAAATCACAATATATAAAGAAAAAATTTAAGAGGGATTGGACTAGTCAGATAAAAGTACGGATAGGGAAGGGATTTGCAGTGTTACAAACATAACCCGAAAACAGATGAACGTGTTCTGTTGATTGCTTTGTGGTCTAGTGTTTGCTTTGGGATGAACAGTGGGCCAGAGGAGTTGAAGGGCAACCACAAACTGTTTTTCAGCGCACATTGGAGGATTGTGTAGATGGATCGAGACAGCTTCCGCTGTGCTCAAGGCACGAAACTTTACCCTCATGGACTGCTGTGCCCTGACTTTGTACAGGGTCCGGAAAGCGTGCGTCACATTCACGGTGTGTTTCAGCTGTGTTAGGTGTGAAAGGACTGCACTATTAGGTGGCTTAATTGCTGCAGTGCTCAACCCCGCAGGATGACGCTCACAGATGTGTTCAGACAAGATCCTGGGCGGGTGACGATGTGTATTGTGCTACAGGAACATGTCAATGAAGTAACACAAAACAAGGCTGCAGAATCAGGGACTTTGTCTTTCAATGGTAATGACACCAGTAGGAGGGATTTGAACAGGATTCGAAGCCTGGATGTATGAAATGTCTTATTGATGGCGCTAGTCAGTCTTCTTCGAGCTATCTGCCCTAGCGTATCATATTGGAATGGTAGAGATATCTATACTGGCTTTTTTCTCAACTGCCATCCTCATGAGAACTTCATTTTCTGTCTCCGTTATCTTATCACTTAATCGAATTGGGAAGTCATTTTCACCGTCCTTAGTTCTGTCTCAATAGTATTTTCTGCGCATATTCTTTTTGCTTTGATTATGAGACATCTAATTAGGTTACTGTTCACATTAAGAGATACAAAGCTATAAATTTGCTATGCTGTCCATTCAGCTTGGCTTTCCTGTGTACTGTTCACCGAACTGAGCCGCCTTCTCGACTGCTGAATGGTACGTCTAGGAATGTTATTTCACTGCCCAACTCCATCTCTGTTGTGAATTTCACATTTGTGAGTCTAGCTGAAATTATTCAGAAGTTGATTAATCCTCGTCGAGGGTTGAGTACACAGATGTCATCCACATGACGCTTGTATAAGTAGAACGCTTGGAGTGACGATTCAACTGGACGACTTCCCAGCTTTATCTTGAAAATGTCGGCTAACAATGGACCGAGTCGGGACCCAATTACAACGCCGTTCCTTTCGCTATAAGTTCCAATGGAAAATTTAAACTGGATGTTGCAAGTACAAAAGACCAGTAGCGGCTTCAAGTCTGCTATCGGAAGAACTGTCGCTAGCCCACTATTTTTGATGTAGTCAGAAAATTATTCGCTTGTTTCCGTGATCGGAACGTTGGAAAAGAGTGGTGACATCTGAAAACAACACTGATCGTTTTTCATGGTTAGTTGTCACGGAATCGATAAGCTCAGATGTGTCTTTGAGGCTATGACTTGACATCTGTCTACTGAGTTTTGGCAACCTAGCCAGCCATTTTGCCATAGCATGATATAGTGAACGGATATAACAAGAATAAGCTTCAAAGGAACTCCATTTTTGTGTATTTTGGGTAAGCCTTACATTTTCGGAATAGTGGTTCTCGTAGACCGAAGCTGTTCGATTGTGGTCGAGTTTTTAATTTCCTTTTATTTCATCATTCACAGGATGCTAGATAACGATTTTTCAATCTGATGCGTTTTATCCCTCCCCTTCGGCATTTTTTATACTGTGATGTGATGTGATGGAATGGGATGAATACGTATCATTGAAAACCATTTTTGACGAAAGTCCGAACAACTGTGTATACGCAAGTTCATACAAATGCAGAAAAAACTGTTAGTAAAAATAATCCTGTGGCTACTATGATAGAGTTTGAATCACCGCAGGGCAGATGAGTTTCGCAACAGCTGAACTCGATCTGATCGACTGGATGTTGCTAACGAATAATGAATAATTCCTCCAAATGGCGACAAACGATTCCTTCAACACATTCCGTGAGCGAGTTTGCGCGTCGTGTCAGTAAAATGCGCACATGATTCCTAAGGGTGCTAGCTCCAGTTCAAGCCATCGTTCGGAGCTATCTGATTCAAGTACTCCGACAGAGGTCTAAGGTGCGAAATCAAAACTTAGTGGTAACAGACGGCCAGATCGGTCGTGAAAAGCTATCGTAATCAGAATGTGGATCACGTTCAGCTGAACAAAATAGACCAATGCCAGCGGTTGGGTGTGGTTAAAAAATTACTTTTATTTGCAAAGCAAACGTGTTTTACTTGTTCACATTTTTAAAACTTCGATATAAAGAAAAATAATGCTTACATTTGATTATGGTAAACCATTTAATGTGACTGTTTCTCCCAAACAGGCAGATTAAACCTAAACAAAGTTTTGTAATTGATTAGATGATTTGTTCCCTTATGATTTTAAACTCACGCTTAAAAAATATAAAGCAGGATGGTCAAAATTTGTATTTCACGAAATCAAAATGATTCGGTAGCACCGGAAAGAAAGAATTAATTTTAGAAAATTTACCCAAAGAATTTGATATGTCGAGGCAAAATTAGAGGCAGTACAAAATGCTTCCAATTTTCCTGAACTGAACGGCTTTTTGGGATAACTAGTTAAATCACCTTACAGCCGTAGCACAATGCATCATAGTCACGTGAATTAAATTCTTGCAAACGGAGATTTAAATGATACTTCTTCAGTATGACACGAGCAATAAGATCGAACTCCAATAACCCATCGTCTGAACAAGAATAAATGCACATTCCCGGTCAAGTGGGACCGATTTCAGCTGATGGATTGGGCTTTTTTATTCTAATTTATCAAAACTGCTTGCTTTTATTTAGTAGTTGACCCTATTGTGTGGTGAGGTGATAAGTGATAAATGCTATTTAGTATAGCGTAATCACTATTTAAAACATGACTACTACTTGCGTACCGTCAACCCAGCAGTGAATAGAAAATCTTCAACCTTGCAGTGTCGGCAAATGACTGGCAATCTGATTGCGTCCTCTTTGTGAATTGGGACTATCCATATCCAATCGTCTTGCTGTTATTTAGCCAGTAACTGTAGGAAGACATTTCGTATTTAATGAACAGAGGAGGGCCACTGGAATGAAAACTGTCATAGATGAGTGAGCAGTATCTCAGTGTCAGATCTTCCCGTATAAAAACGTTGGATTCAAAGTTTTTACTCAAAGGATTTTTGTTCGTCAACAGAACAGATGTGTCCGTGCGAAAACTCATTTTTGAGCTGAAATAGCTGTTGAATTTTAGAATCTAAATGCTCAATCAAAGCATCTGTGTTGTGCTGAATTTACTAAAGATTTTATATCCAAAACATGCGCAATAGGAACATGTCTCAACAATTAGTGTCACACAAGGTGTGATGGCAGAGGTGTGATGGCAGACAGTACTTTGTGGATTTGCTCACCGTATTACCCGCGGAAATCAACTTTCAGTAGTACATGATAAAACGAGGCTTTCAGGTGACTCCTAAATTGGATGAAAATCCAAAGCACAGTTAAGAAATTATAGAGGTTCTCTAAAGCTCCTTCTTCCTTGATAGTAATCACCAACGATGTACATCCGTCACGCTCGAATTGACTAGGCGAACCTGGGAAGAACGGTTGTGAGTAGAACACCTCGTTCACAAATCACAGCTCAACGTGACTGATTCTAAAATCCTTGGATCTTTGGAAGGATGGTCCATCGCCTGAAGGTCGGTGATTTAATGACTGACGGTCTATGGCCAGCAAATTTCGAATTCACGTGAATGTGCTATGCCATATTGTACTGATGTTTGATAAACCATTATGAGTCATGCTGGCTAGCTTAATGAATGATACGTTCGACTCAAAACTATTCTTCTTGTATCCGCAACTCAACCCCAGTGCAATGGATATCCATTGCTGATGACTAATTTTAACGAAGGAACGGGTGTTGCACTATGCAGGCTTGTCTCAAATTATAAAGGGTAGTGGTAACTTATTCTTGCACTATTATGCGTGGTAATTACTTCACGTTTGCTTCAAAATCGTAAGTGCTTCTAGGCGCGATAACACCTTTACAAGTAATCGGTGCACAATCAAATTGTGTGTATGTACTGCTTTGTTTTTCGATGATCAGACCATGGTCAGCAACAGTTTTGTTTATTTACTTAAGAAACGATGTGGCTCCCAAGCATCCCGGGAGTATGAAGTCGCCATGTCACAGTTCCTACGTCTGGGTACTTCAGGGGTCATCTTTATTCGATTCCGCCCTGCTTAGTCTATAAAGAATGACCAAGTGGCCAACAGTTGGCCAGCATGATTCTCGTATACTTGTTACTTCCAAAGGTTAACGTAGATTTGTTCAAGCGAAGTTCGTTGGCCGATAGCCTCCAGTCACTTGAGTTCATTGTCCCTTCTTTGGTGTTCATTTCTAGCGAATCCCGCGTGCTTATGTGTGCGTAAAGAAAATCAGAGAACGTTTAGTTCTTCTTCAATGTAGAACAAACGGTTGCCTCCAACCTTGTCCCTGACTAGCAGTCGATCAAACTTCGAGCCCATGCGTCACTCACCCGTTTCGTAGCCTCACCTTGTATTGCCCACAGCAGACTTAAAGTTTCACTGAAAGAGCGTTCGCCAATGTCATGACACAGTAGTTTCCCAAAACACAATCATTGGCAAACTTAAAGTTGTATGGATTTATCATTTTAAAATTCCGAAGTCCAACTCCCGTCAAAAACCGTCAATTTTGTGGTGGTGGAAAATGTTTATAGTTCGGCGAATAACTGCGTCTGCTGGTTGCTTGAATGTAACCCTGTGTTATTCGAGTTCCCTTTGTCAATGACGTCTAATGGACATGTTAGGTAAGGAACGAAAGTTTGTTCCGCGTCAACCAGGCTGAAAATGCATAATGAGAAAATACCTCAGCGCATATTTGGGTAACAATGTTTAGTTCCTCGAAGATATTGAACCGTAGATTTTCCGCTGTTATGAGAGTCAAAAGCACAACCTCTGCGAGTTTTGGAGTACATAATAACAAGTTCTTCGGTCCCATTGAAATTCTAGTGTAAGTGCCGCGTAATCTAAAATCAGACAAACTTTAATAAAACAAGTTTCTCAAGCAGAATACACACCGCAATACAAAAGTCTTGGCTATCGTTTCGAAAACGCAGACGAAAGTAGCCCCAACTCTTTAAGTTACTCAATTAACCGCTATGACCAAACGTAACGCAAAAGTACAGGCCCAGCTTTCTTCTTCTTCCTCGTTCTCAGATTATGCGGCAGTCTGAACTGAATTTATACTGCGTTTTGTTTTATGGTTCAGGTATCAATACACAAATTTCCAAGATCAATTTAGAGGGTGAACACTGGGACGTGAAATCATTTCGTGAACCCTAATCGGTCGGCCGCGTATAGCAGCAAATTTTCTATGCTTAGGAAAATCAAACTGCGTTTTTCCAAATTACAGCTCTGTACACGTGTGTGTGTGTGTGTGTGTGTGTGTGTGCATGTCTGTGGCTATGCACCAATGACTAAAGCCAGAGAATACTACCGGCGAGAGTCACAGGGTCATAAAGCCAACAGCCAGTTGGGTAATGATTATCAAACTCGGAATTCGCTAGTGGAATTTGCTTAGTGGATATCCATCCGGACCATTCGGTAAAACCGAACGGGTGAGATTGAGATTTTCACGTCTCAGTGAACCATTTCTTTCAGGAAAATATTGTCGATCGGTTAGTGAGTATAAAAATCAATGCTCATGGTGAGTTCCATTTCTGTTGGCTACTTAGTGATTTCTCGTGCACAACCTGTTACTTTCCCTAGTGTTTGCTACCTGATTCAATGTTCTTAATTTCAACTCGCAAGTGCTCCAGTCGGTAGGCTACGAGTTGTTACAGTTGTTGGTGCCAATAGAAAACAGGGATTTTGTTACTTATCCGGGCAAATCAATTCGAATCAAAAGTGAAATTCCTTATTTTGCCCAAGTTTCTCTAGTTGTTTTTAAACGGACTAGAGATACTCCAGCAGAAATTCAAAAAAAGTGATTTTGAAAGGTGACCAACTGGCAAACTGCAATAAATTTTTAATCATTGTTTATTGTGATGCTCATTAAAAAATTTCACATGGTAAGTGATTCAACGCTTTACACATTATCGTAATTTTCGAGTCATCGACAGTTTATAAGTAATTTTGCATGGAACACTGGTTGGCACAGCTGACTACACTGACATCCAGGAAAGAGTTAATGTTCCAATATACTAGGCCAAAAATACAAGTAAATGCAGTATTATTTAGGATTTGATAACGGTCTGGGAACCACATTAGGCCTCAATTAATCAGGTATGATAACACACCCGCAACCGGTGGTAATCTATACCGACCTTGAATAACGGAAAACCCCAAGTATTTCTTCAGTTTACTTGGAATTGACGATGGCTTGCTAGGGTGTTGCGCAAGTGTGATGGAGATAATGAAGTGTAAGATCACATTAGTGTAAGTTTACACATAAGAAAACAATATAAAAGCTGGAAGTCTAGAATTGCAATGCAACGGTCATCGGAAAAATGACGCTTAGCACTGCTCCTCAAACGAAGAAGCCATATGGATTCTGCTACGAGGATTAAACGGGGGGCACCAGTTTTATGTAAGTGTTTGTTGCTCAGCAGCATGGCCAAGTAGACAAGCAAGTCATTGCGAATTCAGTTACCAAGGCTAATATTTTTAGGACTGGTTTTACAAACCAGTCACCAATTCGTTAATCCTTCTACATGCGAATAGCCGTGGTATTTATTAAGCCATCCCCTTTAGAAAAGTTACCCGTACTCGAGTGAATCAAAAATGTAGATTGGACCCTCAGTGGTTTATATATGGAAAAAATACTGTACAGATTGAAACACCCACCTATTTATTGCACGTCGTGAAGTCGATACCACGAACTGAAGGCGAATCCGCCACCAAGTGCCACTTCAAAACATCTCAAGGCACATCCAAATTGCTCTTTAAGGATTATCAGCCGAGCTTAGCTCATCCCTACCAAATAGAATCATGACCCAACCACAAAAATAAAGCAACTCAGACATTACAAACAGGTCTGACCAGTGAGTACTAAACTGGGACAAAATAACTACTTAAGCAGTGCCCAGTCGAAACGATCATAACAAGAAGAGGATGAACAAGGCGGCAGTGGTCTCTAACTTGAATCTTAAAAGTAGATTGACGAAAATTTTACAAAAGACTAACTGTGGAATTGTCATCTCTAACTGATTCTACGTGAAGGTAACAACATGTAGTTTCAAATCTCCATGATTATTTGGTTTGTTTAAGTGCAAGATATTGGTGTTTCCAGAAATGAAACATGACAAGAATAGTCAGCATTAAATATTAGCAAGGTTCAGCAGACCATACAGTAACTGTGTAAATAGTTCTTTCAAGTGTCTCCAAAATAAAGGACGGGATTCGGACCTATGATGTGGAGTCATTATTAATAATAAGCGTTTCGTTGGTTGACATAATGAATTTTGCTGACCACCAATTTCATAATCAAACATAAAATGCAGTAGGTCATCAGGGCCCCAAACTCTTTACACGTTTGTTAGTCTACTCTAAACGACAGATGCGCCTGTTACTCTGAATACTCAACACGTTAAGTGTCACTGTTGTGTTAACCTTTCAAAAACTATTAGTTTTTCACCTAAAAATTTGACTTCCCACAGGTTGCAGCGATACACCACCCGGGTGTCGGTCACTCTGTGAAATCATCTAAAAACAGCTGGAAATACTGAATTGAATAACCCAATATTCTGCAACGACCTTGTCACCATTTTATCAAATCTTTCAGTGTACCGTAAAGTAATGAAGCATCAATATCTGGTTGGAAAATCCCATTTTGTTGTTTTTCTCATTTATATTTTTCAAGTCGGAAAACTGTAGATAACTCTTAAAACTCATAATCATCTGACAAACCAGAATCATGGTTCTTCATAATCGTGGTAGATAACTTTCACTCAAAACCATCCTAGATTCCGGAAATGACTGTCACTTAATCATCCACGTTCGGATCATAGCTAACCTGATGCGGTTCAGGGCATCAAAAATGTTAAGCTGGTCAAGGTGCAGAAATTGCCATCATACATAAAACTGGCACTCAGAATAAGTTTGATCATAAATTTTCCCCCTTGGGCGTCTTTAGGACATCTTCACATGTTTCCATGGTGTTAACCATGCTGGTAAAAACCGATTTGAAAAAACTGATTGTCCAAATTTTCAAAATACTGTCGGATTTTGGACATGATAATTCGTAAGCGGAAAGTTATCCCGCAGCTGTTTCAACCAATCAGTAGTGCATTTCACCCTTGGATTTTCGCACTCCGTCTAACTGAGTTACTTTACCTGCCATCCGACTAAAATGCGTAGGTTTACACATACAGACAAATCTTTTCGGATCCAAAGCTGGAGGGAAATCCTCAAGAACAAATGTATGCGTCCCGGTACACGTAGGTGCACAACAGAACAGGAAAAGTTGCACGAAGAAAACGGCAAACCACACGCGAACAGTCTCCGCATACAGTCGACCGGTTGAACAGCAGAAAGTGTTGTCTTGCTCGCATTTTGCGACTAATGCCAAATGAGTCAGACAATTAGGACATGGTGTGATATGAACTGACGTCGAGTATCCAATGCTTCATTTCAACATGAACGGGGATTCACTGTTCGTTTTGGTCAATGACCTTAAGTCATAGATTGTACTGTATACTAAATCATAGGCAAACACCCGTAACTGTTTAGGGCAAGGCATAATAGATTAAAACCTAATATTAACACCAGGAATACTTCTGCAGTATGCGTACAGAAGAT
This sequence comes from Fasciolopsis buskii, assembly GCA_008360955.1. Lineage (NCBI taxonomy): Eukaryota > Metazoa > Platyhelminthes > Trematoda > Plagiorchiida > Fasciolidae > Fasciolopsis > Fasciolopsis buskii. Next base: position 17,004 of record LUCM01004803.1, on the reverse strand, counting down.
TAATTTTATTCATCCTTGGCAAGCGGAATGAACATATCCAGTCCAATGCGAAGTGCGAGATTTAGAAAAAGGCTTCGTAACGAGCGTTCTTATGTGTGGACCAGTTTGGGTACTACAACCAAAACTAGGGGAAAAGGACTCGACTTAGACGAGTTGTTTGAAGCGTTCATCGGCCACTTCACGGCTAAAACATTGCAAACCATTTCAGAAAATTTTATTGACAAAAGTTGTTGCTCACAGTGCTTTGGTAATATCGGCTACAGCTGAAAAATTTCAATGAGTCCTTATGGTCCCATGAACCTGATCTTATATGAAAGTGGAGGTTCACCGGTGAACGTTGCATCCAGGTTACATGCAGCTAGCCGGAATCGGATTGACGTTTATAAGCATAAAGTGGGAAATACTAAGTTTGGGCGCATACCGCTTTCCAGATGGCGTCGCAAGACGATCTTCAAACGATGCTTAACATTAAAAGTACAAAGATGGAATACACGCTTGCATGAACTTACGGGGTCATAGAAGTGCGAACGTTTCGGGAGTTCATGAGCATCTTGGTTTGCGAGTCGTACTGTTTCCATCAATTTGCGTCCGTATTTAACATTCTTTCGGAATCCTTTGGTAGTAAATAATGATTCGTCCACTGGATAGATTATCAGTTGTGTAATGAACTTGGACTTAATATGTCAGTTGGCTCATTTGATCACTGTTGGCCTAGTGCATATTCCGCTGACTTTTACAGAGCAGGTTACCCAATTCGAGTGAAAAGAACTCCTGACTATAGTATCACCAACAACAACAACGATAAATAAGAACAGTTTTGCCAGACTAGTCAATATAAAACCATTCGAAATCTTACAGACAGAGTGTGTAAAGCACTTGTCAATATTTAAAGGTGTAAGCACATACCTAACTAGGACATTTCATCAGTTGTGAATCTAAATATTTGCCAGGACTGTGCCATTAGTGTAATTCGGGATAACTGAAATGAATATATATTTTCGTAATTTGGACCACTCATCAAAAAGGAAGAAGAATTTCTGTTTTTCTCCAAACAGGACCAAATTGTCTTTAAGCTAACATGAAATCTTAATAAATGGTTATTCGTATCATGGCTTCAACTGGAATCAATTTAATCATTTCTGGTGTATGCTGTTGCAAATATTCATAGGAATACAGCTTGATTCATGAAAGCAAAATGATATATTTCATCTTTTCATCATCCTAGGATGGACAGCAGGAGAAATATTTGAACTGTCTTTTCACGTGAGGAGGACTGAGTTATCTAATTTACAATGCAAAATCGTCAACGTATGTATCTGCATTTTTTATTCACTATCCTGTGGGGATGGAATAACTCCCATCTGCAGTTGAACAACGTGATAAACAGAACTCGAGAAATCGACTTGACTAAATTCACCTATCCTAAAATGAATGACAATATCTAGAAGGTCAGGTCTAGCCGCGAAAGATCATTGTGCACATTAATTGTTATTCTCGAGGTTGCATATATACCACCCGCGATCAGTGGCACTAATGAATAGCACAGGTTTTTTCAACTAATGAAGACTGTTGTATTTATCACTTCCATTAACTTCTATGCGTACGTTCAAGATAAAATAGCACCAATCAAGGGGGCTGTGAGCCCTGCAATCATGCCTCGGGGATGATGGGACAAAAGTTCATTTCATTGATTTATGCAACATCTCACTACTGTTTCGCTATAGGATTGACTTCTACGTAAACTGCGCCATTCTAGTCTAAGTTTGTCTGTTTAGCCTTGTTATTGGGTATTGTAACACATCTGGGGATATCGTGATACAAGACATTACAGACCAAAGTCGCATGATCATTCTGCAGTGCTTGTTGGTTTTGGATTTCTGGTGTCCTTTCTTCTGTGATGGTCATAATAAAGGTCTGTAAATCGCACATAATCTTTCCTTCAGCTCCATGCTGAACTGTAACCTCACTGTAATGCAGAAAATCTTGAAAGAAAAATTGCAGTCGAATGAAATGGAAAAGATTGCGAGTGAATTACGGTCGAGAAATGCATCGATGAGTGGTTACCTAAGCAAGATTCAGAAATGAAAACGGAAAATTTATTACCATTTATTTTAGTGTATTACGCATTGGTATTCTCTAATTTACTACTGTTATCGTCGTTCGTCTCGCATTGAAATTCAGTGCAATGCAAAACCAAAGGAAGGTAATGTGATGTGTGACTTCTTGTCGAAATGAAAGCAAGCACACTGCAGCTCGAGTTTGCTAACCGTAATTTGGGATTTATTTAATGTGGCACCAAAAGAGAACAAGATATTTGAAAATACGATCAAGCTTTCGAACTTATCATCATCATCATCATCATCATCATCATCACCATCATCATCTGCGTCATCATCATCATCATCATCATCATCATCATCATCATCATCATCATCTTCATCATCATCATCATCATCATCATCACCATCATCATCTGCGTCATCATCATCATCATCATCATCATCATCATCACCATCATCATCTGCGTCATCATCATCGTCATCATCATAATCATCTTCATCATCATCATCATCATCATCATCGTCATCATAATCCTGCAGGTTAGACGAAGGACAATGTCCCAGTTAGTAGTGTGTTTTAGTGACTAGTTCATACCATTTTTCTCCTTCTGAATTCTAAACACATTTACACGAACGACCACCGGAAGCATTAAAGGTTTCATTTTACCACTTAAGACAGCCAAACACCAAAACGCTGTAAATTGGTTTATGGAGACTTTGGGTGGTAATGTGACAATACTCATTAGTTAAATGTGCAGCAAAGGACCATGCAAAATTTGAGTGCTGCACCATCCACTATTCATGATGTTTCATAAATGATTTCAATCATCCTGGACCACCTGGCGGTCAAGATTTCTGAAACATTGTTTCATTCGGCGTCGAGTCTTAGTTTGAGCTTGGTGAATTGACACGACTAAGCTGGTTGTAAATCACAACAAGCTTTACTGAATATGTGTGACCTTCTTCTCAGGGTAAAGTCATCTGAGGATTAAAACAGACTGACAGGGTAAGCAGTTTCTATGCACGAAAAATTCACAATCCACTGTTAGTTCAATTCACACAATCTTAATCTGTACATTTTTGAAGTAAGTCAATTTTTCACCCTGTTCAGTAGCCATGGTTCTCCCCTTAAGAACAAGCAGAAGAGAACTTATTAAAAAATTTAAAAAAAACAACCATTTTCGCGGTACTATTAGCTCATCACGTACGCATACCCGAGATTGTTTTGATGAAACTAAACGCGAAATAAAAAATCATGAATGCTTGAGCAACAGGCGACCTGATACACCTACAGAATTATAGACGACAACGGCAAAAGTGCTTGTGTAGGTCCTGGAAACCTTTCTTCTTCTGTTTTTGTGTAAATTATATCGAGTGAAACATTCATCCGTTTCCATTAGTTTTGTCTGCTTCCATTAAGAGTAACTGCCCGGAAACCTTCGTTGCATATTCTGGTCAGATATTTTAATCACACTTCGAGTACATTCCGCAGTAAAAGAGCATGTCGGTTATTCTGAGAAAAAGGTACATTCCCCGTAATATCAATGCTAATATCTTCTTGTTAGCTGTGGATATATTTCGTAACGATAAGCAGATCCCAGTTCAGCTTCCCGAGAAAATGTTTCCTTTTTGCTAGACAAGAGTAAGGGGAACCTTCACTCTAACAGCTATTGTTGTCAATGGGTCATTCTGCCAATGTAAATTGACATCAGTATCATATATGTTCTGGCCTGTTTCAATTCTGTCATTCAGTGACCACTTTCTAATTGAATCCGAATGGTTCAATAGAAGAAAATGNTCATCATCATCGTCATCATCATAATCATCTTCATCATCATCATCATCATCATCATCGTCATCATAATCCTGCAGGTTAGACGAAGGACAATGTCCCAGTTAGTAGTGTGTTTTAGTGACTAGTTCATACCATTTTTCTCCTTCTGAATTCTAAACACATTTACACGAACGACCACCGGAAGCATTAAAGGTTTCATTTTACCACTTAAGACAGCCAAACACCAAAACGCTGTAAATTGGTTTATGGAGACTTTGGGTGGTAATGTGACAATACTCATTAGTTAAATGTGCAGCAAAGGACCATGCAAAATTTGAGTGCTGCACCATCCACTATTCATGATGTTTCATAAATGATTTCAATCATCCTGGACCACCTGGCGGTCAAGATTTCTGAAACATTGTTTCATTCGGCGTCGAGTCTTAGTTTGAGCTTGGTGAATTGACACGACTAAGCTGGTTGTAAATCACAACAAGCTTTACTGAATATGTGTGACCTTCTTCTCAGGGTAAAGTCATCTGAGGATTAAAACAGACTGACAGGGTAAGCAGTTTCTATGCACGAAAAATTCACAATCCACTGTTAGTTCAATTCACACAATCTTAATCTGTACATTTTTGAAGTAAGTCAATTTTTCACCCTGTTCAGTAGCCATGGTTCTCCCCTTAAGAACAAGCAGAAGAGAACTTATTAAAAAATTTAAAAAAAACAACCATTTTCGCGGTACTATTAGCTCATCACGTACGCATACCCGAGATTGTTTTGATGAAACTAAACGCGAAATAAAAAATCATGAATGCTTGAGCAACAGGCGACCTGATACACCTACAGAATTATAGACGACAACGGCAAAAGTGCTTGTGTAGGTCCTGGAAACCTTTCTTCTTCTGTTTTTGTGTAAATTATATCGAGTGAAACATTCATCCGTTTCCATTAGTTTTGTCTGCTTCCATTAAGAGTAACTGCCCGGAAACCTTCGTTGCATATTCTGGTCAGATATTTTAATCACACTTCGAGTACATTCCGCAGTAAAAGAGCATGTCGGTTATTCTGAGAAAAAGGTACATTCCCCGTAATATCAATGCTAATATCTTCTTGTTAGCTGTGGATATATTTCGTAACGATAAGCAGATCCCAGTTCAGCTTCCCGAGAAAATGTTTCCTTTTTGCTAGACAAGAGTAAGGGGAACCTTCACTCTAACAGCTATTGTTGTCAATGGGTCATTCTGCCAATGTAAATTGACATCAGTATCATATATGTTCTGGCCTGTTTCAATTCTGTCATTCAGTGACCACTTTCTAATTGAATCCGAATGGTTCAATAGAAGAAAATGGCTTTCAGGGAAATGCATCCAAATCCGATTCCAAAAAAAATTACAGGGGATAGTAGAGACCAAACAGCAAAACAGCCGGCTAATGTTGAAATGTCCAACAAAACAACCATTATTTATTTCAGACTGCGGTCCAAGTGCCTGTATTTAACTGTATTATGTACAGTTTAAGCATAGTCTATCCTATCATCTATTACCAACATACTGTTCACTGAAATGCTCGATGCAACCGACATTCATTTCCAGGACAGGACTGGTCGGTGTTCTTCATATAAATATCAACTGATAATTAAGTTCAAACAAGTCACAATCCTTGGCACGCCAAGAAGCGAAAGATGTCGATAGGAAGTTCATTCGTGGTACCCAAAATATCAACTCGTTATTATTTGCAATATAAATGGTGATCGATTGGTTAATTCATGTTCCCGTCAACCTCATCACAGCCTGCACCGTGCTCCCCATTCCGTCCGTAAAGTACTTATTTGGCAGTCAGTTGAATTTCGGCAGTCAGCTTTAAAAAAATGATCATCCGTCTGCGGAATATGTTTCATATTGCGCTTCTTTTAACTCTTCTGTTTTGCATCGGTTCCCTCGTAAATATAAGTGCTATTACCGAATCACTAAACGGAGTGCGGGAAATGAATAACAATTATAACTGTATGTGTTGTCAGAAAGCGGCTCAGCTCTGTTCTCACGGGAATTGTCTAGGAAGTAAAACGAATAATGAGATTGACTTGCTGAGGGATTTAGTTAGGACGAGCATACTAATCATTCTCCAGGAGTGTCAATACATGGGGATCCGTTGTGTTCCCACATACTTTGGTTCGGTAAGGGAATGGAGAGATAAGAGATTATGAATAAACTTGAAAGTGACAACCTAAGAAATCAACAGATAGAGGACGAACATTCTTTTAAAACATGTTCTCTGCGCGAAATTTCACTACCGGAGTAGCTTAGGTCACAGGAATTGACCAAGATCCATTCGCGATTGGAAATTTTAATTTCTATATGCTGCACTACTAAAATGGCCTTTGGATCGATTGGCTGTACAGACTTTGTAATACTTCGGCAACTATTCCCTAGTTATGATTTCCCAGACAGAAATTCGGAGCAAGTCATATCAAGCCCCAGTATAATCATTATCATTGAGGCAACGTACAAAGACTCAATGTTCGATCAGTTGCACCATCCATTTGGCGCTCTTTCTCTCATCCTTCTACTTTCGATTTATTCTCCGCGCGTAGTAACTGCTGTACCACGGGGAATATCTCAGTGCGGCGTGACACTTTTACAATGACAGCTCACTAGGCTTGTCAGATCCATAATATCAATACGTTTTAAGTTATTCTAGGTGATAGTTTGATCTGATAACTTTCATTTCTACAGAATTACCTGTTACCTCAAGTGGTTGGTGAGTTTCACGAATTACATTAGCTTACCTTATCACGGATAATTAATTACCGATATTTTGATGAGTTAACCGTGAATGGCTCAGTGGCACTCAGAATCACGACTCGCGGGGAAATCCTCCTGTTTATGACTTCCATGCATGACTAAGATGCTGACATCCCCATGTAAACCGGAAGAGTTAACCTATTAGCGAACATGCAATCTGTACTGTCTTCAGGACAAATGTTCTCCATGTGTTGGTAGCCCTTTGATCGGAAAGAAAAGACTGTTTCGGTGTTTACTTTTTACCGTTCTCCCATAAATTTTCACTTCTGAACGAACAGCGCTGAAAGGTTTGAGGTCTTTATATTCTGTAAGAATTCGTAGTACAGCAATTACTGCCAACTTTCGGAAATCATCATGTTCTCCATAAAAATGGTTAAAGTAAACACGTGACTAGAAGATTAATCTATACATCAAAGCCATTGGTCATTCAATCGAACGGAACATCTGCGGAGGTTGAACACTGAACAGCTTGCTTGCGTCAGTCAGGCACGATCGATAGGACATCCGTGGAAAGTCAACCACCAACTGGCTGACTGTTCGATGTTCGACGTAATCGATAATGCATGGGCATGCACTGGCGCACAATCTGTCCACAAGTGTCGCGGTCCAAAACATTTGAGGAATTGTTGTGGTGATTATTTCTTTCGCCCGTACAGACGTAAAATTCAGGCAAGCCAGATGTCGATCGAATTGCACTCCTCGTACGTGCACCTCTCCCATGGTGTACGCGGTTCCTCTCTCTATGTGCAGACAGGCCTGCCGAGGAATGCACATCCCAATGCGTGTGTGCATGACTAAAAGAGACAGGCTTGTAGTCGTGGCTCCTGGTCGTTAGAGTGTAATGAGAGACATTTATCCCGAACCTGCAAACATCGCCAGCCGGCCTTACGTGCACGCTTCGTCCGTGGAACGAGTAAAAATCCTCGATAGGGGAGGGCCCGTGTTCGTTCCATCGACCGAGAGACAAATATCGATAGTTGCGCACCTATTGATCAGCCCGCACCGAGTTATGCGCCGGGCAAACAGCCGTGTGTTTGCGACTGATCCTTTGCTTAGACAGTGTCTACCTAAGCAAAGGGGAACGTGCGTGCTTTTCATGCTCCGTAGTCATACTCTATCGGCATTATACGTCTAGTTGCTCATTGTAGTGATAGACAGTCTGTCGTATATCGCTTCATGTGTGGTACCACGGCTATCATATTAGGCGAACTAAACGCCTTCCGCTTCTTTCAGTTTACTGTCAGGTCAACGTACGTAGAACTGTAACAATATGATGTATGTCTAACTTCGGTTAAACACGATTAGATCTGTCCCCTGTAGACGACACTTTACGTGCATTTCGAGCTCAGACCTCCATTCAGTGTGATCCGTTTTGCCACTTCTGTCTTTCCGCGCTTCTTTTCTACTCATTCAAAAACAATTGTAATCCTGTTAATATAAACTCCGTCATTAGTTTCAGAATGTTCTTCAGCTGATCTGTTGACGGCTTGGAGCGAATTACAGAAAAATGTTTCCTCAGACTGTATTGATTACGGATAAAGTAAATAGTCCAATAGAATTTACAGTTATAAATTATACCATATTAGAGCGTGACATCAGTTCCTCCTCGACTGACCTCGGCCGGCTGTTGCTGAACAGTGAAGTTGTGATGAAAATTCGGATCAAATATTTTAGTTGGATGGACCGTAGTACACATTAAACACTCAACTGTGCTTCTTACATTTGATTTACATAATTGAAACGAAGAACGGGTTTAACAAACGAAAAAGGGAAAAGCCTGGGATAAAAGAGTAGAACTCAATAAAATTCTCGCTGGGAAAATGGTGCAACCGGCTTTTTTACGGCAGAAGTTCCGTTCTAATTTTGGGGCTCTCAGGTGCCCAAAGATAAGAGGATTTGATAGCTAGATAGAACGATTCCTTTCAGATGTTATCGACCAAATACTGAAGTTCACGAAGGATAAGTGTAGTATCATTGGTGTGGTGGGGTTACTGATTCACAATTTGGTACATTCGTTGGTTTTAAGTGTTTGAATTTTCTAATAAACTGCAACTAAAAGAGCGTTCTCTACTTCATCGGTGTCCAGTGTCACCACTGGTGATGGTTTTAGGAATCTCCGTATTATTCATATATGCGATTGAAGTTTAGTGAGCAGCGCCAGTTGCAGAGCAAGATCGTAATAAAAAATATTGAGCGGTGTTGCATGATTTGTTTTCTTTAATTGTCCTCCTGACCATCGTCCAGTAGCGTGTAGCTAGGCCTTAGCACCATCGGACGGTTGTTGACAATCAAGGCGTGGGTTATGACAAACAAAATCCGTTGACGAGCACAGCAGCTAGCAACACAATTCACAATAGGTTTCAAACTGCGCGACTGGGCTCCATGTCGCACACGTTATATGCCCTTTTTCAGTACGTTGATTCTACCGTGTACCGGGGTTTTTAAACCTGAATTTGATGCCGCGAAACGCTGGCCATGGGCTAGTGGATTATTGTCAGATGCTACTAAGTGAAGTGAAAGCCGGTATCCGCGACCCCCTTGCTTTCGAGGCGGTAATGATGTGACAAAACTATCCCATCACATTGAATAGTCACCAGTGCCTCACTAGCACCTTGTGCTCTACCCCACTTTCTCATTTGAAACCCCAAGCAAAACACCGCTGTTGGAAATGGAATAAGTGTGAGCTCGGTTGATCACAACGTGGTTGATTTAAGTAATGGACGTGGCATGATCCCGTTTTAAATGAAGTTCAAATCCTCTAACCCGAAACTGATTAGTTCCAGCGGGGACTCCAGCTGAAAATCAGTCAGATGTTATCCCCTGAAAAGTGAATGATCAGATCTTTTGATGAACTTGGGAAAATGCAATAATTAGGCAGAAACTTCACGCATAGTACCAATAGCTGGGGAATTTATGTAATTGTAGCATTCCTATCTATTGTTAGGTCAAAATAAAGAAATCCTATTATATTATTATGGAATGACGTAGCAAGTAGACCATAATTAATCTAGTTATTCTAAATAACTTTTGTTTTCCGTCTGTTAGCGATACGGAAACGAAGAGTTTTGTTCATGTGAATCCAATGGTGATTCAGGAATGCGGTTGCTGTGGTACGAGAATACATTTTTGGATGCAACCATTTCATGAGTCTTCATCAATTAGGTGAGAATGCAATGCTACGCAAACGGACAGGAAAGCATAACGGCATGCTCATGTGTACAAGGACGCATACACATAGATCAATGCTGGCCGTCCAAACAACTTAGCCACTGGTCTGGTACGGTCCCATCTTAATTGTTGGTGTTGGTGATCAAGTTTCAACCAATATGGCGGGAGGACTTGGACCAATCTTTTGCGATAGAAACAATCAAGTCTCGGCGGTTGCTTCCGTTTGGAGGGGCACGGATTTAGATGGGTTGGGAGGCCGTTTGACTGACAGATTACAGGTCACCCTGATGACCAGTATCAACCAAGTGCCCGAGCGTAGGACTTCCCACGGATCACTTTTCCTTGGTCAAGCCCTCATTGCACTATGAGACATCAAGCCAGCCAGTCAAACAGTTTAGGCTGCGTTGAGACTGAGTGCACAGAAAACCACAAAGTTTGCCGGCTTAACCAAACTATCCTTGTCGGTTTTACTGATTGCGCTACCCATTTTCCATGAGAGCATTTGTTTTCCTGTTGAACTCGTTTAAAGCATATTCGGGACAAATTTTTCATGTTTTTTAATAGAGCCTTAGACAGCGGAACTAAATAATACTATATGAGATGCTGAGCATTTGCGGAAGAGATTTCCGCCTGACACCCAATCCTCGACCCATTTTCGGGGTTTACATACAAAAAGCTGCCACTCTCTTCAAACGAACTTGTTGCATCAGTCCAACAACCAGTGAAGTCATCCTAGTACACGACTGCCTCCAAAGACGAACCGGAAAGCGGAGGGCCTATTACGACTGGTTTACTTTACGTTTTGGTACAAATTAATTAAGAAGATTTTCTTAGTGATTTATAAGATTTTACAGGTGGAAATGATACTTACTCCTCTTTTTTCGTTCGCGTAAAACAATATAAGTTAGACTCAGCGAGTAATTTCAGGACGAATTTTCTCCCTTTTGGCGTCACAGTTGGTTTTCAACACAAAATGAATGTGTCAACAAGCGGAAAGCAAACGCCAGACTAAACAGACTGTTGTATCCACGCATGGATTCGATCCCTGCCAAGGTTGAAGGCAAGCATATTGTGATATATTTTACCAAAGGAAAGGATACAATCTGCAAACCGTCCAAATTTTACTGTTGTGTTTCTCAGAGCTGCCTATTTGGCACATACACCATGATGCTGGTTTTTGGATCTGACAGTCAGGTATATGGAAACTGATAACTCCCAGTTCGTTAAATCCAGAACAAAAGTTTGTTGGTAAACAACGGAACAACAGGATGCTTGCCAAACCTTGAAAAGCCCTGCATTTCAGTAAATTTATATAAACAATAATGTGTTCATATACCTCGTTGTCGGTTGTCAGTGTAATTTTCCAACATTTTGTTTAGCTCCGTTAACTTTTCTCAGAACAGCTCTTACAACCAAATTCACTTCTTTACCCGCGGTAACTGATGTGTCCGTAAATTACACCGCCAGCCTGCAGCACCGAGCCTTGGCTTCGGAACTTTTCCACTAGATAGAATGGACGGTGCACAGGATTTTCGACACTTTGAAAAATCGGTTCGGTCTCAATGCACTATTTTGCTTACTTTGTAGACAAGTGGTGAATTCACTTTTTAAAAAGCCTTTGAGTCTTATAGTCTAGATTGAGTACATCATTCTCACTCGATGTTGATCACCAGGTAATACATTTAAGGGCCCACTAGTATTTTGATCTAAGTTGGTAAACTCACTTAATCCAGGACTGCTTGAGAAACTCCGAAAACCTCATTAAGAGTCAGAATAGTATGGATTTATTTTATTTACTACCACATATCAAGTCCTCTTATGGCGTTGAATCATACAGATCCCGAGCGGTGAATAACTACGCATTAGTTTGCCGTTTATCAATTCTACTACAAACCCAAACCACCTGCTCCCCCAATGCACACTACGAATTAAGACATCGGTAATGACCACATATGAGGGAAATAAAATTTCGGACCAGTAGTTTCAAAACTGAACATCATAATGTGATATGCAGAATGCTGCCATTAGTGATAGTGCTTACACAAGTACATGTAAAGTGTCGATTATCTATCCGTTGGTGAATGTTTGGCTGATGGAAAACTTAGGCACAATGTGAAGTGTTTCAAACACAAAGCATAGCTGATCACCCGGGTTTCAGGTCACTCAGTCGCGTTACACTTTTAAACTTTCGTTTATCTTGAATATTGAAAATAAGGGTTGTGGATTTCTTGGTCCACACAGAATGCAGTATCTCAATGTCCTCGATTTTACGAAGCCAGTAATGTTTCAAAAACCATCATATATGAATGCAGAAAGCATCCGAACTGACCCTATGGGGTCGAAAAGCAAAATGTTTATTGCTCTAATGGCGTTCATTTGTGTTTTGTGATCTCCTCATTCTGACGAATGAGAAAGTGACTCAGAAGTAACTTTCGTTGATCTAGAGGATTCGAATAGGCACATACATTTTGGTGCCTTCATTACCCATCGGGTAAATTACAAGACGGAGTACACTTGATACTTCAACGCATACTCGAAGCCCGCTGGGATCGAATTCGGGTGTTCTTAAACAAAATTTGTCTGGGATATAATTTACATAACTGTCGGTGTTTTTGAACCAATGACTTCGTTAAATGGTCGCAACTTGATAACCGATTTGCATGGGACCTGCAAAAGAATAAATCTTTCAAAAATAAAGGGCTAAGAAAAAATGTCGAGTTTTCAATTCTTGCCCCTTAGGCTGATGATTCTGTTTCATTTTGTTTAGCTCAGTAGAATTAGTGTTTTTACTTATACGGTTAATAATATTCCTTATTTTGGTATGGATTCGAATCTGACTACGCTGAATTTGATTGCTTTTGGTCAGTGCATAAATACTAGCTGAAATCGACCAGATCGCGTGCAACTGTTTCATCGGGATTTTGTGGATACTTATATATGCTAACGATTCTCGGGCGGCAGCACTAGACATTAACAGCCGAACAGTTTCCATGTCAATGGTCATGACTATATCCTTAAGTTTATCTTGCATGGATGAACTCCAGACTTGATTTTCACCAGATTTCCTTGAGTAAGCCGAATACTACAAGGCCAAGCAAGAAAAGTGTAAAATAAAACGAGCAATTTTAACTTTTGTTTGGCACTTTGTGAACGACATTTTTCAGAACCCTGGCTGTTTCGTTCTTTTAAAAAATCGAGAGTTCTCGCGCATTGTTTGTTGTTTTTTGTTATTTATCCGCAGCTGCTTTTCTTTGGTGCCTTACGGTATTATTGGAACTTGGACGTGCGGTGAGGTGCGGCGTGTAGAAATAATGTCAACCATTCCGCCACTTGTCCTAACTTTGTGATTCCATTGACCTTTCGCATTACGCAGGCGTTTATGCTGGTGCTTGGTCTAAAGGTGTGCGCCAGGGTCTCGGCGTGCGTCGATCTGCGCCCTACGCCCTAGCATCCGAGTTCAATCGGGCCGTGCGCGCAGCACAATCCCAGAATAGCATTCCATCGGGCACGGATTCCGAACGTGGGTGGCGTGGGACTGGTAGCGTGGGCGGTGGAAGTACGACCGGAGGAGGCGGTCCAGGCGGCGGAGCTGGTGCCGATTTTCGCTTGACTGGAGAACGCGGAGGACGAGCAGATGAAAGGCGTAGTGGTTTTGTGTTACGGTCGACCTCTTGTCCATCACCTGCCTCCCAAGCCAATGTTTCGAGGAGTAGCTCGTCTGGTTATCGAAGTGCAACTCCCAGTGGAGAGAAGAAATCCCTTTTCAAACGTGGTTTGTTTCGTAAACTGAGAAAACAAAAATCCACCGGTGATTTGTCCATGATAGGTGGGAACACAATGGGTGGATTTTCTTCCTCTTCCGGATGCGGGGGAGGGACACTATTCCAAAGTCGTGGTCGTCGAGCTGGTGGCTCACTCAGGTCAACACTAAGTGGTTCGAGTCAGTTGACAACCAATTCTTTCGGGCGAGGAGATATGAAAGGCTTGGGTAATGGAGGCCAGGGGTTACACGAGACCATGGAGGAACCGCTAGGTCCAAACGTGACAGAGACATATAGTGGCCAATGGAATGAAGACAGACGTTCAGGATACGGGGTAGCGGAAAGATCAGACGGTCTGTGTTATGCTGGCGAATGGTTCAACAACAAAAAAGACGGATACGGTGTGACATACTTCGCAGACGGTACAAAGGAAGAAGGACGATACAAGGAAAATATCCTCGTGCAGGTTTTAAATCGCAAAAGTAAACTGTTTCTACTTCGACATACAAAACTGCGTGATGCCATTGAGGAGGCAGTGAAGAATGCGCAGGATGCAGCCAAAAATGCCAAGGAGAGTTCCTCGGAGAACGCATATCAAAGGTATTCACGATGAACAAGTCGTCTCAAATTGTGGCTTAATAAGACATGCTGTTTTCTTATTTCACCTAGACACTGACTGTTTTCAGGAAACTTTGAATAACAGTCATAATAATACTGCCACTGATTACGTAGGAAAAAAATTCTATTTATCTGCTTCGAAGCAAAAGCACCCCAGTCTAAAATGGAAATTTAAACCATGCTGTGTTTGCGCTCGCAGTTCGGGTTACGGGGACTAGGCTAACTTTCTGGATATCAGTGGAACCTCTTTATGTCCATTTAAGCTACTTAATGAAATTATTGCCTAGCATCATATTATGTTTGCATTAATTGAATTCTTGGTTTTTGTGTTAAGGAATTTGACTGAAATCTCGTGGCTTACTACTCGGCTAAGTTGACATTTTCACAGTGAACTTAAACGGCCTCATCACCACAGAAATTTTCACCATCGGTTACATTGATGTGCAGTTTTACCGGAAATTATGCAAATTTTAGCACGACATTACTTTTTTGCCGTTTTCGGATTCATCCCGGCTCACACATCTGAATTCTGAACTATTATTGCTGACCCGAAATCTATGGTTCCAAAGTGAGGAATGTCTGTAGTGTTTTGAGTAATTCCTGCTGTTTCTATCCTTTAAATATTCGCATTTGATCATGTCAAACGGAGATTTTAATTTTATCCTGAAACTAAAGGGTATGACTCGTAGGCTGCGGCTGAATTAGTGCACTTAGTACATCACTGATTTAGAATAGCAACGATAGTGCTAATCGCTTTATCAGTTGTATGACAATATTCGCTGACTGTCATACGGTGGACTAGATAATCCCAGCCTACTCATGATTTACGCTTACGAGTGTCTAGTCAAGAAAATCAAACATGATTACTGATCAAAGTCAACCATACATGGGCATTGAAGTATATGACCCGTCGGTTGTTTTGAGTTACGGCACGACCGCTTATCTACCAGTCAATGGAAAGGACGAGATTCATGTATGCATTTGCCGAAAAACAAGCTTACTGGAAAAGAAGTGCAACTCAGAGCTTCCAAATGGTGAATCGATCAGTTAGATTTGAATCCGAAAATGTGCATCCAAACGTAGTGATTTAGAGCCAGCTGAATGGCTATTTTGTCTTTAGTGGTATAGCTTGCATATGGGCGGAGGGACAGAATAGACTCGGAAGCACAGGATCAGTTCCGAGGTGATTGTTAAATGAATTCACTACCCATGGATGGACATATTGATTCAACTGAGCTCCCAGTGAGTACCTAGCAAAAGAACTGTGCCACTGCGGAGATTTCTAGAGAGGAGAATGCTGGTAACGGCAAAACTTTTTTCAACCATCTCTATGCCAGGCATGCCATTAGGAACAAAAAATCGTAATGACAGACGAAAAACTGTCGACGAATCACCATGTGATTCTTAAATGGACTCCCCGTTTTGATGTATCCAACACTTCAGATCGGATTCGAGTGAAGGTTAATGCCGGGGAATTAAGCTGAAATGAAAGTCCAATGGGATTTATAAAGATGTCGTTTGGTACAAGAATCCGCATTGTTAGGATAGTTCGAAGTTCTGTCACATAGAGTGACTTCATTTCAAGTGTAATACATGTTTCCCCACTACAGTTCATGGTAGGTTTAATTGATTAAAACGACTGAATCGTCCTGTCTAAATCACTTTCTCTGCAGAGCACAAACTGCCAGAACAGTGGCAAATACGGCGGATGAGCGGGCTCGTATGGCTCGAAAACTGTCTGACGAGGCCAGGGCGGTTGCGAGAGAATTTTCCCCCGAATTCATTCAACTCGGTGAGTGTTTCCCTTTAGATAAGGTCATTTTTCCTTAACACATGCTCAATCGTGAAGCCTAGCTTAAGGCTTGGACATAAAGAATTAAGAAAATCCTAATTGTTCTTTGGGAAATTTGTCCAAGTTCTTTCTCGTGCAATACATTTGTGCATTATTAGGATCATAAAGAATGAAAATAAATAGTTCGGTACATATAAATTTTGGAACCTATTGAGAAATTAAAGACAAGTGAGCGAACAGATTTTCTTTAGACAAACTTACCTGCAAATTTTATGGAACAGCGGACCAGCCACACACACACACACACAGTAACGCTTACTCAATTAGTTAAATCAAGGCTATTGTTTTGACTAGAATTCACTGGCTTTACAGTGTCGGAAAGTCATTTTCAATATTGCAAGACTTTAGAGAACCGAAGGACTTGAAAGTTCTATTGCCAGTCAGTGGCAGATTTTTGAACGTCTATCTGACGCCGAAGTATGATTTTTTATAGTCCACGAGGTGATTTATTAATCATACAGTGGCCTTCCTAAACTAGTAAAGTGCATTCTTCCGATCCGATATTGGGTTCAGGTCTATCGAGAGATCTTTTGCATCCTCCGGTAAAATACTAGAGGGCAAGTAAAGTTAGCTTTTCAGTTTGCTGTCAGCTTTTTTTTCATTTTCCGGCTGCATACTGAAAATATCCGGCTGTTCTAATCTTGCTCTATACTTCTCTTCCTCTGTAAATTACATCTCGCATCTCTACCTGGCAGGTTAATCGCGTACTTAGAGTACTTCAGTCTCTTCAAGCACGTCTCTCTGGTTAGAAAGAAAAAGGGCGAAAGCCTTGATATTATGCCAGTAGACTAGAAAGTGGTGTTCCCTTCGATGTACCGCCTGTTTTGTCATGCTAATCGGTTCCCAAACATGGATGCATTAGATTGACAATGTCTATCTATCTATCTATCTATCTATCTATCTATCTATCTATCTATCTATCTATCTATCTATCTATCTATCTATCTATCTATCTATCTATCTA
>LUCM01004800.1:72345-95052 GCA_008360955.1 Fasciolopsis buskii | reverse complement strand
CCGATTAAACTTAGCCTAGCAATTGTTAAAAGAGCACGAAAAGGTAGACGATGGACAGTCATATGCAATGTGTTCAAGCCACCTAAGAGGACGTAGAGGATGACTGTGTGCATCCAGCAAATGACGACACATCTGATCATTGCTCACCCGATGTTCGCACCAGAAACAAGCAGTGCTTTGGGGGCATCTGTGATTGAAAACAAAAGTCGTCGGGCATCCTTGACACGGACAGGCCAGGTCTCGCAACCGCAAAGCAGGACACTACGAACGGTGGCGTTGTACAACATCCCATTGAGGGAAAACTGGATGTCGTGTCGGCACCACAAGTGTCCCAGGTTCACGAAAGTTGCTGTGACCTTCGCAATTCGTCATGAGACTTCCTGCCCAATAGCCCCGCCAGGTGTAACCAGAATCCCGAGGTACCTGGAGCGATTTAAAAACTACTAAAAACCGAAAGTTCTGGATGTGAGTAGTACAACTCATAAAGATCAGTTCACACGGCATACTTCTGCTGGCAGCTCATACGGACATCCTTATACGATACAAACGCGCAGGCACGACCCGGGAGGGGGGCGGCTGGCATCCTATCGACCACGAAGATTCTCGTTGCATCTCAAAGACGTGCCAAAGGGCACACTGCATCATTTGAGCCTCGACACTTTTACCGTGAATCCTTAAAATGTGATGCAACAACTTTGTGAAACTGTAAATGTGTCAAACTCAATGACAATGAAATAGCTTTGGTCGTAGGAAGAGTGCTAGAAAAATTAGGACAGGCAAAGTAAGTTAGTAGCCACCCGTGATTATCACATTCTATTGGGGATAGAAAAATCCACTTATTTACAATTAGGTAATAGATAGATAGACGTATTTTATTTTCCCGAATGATTCGTCTTGCGGCGTCATCATCCAACTTGCCACCGAAAACCATGGTAACACTGTACGATTGTGTCATCTGACTTATTAGGAATTATTGGCATTGCATATCGATCGGATCGGAAACGGGACGGGAACCGAAGACGAACGATTGAGTCGAACCTTTTAGGCATTAGACTGTCCGGGTTGCTTCTCAATGGTTCATAAAAAGTCAACACTACATGATATAGCGTCCGTAGCAATCGCCCGGATCATTCGGGAAAGTCCAATCAAATCTCGTACCTCTGAAAATTACCAAGTACCAAATTTCAGTAAGCTTGGGTGCAATATGTTCGCCTGCTACACAGAAGTTCGTCCTCACCTTGTGCACAATGCGGCGTGACCTGCAAAATCCAGTGACGGATAAGGCACTATACCGTCGTCGCCTTCGCTTGCACACGTCCACTTATCCTATTCAAGACCGACCGCTAGTATGGTGGCCGTTCTCCTATCAGCAACTTGGGGATGCGGCCAATTGCGTGCCCCTCTGCTCGCACACTGTGGATTGGACCACAGAGGACCAATATCCCAACATCCCCGTGTACGATGTATCCAATTTCAAACACTGATCAGTAGTCTTCACTAAACTAATTGGGTAGATCCCACATAATTTGGGAACAAAGTGAAAACCCATATGGATTAAAGACGTTGCGCGTTTTACCAGCTGATGAACTGAAAAAGTGACCCCAGTACTAGTTGGTCACGTGAGCTCTTGGTCAGTTCGATACATTTAAACACCAGGGATCATACATACTACGGTGATATTGTATCACGTGGCATCATTGAATCACAAGTATTTTGTGTCCGGTAAAGAAATCTTAAAAGACGTGAACGGATACCACGAAATAAATTTGTGGAGCACATGGAGATCCCATGGTTCGAGCATTTTTGGAAACATTATTTACCTGTTCCAAATCGGTCCCAAATCGAACGGACACGGGGACCGATTCCAATGAGGAAAATAACATCGATCATTCACATGTGAAATCTTACGAAGTGATCGAGAGTCGAACAAGATCACAGAATCATTCTTCTATAAGCAGTCCTGTAATAGATTTAGGATCATTTCGATCAGTGTTAAATTTCAATCTGAAAAAGTCGAAACATTCGAGATATACAAACAGTGCATGCTCACTCGAACCGGAATTGGTATCCGATCTGATCCAAGAAATGCAACAAGCTCGATTACGTCTTATGGATTGCCAAGCTTTGGACAAATGGATTGAAAAATGGCAAGAGAATGAATTCAGACGTTACGAAAACCACAAATTACGAGCGCCTCGTCGTCATTCCGTGTCTTGTTCACAACTGATGTCTGAAAAACTACGAAGACCATATCGAAAACTGGCTCAGGGTCGTGCCCAAAGTGAACATGCACTGTTATCAGCCAAACACATCAAACGTCGAGATGAACTGATTCGAAAAGTATGGGAAGCCGTTGGTCCTCCGTCCAACCAAATTCGAAGACAAAATCCTCGAAATGAGACATGGGAGACTTACAACACTGATGTCCTCGAGGTTAACAACAGCCTTTGCAAATCTGAACTGACAGTTTCGACCCTGAATTCTCCACTCCGTGCAAAACAGACCAAAATGGAAGAAACGGTCTCTTGGAACAAACATCAGCCGTGCACCATGGAATTGCACGTGTCACAACAACTGGGGGTTCGCCGAACACAATCGGATTTGTTGATAGACAGTGTGGAAGAAAACGACTGGATCGGGATGCAAAATTTGCCCAAAGCTGAAGTGACCATTGAAAAGTTACCAATTTGTGATAGAATCGCCACCTCTCAACAGATCTCACAGGCTAATTGTGTCAGAACTCCAACATCGAACGCTCAAATGCGAGTGACCGGAGAACGAGAACCGGGCGATCAAAAATTGCATGATCTCAGTTTGACAACTGCCAACACAGATAGCAATCCGATTCCAAAATATCTGACAGAACAAACCTATTCAACTGCCATGCCCAATCCCAGAAATAGTTCCATCCAAAGAAGACCAACAGCACATCAGTCTGGAGAATGCCAATCAACAAACCGATCATTTGAGGCGTACTGGGGACAGACAGCTACCACTGTATCACGTTTTTCGCCGACACGAAGTAAGATTATAAGACTTCAAAAGAGACACACTCTCACTAGATTGCAGAGGTTAAAAACTATGCAATTATTTGGCGAACGTAAGCGGCCTGCATCTGTAAATCTCACAGATGCAAGCGTCAACAACTCAATGAATAATAATTCGAAACAAGGGGTAGAATCGAACCCGTCATCATCATCAACTGAAACAATGTCGAACAGACCTCCATCGGGATTTACGACCTCCATGAGCGAAGCCACACCAAAAAAAATTAACACTACTGCACCTCCAACTGATCACACGTTGGGAAACAAGAAGTGGAACTCGAATATATCACGGAAAACTCAAAATGACCGTAATCGATCACCTTCGATTAAGCGAGAAAAGCAATTTTCAGAAACTGAATGTCCTTTCCTTTTCCAATACTATCAACCGGTTGAAAGTGTAGAAAGTACAATCAGCTATACTGATGATGATGATGATACAATTATTGAAAATAACAACAACAATACAAACAACAACTATATTGTTTCTACTAACGAGAACAAAGATCTCTCCTCCGGTTTGCCATTTCAGCATCCTTATCCATCGAATATACAACTAATAAGACAGAATAACAGAAGAACATTTCGAATGCCTAGTCTTCTGACGAAACGTCGACCGGTACCACGCTTTGGCTCGTGGTTCGCATCTCGTGAAATTCAATCACACAATCAAGGCCCTTCGTTACCGTTACTTCGATTGGAAGATTTGAAATCTTACACGCTAACATCAAGCACGCCAACACATGTGTGTGATGGCAAAGCGAAACCAGAAGATCAAACATCGGACACGTTTATTTTATCAGCCGCTTCGGAATTTTTACATTCCACTTCGGAAGAACAATTTGCATTTAAACATCGTCCTAGACCGGGAATTGCACCGGGAAAAAAACGAAAACCATCCACATCTCCAGCGCAAGAAGATCAACATACGTCTGTGGCATTAGAACCACTGGTCGAGAATCGATCGGAAGACCAAAAAAGTTCGGTTGTCTCGCACAAAACCTACACCCTAGTCCCAGTGAATAATGAAGAAGAACAAACAAAAAACGTATCACCCAATAAGGATGACGAGGACAATTCAGGAAATCGATCGACACATACGAACGGGACAGAAGCACCAGCGAGTGAGGAAGAATTTGGTGTGGAACAAACCCCGCCGAAGGTAGAAAATCAAACACGTGTCGAGTCAAATAACGAACCTGATGAGGAAATCGAATCTCATCAAGCAATCAAAACAGAACACGTCACACAAACAGTTGATAGAAAACCCCCAGTCAGATTTGTGACGAGTCCACGTAAACGGTTATGGAGATTAAAAAACAGAATTCGTGAAAAGATTGCGAGGAAAAGACGAAGAAAACGTCCAACCAAAACGGGCAAACCACCTTGGAATATTAGTACTCGGAATTTGGCCAAACAATTCCACGATGTTCGGCCGATAGAGTCTATATTGTGGCCCGAAGGTCGAATGCCCGCGTGGTACACATTGACAGAATGGATTGAACCAGATTCACGTCGAATTCGTGAAAGATTTCGTTCGAAAGAGAAGCGCGAGTCTAGAAAACCGCGTCGTAGAAGACACCAAACCACATCAGCTGGTCGACAACAATCAAATATTACTTTAACTGAACGAGATCTGGGACATTGGAGTAAACAAGGTAAGGCGAATTGGAATTGGAAGTTTTATCGAAATCTTGTCAAATATGGGTTGACGAGAAAGAGAAAAAAATCAACTACGAAAGCATCACTGCGTTTGGGCAGCCGTTTGAAACGAAAAAATTCAACCTCTCGCCGTTCTTGCTCACCAAGTCGATCGCCTAACGCTCGGGTCGATATGATCAAGTGTGGAGACGATTTCACTGGGCAGACAAAACGAGAAAGCTCAAGGAGACACTATCATTTGCAAAAAAACGAAGAAAAAGGAGATCAGATGAACCCGAATACAAGGCCTTTCGCGTGTCAACTCCGCAATATGGCATCAAGGTCTCGTAGTAACAGAACTCGTAAATATGCTGCACGAAATCCGCAACCAATGGAGGACAAATGGAATACAACACGACATTTTGTTGGCAGACCACGCTTGTGGTCCGCGGTTAGCCGCGAGAGAAAAAGTCGACCAATTTCGAAGAGGTCATCATCTCGAAAAAAGAACTGTCTCGTACCTCGATCTCGTTCACCGGCAGCCAACGCTTGTAATCATATCACCGCGAGGAAATCAACCAACCGGTGGCAATCCATGAAAGATCGAGTAAAGGCCAATTTTAAACGACGAATTCGTGGTCGTCCTAAGTCTAGCTCCCAGGGTCGGGAAAGTCGAACATGTAGACAATACTCCTATAACAATACAGACGATGAGATCAGTCAAGATGATGACGAGATGGAACCTGAGGAGAAAGTTGATTTTTTCGCTTATTTGGCGATAATCCCATCCGAGATTGATGAACTAGTCTTACCGTTTCGAGCGTGTAACCGATTACGCGCGTGTTTGAAAAACATCGAGAATTTGTTGTCCACGTTGGAGTCAGAAGTGGCCGATATGGACAGTAACAACGATATCAATGCGAGCAGTACGGGAAACAAACGATCAAGAAGCAGAAAGTTCAAAGTTCGAGACGATTTATCCGACACAGACGAAAACGGTCCTCGAAAAGCCGACGAGGAGGAAACAAAAGCACCCCAAAAAAGTGGTGTCAAATTTCTCGAGAAGGTGCCCCGACAAATAGACTCACCTCAGCATCCAAACAGTCCACTATCCACCCGTATTGACTCACCATTGCACGATTCCCTGATCGTCAACAACAGTGCGCAAACTGACCCTGGGTATAGAGAGCCCTCAGTGATCAGTGCCTCGACTGTACACTCGGACACAATTCGAATGCCGTATTTAGATCCTGATCGTATTAAATTTTGGAATGGTGTACTGCACAATTGCGAAGATCGACGTCTGGATCAATTGATCAAAGAGCTCCGAAGTATCAAAGACCGTCGCATTTTCGCGATCGAACAACGAACACAAACACGCATCCGATTGGATGAGACGGTAGTGTTCTCGGTGCACGGATTGCCGTGCATGGAACTCCGTATTGTGGCATACCGTGTGAGGGATCTTCAACGTGCACTTGTACAACTGGAAATCAACTTTCCACGTTTGTTCCGCCAAATTCTATTCACGGAACGATTCTATGGGGATGCTGCTCCCGGAACTGTGTACCGTTTCCCGACAACGAACGAATTTTTCTTCCAATCAACAGAATCCACGGCATGTGGCCAGCCGTCTGTGAGCACAGTTCGTCGTGTCATCCCAGTGATTGAGAAGGCTCGTGCACCTCGACGGTCCCGTGGATTTTCCAGATAGTCTGGAATGAGTGAAAGGTGAAGAACGATCAGGCTTTGGTTCAAACATTTTTTGTGTTTTGAAAGTTTCACCATTGAACTGGTCAAAAGTACAGAAATAAGTTATTTGCGAACGAGACATGACAACATTTTGCTTACGGAATATTTATGAAGTAATTTCAGTTTCAACTGATCTTTGATTCCTACAATTCATTGTTTCAATCGAGCTGCTTGGCAGCTGAAATCAAGCAGAAAAATCGTTTATTATTTTCTTTTGCGTTTTACGATTACGTTGGGTTAAGATCAATTTACTACAGGAATTTCCTTGCTCGTGTTCGGGGAACAATCCATGGAATATAACCTGCACCGACGGAGTTTTTCTTATCAGTGCTGTTTTGTTTGGATATTTTCGCAGTATTTTCTTCAATTACCTAGTCGACCAATGCGCCTCAAGAGACTTGCGATGTGATATTGGAAGCTTAACATATTACGGGATTCGGACTAAATGTCAAAGCAATGATGAATGGCTGTTGGATCAAGGGGAGGCTGCAGACATGTGTAGAAATAATTCGGAATCATTGAACATTTTCGATATGTAAATTGACGCTCCAGGAATGGAGTGATACGAAACCTTATACTTCTATGGAAGGGGGAGCTTCATTCTCACTTAGTAGTCAGTTTGGTGCCAATTATATATATATATATATATATATATATATATATATATAATGCCAAGGCTTAGGAGCAAAAATAAGTAGGTTTTCAAGCAAATCGGCTAGAACACTGAAAAACAGTTTCTTTTGTGATCAACGTATATATTTCAATGTTTATTCACCACTTCTAGGGGAGCACAAGTTTTTCAGACAGATCAGACAAAATTCGCGCTAATGACTTTTATTCTGAGCCACTTAACCCGACCTGTCCAACCAACGACAATCCTCATCAAATGGGGCCCCAACCACGAAGGTGTGAACCACCAATCGAATCGAACTCTTTCATACCCGAAATTTCACGGATTTTCCAAACAACCGGGAAGACACATTCGTGTCCATTGACAGGCTGCTAACAGAACTAACAGTACAGCGTTAAGATAACCGGAAATGGTGTAATCCCACACCAAAATCCCCTCCCGATCAAGCAAGTGTGAACCAATTTATTCATATTGTCTGAATATTGACTATCCAGTTATGCATTGCGATCTTAAGTGTTCTTGACAGATAATCATCATTCCAACGAACTTGTACGCAACCCGATTAAGCATAGAAACTCGATATTACGTTCTTTTCCGATTATTTTCTATCTTTGTCTCGCTGTTGCATGATATCCTGGACGCAGGTGAGTTTAATCACGTTTCAATCCTCATCATTGCTGAGTTTGATCTGATCAATCTGTCATTTGCCCTAATCAGAGGTAGCTTTACTCCAGGTAGAATTCGGAACAATCACATCCCGAGTCATTATCTACCAAATTGCATGCACCTATCACAAACCAGTGATTATCTTCTAAAACTTTTAAAGATCGATATTTATTTCCGAACAGTTTTCCAATCGTTGAGACAATCAAACCAAATCAAAATAGAACTATGTAATTTTGTTGTGGAAAATGTTCTTCTGCGAAGATCGCTTTTCTGTTCACACTCGTGGTTTATTTCGAATCTCTAGCTAGTAATGTTAGCCTATTTATAAACAAACTTGGTCTAATTTCCGTTATTTGGTGTATCCTAGAAACACTTTCTCTCTCTCTCCAACAACCGTTTTATTTGACCTATATCAAAGGCGTTAAGGAGGCAAAAGGAACACTTCTACAAACTAAGAGATTTCCAGAAGCTTAGATCACTTTCATTGTTGATATCGAAGAAAATAAAAAAGAACGTACTCACCGTATGCAAGCCAACTCCAAATCACTTAGAACAGCAGATGCCTGTGCCAGAAAATTCGGTTCTTGTGTAGAAAATAACAAACGAAACCAGTACGATGTATTGCAGATGCAGGAAATGTGCGACTAAACATTTATCCATCTAATGATTCTCCAATTTCATGGGTCCCAAATGAATGCGCCAGTGCAACACCTGTCTGTTTCAGTCAAAAACTCTGGTCGCTGGGAGCAGTTCAACCTCACTGTCCGCTGGAGTATAGAGAGCGACTTGTGGAAGAACATGCATGGAAACGTTGAAGAAGAAGCTAGAGAGTTTGCCTTGCCATGCTTCATTCGAACCGACAAATTCAAACGAAAGTTGGTAATAAACCGTAAACCGAGCTGAGTTTTGACGGTTAGACTTGTTGAGAACCGACACAATTGTCAGGTGCTTTATTCCTCGATAAGCACTGTCGGGATGCAGGCCCATCGCCGGAGTCAACAGCCGGCGGATGTCTAAGCGCACAATTGACGTTGGCCTCTGAAAAGCACAATTGTACTGTAACAACTGTTGGAAGGTGAAGATTTGATCGATGCATCAACAACCGGTACCCGTTCTTCGACGGTCTGCTCCCTACGTTCGTAACACAAGCGGCGCAGAATGATAGCTGCTCACAGTTTAGGCGCTGTCGGCATAACGCAAATATTCAGGTGCTAAGAGCAATCACTAAGCTTGAACATGGAAGAGAACGATCAATTCCACCCGGTCTATTTTTTTTTCTCGAATGGACTCAAGTTTTAATACACAACAAACATCTCCCGTCCCTTCCAGAAGAGGCACCCCGAGGGGTTGAAAGACAGGTTGTACGTGCATTCTGGCATTGCTCAGTGTCATGTTTCGTACCCTGTTCACGAAAATGTCCGATCTACTCCTCGCACCCCAATCTCAAATTTAGTTATAGTTGTACGACTTGGTTCAGGACGGATATCGCGAACTCAGCAGCATCGATCGATGACTTCAAGCCATGCCGACAGGATCGAGCTTGCAGAAAGAAGAAAGCTGAAGGCGGTATGCCGACATACACAAACTGCTTCCAGTCTAGCAAGCCTGAGATTATGTCTACAGACCGTCTAAACGGAAATGGCCTTTCAATCGTTCCGTGTCGCCCAATGTTTTCTCATCACACGAGTACGATTATAACGAAATTATGCATGACTCTTTTTTTCGCTTGCACCGCAATCTCAAATTTTTACGAATCCTTCTTAACATTTCCTGTCCACTGTTTGAGGATAATTTACACACTTTCGGTAAATGATGTCAATTATGCCTCGATACAATCATTCATTGCGTTTGATCTAACAGGTTTTCGCGTTTCTCCCGACAGAAGTAACTCCATTTTAGAGTTATCATCAATCGCCATAGGATATTCTTCTTCACCTTAGGTGCACTTATCCCAACAGGCGAACGCAGCTTGCGCCTATTAGGGCGTAAGATATACTCCCTAGTTATTTTTTTACTCTCCCAAGCTAACGAATGAAATCCTAGTTAACCTCCATAATTATTAACATGATAATGATCTACTTTTAAATACAATGATTCACGCATCATCGTGTTTCTCCCTTGAACCCGTTCGAGATAGAACTGTCAAGCTTTTACAGACGGTCAACACGATTTTTACTATCTGTTGTCCCCTTGGAACCACTTTTTGTCTGTTATGACCATGGATCTTCCCCATCACTGGAATCCTTGAGGAGATGCAGGGTTTCTACAAATCCCGTGACAACGAATGGGTTGTAGACATCATACCCTAATAAAGTCAGAACTTGACTCTCGTCAGTCAACTCCAGAGTGCTAACAACAAACCCCCGAGGACATTTGACTGCAGTATAAGAGGATAGGGACTTGCGAAATGTACTATGGATCCCAACGGGATTAGCCACCTCCATGACACTTGTGCAACAAAGTGAGGCACAAACTACCCGTAATCAAAAGTGGAAAAACCCGACAATAGAACACCACCTATTCTAAGGGATGGTCCCGTGGCTCTAACCCATGGTTTCATTTCGCTCGTTAACAAGAAATCGAGCTTATCTTCTATCTCTTACTATTAGAGATCCAACAATGCTGTCCTTATTTCCAAATCTGACAAACGACCAAGGTTGGAATGCGTCCAAATCGTCGGCTACAAAGAGCTGCCCCTCTCCATTTCTCTTTTCTAAGCACCGGCCGTTGTAAAAGCGACCGATCCGCCGGTGCAATGCCTACGCCGACTCTGCATAGCCCACGGATGAGAAAAACAAACATTTCCACCCATCAAAAGCCACCGAGTGAGCGAGCTGGTGGCCTCTGTGTGTGGTCGTTTACAGTGGAGTAGGTCGTCGTAAACGAATACGGCTAACCGAACAAGATGATTGGCTCAGATGTTGACCAGATGTTTAGACTGTTTGATAATTGTGTTTGCATCGGATAGAAAAATGACCCAGTCAAGGCGCATCGATCTGCAATTGACCAGCAGCGTTGGGGACACAAAGAGGAATTCCGTGGACCAACCGAGGTTAGCAACAAAGCTATATCACATGAGGCATTTGAAAGTATTCGAATCGGAATCATGACAAACGAGGATATTTTATTTCATCTTGTGCATATTATTGCACTTAAACTAATCAATTATCGTTCGAACCACAACAAATGGAATATAGAATGACGATGATACATAGAAAACCCGATCCGTTCTAACAAAGTTGGAAACCATGACGAAAATGTGAGGAAGAATTTCGTAAACATGAATCACAATGTGCAGTGATAAAATAGAATTCATTAGACAGTATCTTCAGTGTAGTAAAACTTCAAAGAGCCGGAATGGATTTTATTTTGAACAAGACAAAAGCTACCACATAAACATGTTTGACGATCTTCATGTCAAGTCATGGCTAAGGCTGACAGTAAAAAAACAACCATAGGAATTTGACTAACGACATTAGAAAGGAGCTTGTCAATAATCGGGCGGTTGTTTTTTTTTTACCAAATTGGGAAAAATTCCCACNAACCTTGTTCCTAATTTGTATCGCCTGATTGCTAACACGCAATGCGTGTGTCACTCAATAATTCAGAAGCTATCAGCTTTGTTGAAGACACTGCTGTGGAACGTTGAACTTTCACAAGGCGCCTACAAAGTAGTCAAGCTCTGCAGGTCATGCCCAAAGCCTTCGTCGTGCTTAGGCTACCTGCAGAGAAGTCATCCATAGGTGGGGGTCGATTGTTGTGCGCTAGCGGCCCGTGGCCGTGTAAATCAGTGACGGATAGGTGCAACATCGTCATGTGATGAAGTTCAACAAATCGTTGAGAGCAGGCCCGGTTACCTAATGGCTAAGGCGTCCGACTCAAAATTATTCGTCTCCGGTTTGCGTCTCAGTTCGGGCGCGGTGGATATGCACTGTTGATGATTCCTAACAAGAATGAAACAGCTGTACAGCGGCTTCTATGGTTTCTTAATTGTGAGTTGAGCGTTCATATTATATGGTGAATTATTTCATGAAAGCATATAACGTCCTACTACAAATACCTAACATCTGGTTACGTCCAGATTTGTGCTATGCTATGCGTGTCCCTTTATTAAGTCCAGTTTTATCTTTATGCCTCAAGATTCCTTCCATTCCAGTCTCTGTTATGTGGGAACAATAAACTGAATATTACCTTAATAATTATTCATCGAATCACAGAATCGGCTAGTAATATGGAGGAGTCAAAAAAACGAAATTTCGCAAACTTATCGGCTGAATTGAATAATAAACTATGCGATCACCACGGGATTACTCACAAAATAGCCCCTTCCTTCCGGTAAATCAGATCAGCTTTGTTGCTAACCCCGGTTGGTCCACGGAATTTCCCTTTTTGTTTCAACGTTACTGATTTTCTGTCTGCGCATCGACAGACAGTGAACAGATCAGTTTTCTGTGCAGTACAAACAATTATCAAATAGTCCAAACATCTGGTCAACATCTGAGCATATCATCTTGTTCGGTTAGCTGCATTCGTTTACGACGACCTGCTACACTGTAAATGTCCACACAGAGACCAACAGCTCGCTCACTCGGTGGTTTTTAACGGGGTGGGTGGGTGGAAATGTTTGTTTTTCTCATCCGTGGGCTGTGCAAAATCGGCGTAGGCTTGCGCCGGCGGGCCGGTCACTCTAACGACAACGGGTAGTCTATTACTACGACAAAAATCGGAAGCTAAGATATACGTTCCGGCCCATTGATACAATCAATTTAATGGGAAACCAGTTAGTTATGCCGGAAAGGCAAAGGTTTCGGCCTGATGATGGTCACGTGAGCTAAACATAGGCCTCTAGGGGACTAAATCCCTCGGAACAAAGGGAATCCAAAAAATACAAAAAAACAACAAAAACAGACCTCCGGATTTCAGGTGAATAGTTGTAAAAAAGCCAGAGTAATAATGATAACTGCTTGTTATACCTTGTACAAATAACAGAATGAGAAAATATGGGAAACTGAATATGTACATGTACATAAAAGTGATTTGGGATGAGGTTACTTCACAGTGTCAGCAAGACTGTCAGTATTCAGGAGTCCTGGTCAATAAATCACGCGATTAATTGTCATTGAATCTGTGGTTCCCTGACCTAAGGACCCATGAGTGCGTTATTGCTGTTTCCCATCGGGTCAGTAGGACCGGAGTTTTGCGGAGCCCCGGTTATTTCCTCCACATGCTCGGCAATCATTGTGGCACGTTTACGCATGTAGTGTTGCCAGTGCAAGAGCATTTGGTCATCTATATCACGGCATACATGTCCACGAGCCAATTGGGCACGGAATTCCGGTAGTTGGAGTAGATCCAACATGTGCAAACAATAAGGGTAGCTATGATGAAACAGAAAGAATAACATTAAGAGTATGCATATACATATATTCAACATGAATCTGGTACAGATATCGTGCCAAAGAGGCTACAGAATAATAGTAATACCAATACTGATGACGAGGGTACTACTAATACTAACACTGATGAAATCAGGAGTAAAGATTTTATTCACACAATCAAGTCAATATAAGATATATATATATATTGTAAGTAGTATCTGGATGAGTAGACGAAACTGGCCCGGGAGCACACAACCGGTTCCGCAGTTGTTGTCGCTCGTCAGGTATCCGCACCCGGTACTCTCTTGACCAAACATTCTTCGGCGAAGAGCTTCCATGCACACCCCTGATGCTACAAATTCGCTACTGGTGATATATATATATGTATATATAGGTAAAGCCGATTGTGATGCATTCAGAAATTTTCAGTTATTACTTTTACGTTTCTAGTGTTTGCCAGGTGCAATGAAGCAACAACAAATATTATGGGTTTAATTACATGTTTCCCTTATTATAGCTGTTCGCACGATGTAACAAGGCCAGTCAAGCAATGATTGTCGAGGTAGACGCGCCTGAATATAGAAAATGAAGTCCTTCTGGGGCATGAGAATTTCCTAAATGTTTTTTGAAGTGTCTTCCGTTTTACCCTAGGTTGGATTCGTAAATGAAGACAAACTCGCTTGTCCAATAGAAGCACATTATATGGAGTACTCTACCACCGACTACACCTGCATTTACAGGCTGAATACAATTACATGTTAAAATGGGTATTTCGCGACGTGAATGATTAAAAAGAGAACAATTTTCTTTTAGGAGGGATCATGATTCATATCAAAAAATGACCTTGCATGAAGGTTAGTTGAGCTTGTTATGTTAGCCGTTTACGCCGTTACCGTGACAGCAAGAAAGAAACAGAAGAATCATTTCGAACTGATTTAAATACCGCGGTCAATTTAAAATTTTACGTTTGAGCTTTTCCAGCGTTTTAAGCTAAACAAAACCACCATTTACATTATATCAAACGAACAAGCCATCTCAAGGGCATGCCTGTCGTGGAAGAATCCGATCACATCAGAAAGTTACCACACATTTACTTACATCTATGTTAAAATTTCGCCACAAACTATCTTTTCTCCAATCTTCACGCAGATTATTACCGGTATTGCATGCACCATTGTTCGGATATATCTAGTTATGTTTTCATAACATTTAAACGTCACATCTCAGCCACTCTCTTAGGAATATGGAACTAATCGTTTAAATAGATAGTTAGACACATAGTGTCTAGCATTGCGCCCCATCTGATATGCTCGTGGTTGTTGGTTCCACATTAATTTTGTTGATCCCCCGCCTCGCCCCCCCCATCCCCTTCCCCCCACCCCCCCCCCCCCCCCCCCCCCCCCTCCCCCCCCCTCGGATGGAGTTGCATGCCATGTAGTGCTTTGAAATCAAAGCTACTTACCAAAATGGATATTTCTAGAAGAAAAGTTTCTTCACTTTAAAGTTTATCTTTCTAGCGGCGAATAAAAACGTAGTATCTATAAGGCATTACAACCGGATAAGTATATAAGAAAATGACTAAAAGATGCATCCACGAATATAAGAAACGATGTATCCGTACATTGTGATTGACGGTGAGATACTCTCTACCAATTGCCAAGTGCAAAGCCAGACCAACATCAAAAGAAAGCGCACAGTTTGCGTCCTGATGAAGAAGCGTGCCGACTGTCTTCTATTCTGTCCTTTCCGAGACATTATCGTGGCAGTCATCGTTAGTCTTTAAGTTCTAGAACCAGCGTGTTTTCTTTAGTCCGAGCGCAAGATCGAATTGTAACATATCCTACTGTCTTCTCTATATTACTGGTCGTTATTAAAAAAAGAGGAGCGAGCAGCTACGGCCCAAATTTTGATTCTAATCGTCTAGAGCAACAATTTGCTTGTGTTCATGTCCCGCACCCGTGGATAACTTCTCTTAATCAACATTCCCACTATAAGTGGGAGTAACTTAGCGGCAAAAGTTTTTGAAACTCTGTGCTTGAGGCTCTTATCGGCGTATATTATTAGGAGAATCTACATAGCTAGCGACTTCCACACAATGACCTGAAAAATTATTGAATGATAGTAAGCTGAACCATCCCCGATTCGCGAAGGTGCGACTTTTGCGTGTGATACTAGCGCGTTCTCACGTCATCACATGCCCAACTAGCTCTTGTGGAAGTTAATTCCCACTATTGGTTCGCTCCTCAGCGAGCATGACCATGTAACGGTTGCTGCGCTTTATGCATACGAACGCTCGAGCATGATGCGAGTGATGCGTATAATTATTTTCTAGTCAAGTTTATCCAGCTATGATACCCATTAAGCTTGAGGCTTCAATTATTGAAAAGACTAGCCAGCCTTTTTCGTGTTAAATAAAACGAATAACAATTTAGTTTATTTTTTATAATGTATGCTCCAGTCATGCCGACACACTAGAGGAAATGCATCGTTTCATAAGTGAGGTCGTTCTAGCTATCGAGTTCCGCAAGACCTTTTATATAAGGTGCGATATACAGAAAGCAAAAACTGATTCATCTTCCGTCCAAACTTCTAATGACAGCTAGTAGTTTAAGGAGCTGACCGAATATCCTGCACAATGCCGGTTAATCGACTCAACCTCTTTCGTCGTTACCCGATCGCAAAGCACTGGATCTCACTTTGCCGAGTGTCGCGTAATAACAAGAGCAAGAAGTCATTCACACACATCCTTCCCCACCGAGATATGCACAAACATAGTTTGTTGCCGAGACGGGGTTATAAATATCAGGGGAGGGGCTAAAGGGAAACCCCGCGAGCGATCCCAACACCTAAGCATTCTGTTTGGGATACACCGGGCAGCCAAACTTGCGGATAGTACAAATCCCGGGAGGAGAACATATTCCGAAAGGTCTGGAATTCAGTTTTGGACATCAGTCCAAACTAGCTCTTACCACAAATGCCAGTATGCAGGCATGGTCAGAATGGTGGGGTTGGTCCCGAGCTCCCTACGGAATAGCGCATACACAGAGATCTTAGGGACGGTACTCGTTTAACTGGACTCCTCCTCTTAGGTAGTTCTACGTCCCCAATGACCGCGGAGGGTCTCTATGATACGAGATAAACCTGTTACCCGGCGATTCTTGGCGCCTTCAGCATCGCTGGCCAGCTCCCTCGGGCTGCTCCCCCCAGGTCAATTTGTGCCGGGCCCTCCGGAGGTTTGCAGTATCGAGAGAGAGCGGATGTCTCGCGGACCTCGCTCTGCCGAGCTTGAGGCTAAGTATCTTTGGTAAGTTAGTCCGTCGCCCGGCGAGTGAATGGCCTAAATCCTTTGAATTTTCAAACCCAGCTCACCGGTAGTTGTATGAAGCATATAGTTGTCAACTTCCACCCGCCACGCTTCCGGCATTCTACACGACGAAGAATGTACTTGACACTGTCTTATGCATGTCTAGCTCCACCTCTGCCGGAGAACTCAGTGTGAACACTAGACACCAACCTTACGTCACATCAGAATTCTCCACTAGTTCATCTACTTGACACTCTTGATCACAGCCTGCGGCCCTCTTCTAAGTGCAAACATCTTGTTCGATACAAAAAATATTCGGATTTTGGGTACCGCTTAGCTCAATGACCTACGCTCGGAGATGTCTGAGTGTAACCGCGGTAGTATCAACCACACAGAGATTCCGTTTTATGTATCCCGATCGGATAGGCATGATGTAGCGACGTACGAACGCGACGAACTAATCCGCTAGATTCGGATGAAGCTCCGACACACATTGTCTCGTTATCCTGTCCTCTTTCTCGGCTTAACTATTTATCATTCACGCTTTTCGTTCTTTTGTTCGTTACGCCATGGCTCTGTAGGAGACACTGTGGTGAATTCTGTCTACGGACCCTAAGATTTGTGTATATATAGTGACCACGTCGCACTCGTGCATATTTAAAGTTTCGCGGCCGTTATGGGCGAACTATTAGATTCATATATCACTTAATACAAAATATACTAAGTGGGGCCGAACGCAGATCAACTTTTCCCATCCAATATTAGACCCAACGTAACATGAAGACCACAGATGATAGCTCCCGAGGTCGATTCAAGTTGTTTAAGTAATAGAAGGCTATATGGCACAATCATCCTATTGTGGTGCGGGCCTTACTAGAGTGTCACCCAGCGTTACCGGTGATGTTGGGAGTGGGATTAGTCGTCATGGGCCACGTGCCCTGAGACTGGGCGTGCTCAGTCCTTACCCCGCTGACCTAGTACGAAACAAAGTAACAGCTGAACCAGGTCCAGTAGCTCTATATGAGAAGAAACGCCACCACTGTAGTAAAGCCGGACGTGGGGTGCGCCTCGCACAGCAAAAACGCGAAGAAAAGGAAAAAGAGGGTCCATATCGTAATCGATGAGAGGACAGGTAATGGAAAAAGAAGAAAGGGATCAGGAATAAAACGACCGACGCCCAGTCGCACGATAAACAGCGTACACCGGTGGTCGGTGAGTACCTGGAGCGTTGTGGGAAACTTGAGCAAGCACCCGTTTTTTGTAAGTCCCAGGAGAGATGAAGAAAGCCAACCAAACAACTCAAAACTCAGTTCAGTATCATCGATCATTCTCGTTCAGCGTTAAATCAGCAAAGGCAAGCCTCGCTGACCGCTGCCTTCCCCAGAGTTACATTCATTTATAGAAAAGAGTGAAATCCAAGGGACAAGGAGTGGACCTACACAGGCGGGGAAAAGATAAGGATAGCTGCCCAGCCCAGACACATTGAAACACAGTCTAACTGTGGCAACGCACAAGTTCTAGTCTGTTGCAATCATCGTATAAATGCTACAAGCTTATAGTATCGATCAAGAACTCATAAACGCTGATAACACAAGATGCCACTGCTCACGGTTCACTGCCATAGGTCCTTCTTGTTCTTCATCACTAGTTTGATGAGTATCTTTCGGACCTCAACCACGAAGTATAGAAGCTGTGAGCTACCTACTATTACTCTAAGTTCCTCTGACATTTTTTCAATCCACGTGTGCCCAACATCCATCTGTTGCTTCTCCAGATGGTTCCTTCCCTTCGCTGGAGGGAACAAAAAGGGCACGGTATGTAGGCGAAGTGATTTTGCCGTACGCGAACACCGAATACCCAAACAACGTAGTGCTACTAAGTTTCATACGCATGAAACAAGCTGATTCCAGAAGTTGGCACCTCATACCAGATTGCCTAAACCCAATTATTACTCAACTCGCGGTCACTCCATTCATCCCAGCCTTATTGCGTATCACTCGGTGGTCGAAAAAACCGCCTAACGGACGAAGCTCCGCCCACGCCGCATACGGCACGGTTGCAGAGTACGGGGCGTGTTATCAATAAGAGTACTATGAGAATGCAGAAGGGGTAAAACAGCATTGGGTTGGAGACAAGCACGAGGTTGGAATAAAAGAGAGGGACAGCGCAGCATGGCATACTCCATCAACTGCCCACCCCAACTCAAGCGCTCGATGCAATGGGTAAGCGCGTGTCCTGATTATGCCTGCGCGACGACCCATGCAGTATGAAATTCTTTGTAGGTCATCATAACGTACTCAATTGGGAATATGGACGGGGTAACTGCTAGGGAGTCCCAGCCTGCTAAAGCAAGAAGAACAATAGGGCTTCGACAAGCCCTTTGGTTCTGACAAGAACCTGACCGCAAGGCAGCGGGTGTCAGCTGAGTCAGAAGCCCACCCTTCCTTGGATTAATTATTCTTCCACTAAGTTGTTCGACTGGAGGTGCTAACTCTAGATCATTTCCGCACTCGGACTGACTCAGGTGACTACTCATCGTCAGGCCCTCTATCCATTGATTCCCGAGCATAATTGGATTTCAGCTGGGATACAAGTTTTTTTTCATTCTGTATAGCTCGTTGAATCATGGAGGCACGCCAAGCCGTCAGCACGGAACTAAATCGTGTAGCTCTTCGTTGTGGACAGCTTTAATGGTCTAACTGGCAACTCGCTGTTGTCCGGCTCATTACCACAGCCATGACCTTATGTGTGACTGTTGATGTGGTGTTTTTGCCATTTCAAGTTTCCGGCTCAGGGACTCCGCGCCCCCTTCTCCGGTATGCCGTGGGCATTACAGTCATGCTTCGAAGCATGTCCCGGGTCCTCACCTGATCCTGTGTAATGCTGACTCTAGGTGGATGGGCCTGCCCTTGGCTGCACTGAACGCACGACAGCGTGTGCATAAAAAAGAAAAAATGCAATCATTTTCCCGGAGATTCTCATTGTTCAAACACCCTAAACCAATAAATGGAAGTTTTCGGACTTACGGACCATGGAAGAAGACGGCAACAGTATAGATATGTGTAAATGTTTTTTAAAATAAAACCTACTGATTTTCTGTACGTCCTTGGTGCTTTGGAGTAAGAGACCACGTTTCCAGGTTTGTTGCTGTGTGAAGACCTGCGGAAAGGCTTTGGTTGGGCAAACAGCAGAATAAACAGGCGCGTTGAGCAAGAGAGCGACAGGTTGTCAGGTATTCTAAACTACGAGGATGAATTTACAGAAAAGCTATATTTTCAATGTTATGCCCGGGATCAAGGCGGAACATTGTAAACCCTGATACCAACGTAGAGGAAAGACGTCCGAATTCCTGGGACCGTCCAGGGACCGGGAGTCTGAAGAAATGACCGCGAGGCGTGGTGCATTAGCGAAGTGTGGGGAAATGGGAAAAGCTTTGGCTATAATGCAAACAGTTACAACCTTGTAACCCTGCTAGTTAGGAGTCATCCGATCTTTGATAGCCAAGCTTAAGCGATCTTATTTGGGCTCACGATTTCCCTGGTACTTTTGGGGAGGCCTCGTTAGGAACCGTTTGGTTCGATCCGATTCGACTGTGGTATTCTCCCATCAGTGCATGGATTTAATCACTAGATCTATGTGATAGATAGTCTCTTGGCCTAGAAATGCTGATCCAGGAACAATGAGGTTTTCTTGAAAAGGCATAAGGCAAGCTAGCATCAGATGGCTGTCCGCGTCTTCCTTCAATGGAATTTGCGATCGTGTGAACTTCAGCAGTTTCAAAAATATCCTTCTGGATCAATTTGCTGGAAGAGCGCAACGGTGCCTAAGGTGATTAATCTTAAGTGCTGTGATAATTGTACACATTTGCAACCTCTCGTGCGCAAATAAAAATTAGTTCGGCAATACACGGGCTTACAAACTATTCCCAGAGCAATAAGCTCCGCCCCGATCGTATAGTATACGCGAGAAGTGTGCGTGAGACGGAAATCCGGTTCCGACGCCAATAGGATTATGTATTGACCAATAACCCAAGTCTTCGGTAAATCCTAGAACATTGCACCGCTTCCACGAACCACGTAACCGCGTAATTCGACTTTGGACCAATCGCTGGATTTCACTTCGAGCTACACAGGTGCCTCATTGGTAAGTGCCGGCCCGAGCCTTCTGTATACACGAAGACTTTCACTCTCGCATCTACGACCATCAAACGAGATAAAAACTAACAAAGCAGCTGTATCTATCCGCCTCAAACCCAGTGGTCCCCTGGAAGAAACCAAGATTGGGCTTCGAGTCATTCCAGTGTTGCAAAAAGCATTTTCCCCTTCTAAGACTCAACTACGCCATGCAAACATATCTGCGATCCTACCACCAGAACGACTAGCACGAAAACTTCTATGCATTACCTCAAGTGGGTCTTCGCGCGAAGCGCAGCCTGACGCACGCATTCTAATCAGTATCTTGCCCGAGCGAATATCAGTGTCAACTATGCTCATTTGAGCATAGGGCTCTTTGAAGCCTCAGTCGATGAGGTGTGTCTTGGGTTAGAGTAACGACAAACAAGTCAATTCAAGTTCCAGAACAAACGTCTATAATATGATGTTACCGCATTAGTGTAAATACAACGTAATGTGATTTCCTGTTTGGACCAATTGTTGGTGACATAAAGAAAACTAAATTGTGAGCGGGAGAGATCTTGCTTCCATTGTGTATCAATTGCGAATGGAAGATTATGGTGAACCACAAAGCGCACGGTCTAATTCTGTGTGTTTGCTTTGTACTTTCTTTTCATTTGTGATTCTACATTAATTTTCGTCCAAAAATAGCATATTTTTAACCACTGGAAGCTGAGTTTGTTAATCATCATTTCTGTCCTTGCCAGTCTTTTGATAAATCTTCCTTGCAGCTTGTTTTTACACATCTACTTCATACTGCATTCGGTTTTTTTTAGATGCTGTCAAGGGGACGCGCTTTAACCTAACGTGCTTTTCGTTTCGGGAGTAGGAAGTGGGCTTTATGGCGGTGGGGAGGCCTGGTGGGCTTCTTAAAACGAGCCCCCGAAGGCAATACAAGTAAAATGATCTGAAGAAAAGACAGTGAAATACAAAGCTCAGCGGCAGGAAAACCAATACAGAACCTAGAGAAAAAACTATCTGCTAAAACTCAGGGCGGTTTCGTTAAAACGGCGATCTAGGAAGGAGTCAAACATCATATCGCTCCATCATTATTGTTCAGCGTTAAACAGCAAAGGCAAAACCCCAACCGACCGCTGTCTTTCACCAAGAGTTGAATGTTTTTTTATTGAAAAAATGAGTACGCAAGCGATAAGCAGGGAGTGAAATATACACAGGCGAAAAGAAAGACAGTGGCCGTAGCAACAGCGCAACACAGAGAAATACAAGGCATTACCCGGTAAATGCTTTTGTCCACGGAAAGCAGCCGCTAATTCCATTACTTCGGCTACCTTAACCCAACCGGCTTTCCCGGTCAATTCTAACGTTTATTGTCAATTGGCAATGCGAATTCACTGTCGAACCACTAATCAATTTCCCATACAGTCAAGAAGTTGCCATTTTTTGCTCAATAGAACCCAGCGAACACTTGCGAGATCCAGTGTCTTTTATGGACACCAAGAATCTAGACGCACAAGGCGCAAATCTACTGCCAAATGCCATCAGCTTGCTAATTTGATCCCACGGCTCGTCCTATGATTGTTGCTCGTCGGAGTTCCTTACTTCCTCGACACAAGTTTCTTCCTCAATAGCTGTTGCGAACACGCCGAATCAAGTCAGACGTTCGACAGCCATCGGAGTTTTTGTGGCCTGCGTCCATTCGGCCGTTTGGGGTGCAAGCAGAAAATCGCTAAATTAAAGACTAACGCAATGATCCTGTATTCGAGCGTAGCGTGGTCCAAAGTATGATCTATCAGTTTCTTGGACGAACTGACAAAGGCATGCTAACTGCGTTTAATTGGTCAACCTGACTCAAATTTGACATGTCGAGTTAGAAACGGTCCAATGAGGCTTGCGCTGCCACGCGCAACTGTTGTCGGTATCGTACTAGATAGGTAATTAAATCGATTATCTGGTACAATAAATGGAGAAGTCTTTCCTCGTTGTCCTCGCTTCGCTGCAGCATGGCCCAAGTCGTCCATATCGGCCCACACTAAACAGTACTCCGATGCAACTATCTAGTTTTTTCCAAAAACTTGGTGCATCATGAAATTCACCGTCTACTTCTATATGTTTTCCAGAGTTCTCTGTGCCCTTGCCGAACAACGAGATCTGACGAACG
>LUCM01004800.1:25138-72320 GCA_008360955.1 Fasciolopsis buskii | reverse complement strand
CCAAAATGTGTTTCATGTCCCGACGTGATAATTTAATAAACTTCCCACTTAGTGGATAATATGGCGGAAAGTTTGAAACTTCTTGGAGTCTAGGGAAAAGAAACTTCATGCTGCGACTACACAATGACCGAAAAATTATTGAATGATAGTAGCTGAACCATCGATTGGCAATGTTTGTTGATACTGGGTTCTAGCAACACATGCGCCAAATAGTTGGGAAGAATTCCCACTTTGTTCGCTCTAGAGGATCTGTAACGCGGTTGCGGTTTGCATACAGTGGCTAAGATGGAATATCGGTTAAATTTCTAGTGCATTTTCCAGCTAGATAACCCCAAAGCTTATGGCTTATTATTGAAAAGACTAGCCAGCTCGTGTTAAATAAAACGAATAACAATTTAGTTATTTTATTGTATGCTGTTGCCCACTAGAGGGAAAGCATTCATATGAGGCGTCTTGCATGAGTTCCCGCAAGACCTTTATAAATGCATATACAAAGCAAAACTGATTCACTTCGCTAAACTTCTAATACAGTAGTAGTAGGAGTACGAATTACTGAAAGCGAGTTAACTCGCCAACTTTGTGTTCCCTCAAAACGATCACTCGTTCGGTAAAAGAGAAGAATAACTCCAATGGAGACGAATCACACAACATTCTGTTGGACGGGCAGCAAAATCGAAAACGAACAATGAAAGGTTGAATTCAGTTTGGATAGCTACTAGTCTACAAATGCCTCAGCATGGTCAGAGGTGGTTGTCTCAGGATACAGGTTAGCTACTCGTCCTGGACCCCCCTTGGAGTACTCCCAAATGACCGTGAGTCTTTGTCGAGAAACCTTTACGCATTGCCTTCTCGTGGGAGTTGTTCCCATCAAGATGTGAGGACGAAGGCGGATGTCCGCGGCTCTCTGCCGAGTTGACAGTTCTTTGGTAGTTAGTCCGGCGAGTGATGGCTAAATCCTGATTTCAAACCAACCACGGTAGTTGTATGAAGCATATAGTTGTATACTCACCGGCACGTACGACGAAGAGATGTACTTGACACTCAGCATGTCTAGTCCACTCTGAGGAGAATATGAACAAGCCACTTAGTCACCAGACTCCAATGAGTCACTTGACCCTTTGATCACCCTGCGGCCTTTTAAGTGAAACCATTCGATCAAAATATTGGATTGGGTCCCTTACTCAACCCCCTAGCTCGGTTTGGGTAACCGGGTAGTATCAACCCCACAGAGAATTCATAGATCCCGATGGATAGCCAATGATGTGCAGACGAGAATGGAAGAATTAGCAGGTTCGGTGAACTCCGCACATTGTCTCGTTTTCTTCCCTCTTTCTCGCTAATCGTTTCCGTTCTTCGCCATGGCTCTGAGGAGACTTGATCTGTACCCAGATTTGTGCAAAATATATGACCACGCACTGAAAAGTTGGGCTTATGGACAATAATGATATATGCATATACAAAAAATATATACACGTTACTTTCCCATCCAATATAAGCCCAACTAATGAAGCCAATATAGTCCATGTTCAAAGTAATAGAAGCAGCATTCGGCACAATATCCTATGTGTATTGTACGCTCTTAAAACGAGCCCCCGAAGGCAATACAAGTAAAATGACTGAAGAAAAGACAGTGAAATAAAAGCTCAGCGGCAGGAAAACCTAATACAGAACCTAGAGAAAAACTATTGCTAAACTGCAGGGCGTTTCGTTAAAACCGATCAGGAAGGAGTCAACATCATCATCGTCATCATTATTGTTCAGCGTTAAACAGCAAGGCAAACCCCACCGACCGCTGTCTTTCACCAAGAGTTGCATGTTTTTATTGAAAAAATGAGTACGCAAGCGTAACAGGGAGTGAATATACACAGGCGAAAAAAAGACAGTGCCGTAGCAGCCAACACAGAGAATACAGCATTACCGTAAATGCTTTTGTCCACGGAAACAGCCGCTAATTCCATTACTTCGGCTACCTTAACCCAACGGCTTTCCCGGTCATTCTTAACGTTCATTGTCAATTGGCAATGCGATTCATGTCGAACCATAATCATTTCCATACAGTCAAGAAGTTGCCATTTTTGCTCCATTAGACCCAGCGAACCTTGCGAGATCCAGTGTCTTTTATGGACACCAGATCTAGGACCACAGGCGAAATCTACTGCCAAATGCATCACTTGCTTAATTTGATCCCACGGCTCGTCTATATTGTTGCTCGTCGGAGTTCTTACTTCCTCGAACAGTTTCTTCTCATAGCTGTTGCGAACAGCCGAATCAGTCAGACGTTCGACAGCCAGTCGGGTTTGTGGCCTGCGTCCATGGCCGTTGGGGTGCAGCAAAAATCGCATTAAAACTAACGCATGATCTGATTCGACGTACGTGGTCCAGTATGATCTACAGTTCTGGACAGAACTGCACAAAAGGCAGCTAACTGCGTTATGGTCAACCTGACTCAAATTACATGTCGAGTTAGAACGCCATGAGGCTGCGCGACGCGAACTGTGTCGGAAATTCGTACTAGATAGGAATAAATGATTATCTGTACAAAAATGGAGAAGTCTTTCCTCGTTGTCTGTTCGCTGAGCAGGCAAGTCGCATCGCCCACCTAAACAGTACTCCGATGCACTAAGTTTTCCAACTTGTGCATAGAAATCACCTGCTACTTCTATAGTTTCAGAGCCTTTGCCCTGCCGAACAAGAGTGACGAGGTCATCGTAAAACTCGTCCTTCTCCATGTCACTGCTGCAGTCTGTTGAAGCGGATGCCGAGATAACAAATAAACTGCGCTTAACACCAATTATCCTTCTGGACGCCGCTGTCCCGTGTATTCTCATGGCGCGGCAAGGCGACTGTTTGACTGGGAATCCAGTCTAGAGGGCTGCTTCACCTTCTCACTCAAGGACTATCTCCTACACTACGTTGACCCACAGCTCCGAGCTGCTTCGTCTCCTGAAGTGCGAAAGAAAATATCTGCGAAGACTTTCGGCCCGCAGTTAGCTGATTTACTCTACTCGAATCCTGAATTCGTGTTTCACTCACCACCAGCCAGACATTCAATCGAAAGTGAGTCTATTGTCAGAGCCAAACACGCTGTTTGCCAGCCTTGCATTAAAGTGCGCACATTGAAGGAACCCAGATTTTAGAGGCTGACGAGGCTTGAGTAAAATGTGAGCATACGACTGAAAACCATTTACTACACACTTGACAAGACGAACGGTTGCGAGTATCGGGCGTGTTACCAATGAAGATACTATGGGTTAGGCAGAAGGGGTAAACAGATTGGGTTTGGAAACAAGACCACAGGTTGAATAAAGAGAGGGAACTCTGAGCAGGCAGTGGCATTAACTCATCCACTTGCCCACCCCACCAACCTCGATGCAATGGGTAGCGCGGGTCCTGATTATTCCTGCGGCGGACGACCCATGCAGTATGGAATCTTTTGTAGGCATATAACTATCATGGGGATTTTGATGACGGGTACTGCTAGGGAGTCCAGCCGCTAAGCAGAAGAACAATTAGGGTTCTCGACCAAAGCCTTTGGTTCTGACAAGAACCTGACCGCAAGGCAGCGGGGTGTAGCTGAGTGGAAGCCCACCTCCTTGGATTAATTATTCTTCCACTAGTTGTTGCGACTGAGGTGCTAACTCAGATCATTTCCCGACTCGGATGACCAGGTGACTACTTCGTCAGGCCTCTACCCATTGGCCTTCCAGGCATGACTGGATCTTCGGCTTGAGATAAGTCATTCTGTGTAGCTTGCTGGATCATGGAAGCACGCAAGCCGTCGCAGCAAATCAAGGTGTAGTCTCTTTGTGACACCTGGTGCGGCGCTTAAATACTAGATCTCGGTTACTAGTTGTTTATGCACCATCATGCCGTGTGTACTGTGCCGCAGTGCGTTCAGTTCTGGTGTACGGTTGCGTGACATGGAGTATGCATGTTGACGATGTTCGTCGGTTAGACGTTTTCGACCACCGACGTGTACGCAATAAGGCTGGGATGGAATGGAGTGACCGAGTGAGTAATATTGAGGTTAGAAATCTGGTATTGGGTGCCACTTCTGAGAATAGCTTGTTTCAGCGTATGAAACTTAGTAGACTACGTTGTTTGGGTCACGTGTTGCGTACGGCAAATACTCGCCTACCATACCGTGCCCTGTTTTGTTCCTCCCAGCGAATGGAAGAAACCATCTGGAGAATAACAGATGATGTGGCAACGTGAGATGAAAAAATGTACAGAGAACTTAGGTAAAGTAGGTAGCTCACAGCTTTATCTTCGTGGTTGAGGTCCGAAAGACTCATCAACTAGCTGGATGAAGACACAGAAGGATATGGCAGTGAACCGTGAACAGTGGCGATCGTGTTGTCATTTTCTATCGAATCAGAATGATTGAAGAACTGTGCGTTTGCACAGTTAGACTGTGTTTCGTGTGTTGGCTGCAGCAGCATCTTATCTTTTCCCGCCTGTGTAGGTCCACTCCTTGTTCCCCTTGGATATTCACTCTTTCTATAGAAATGTGTAACTCTGGGGAAAGGCAGCGGTCAGCGAGGCTTGCCTTGCTGTTTAACGCTGAACGATGATGATGATAACCCATGCTGCATATCCCGTTCGATCATGTGGGTACGTTAAGCCTCATACCATGTCAACGTGCACTCTCGATGTGACAAGTAAACTGATAACCCCTATAAACCAGACCAAAATTTAGACGAGGAAATTTCAACGAGCATGGCAATGGTATTCACATAAATGAAGCATAAACCATTCTATAGACTTACATCAAATACCGAGAATAATTAGGTTCCTTCCAGTAGCGCATGTACCGTAAATAATTGACGAACGCAGGCTTTTCGAAACAGCCTTGTTGTGCAAGAACTGAAGCCGCAGTGACATTAGTTAATGACACTTCGTCAATTGCTTACAATTCAGGTAATTAGGATTGGCCAAGCATTGCACAAATTCCAGTTCGATTTGAAACCGTGTTCGCGAATCGTCGAAACTAAAACCTGAAGAATAGTCAGACACGTGGATTTTGTCCTCACCTTTGCTACCAGCACTAGGAGCGCGTCCCCTTGACTGCATCTAACCGAATGCCAGTATGAAGTAGATGTGTAAAACAAGCTGCAAGGAAGATAAGTCAAAAAGACTGCAGGGACAGAAATGATGATTAACAAACTCAGCTTCCAGTGGTTAAAAATATGCTATTTTTGGACGAAAATAATGTAGAATCACAAATGAAAAGAAAGTAACAAAGCAAACCACACAGAA
Source organism: Fasciolopsis buskii (assembly GCA_008360955.1). NCBI lineage: Eukaryota > Metazoa > Platyhelminthes > Trematoda > Plagiorchiida > Fasciolidae > Fasciolopsis > Fasciolopsis buskii. Next base: position 67,061 of record LUCM01004800.1, on the reverse strand, counting down.
TAGACCGTGCGTTTGTGGTTCACCATATTTCCATTCGCAATTGATACACAATGGAAGCAAGATCTCTCCCGCTCACAATTTAGTTTTCTTTATGTCACCAACCAATTGGTCCTAAACAGGAAATCACTTACGTTGTATTTTACACTAATGGGTAACATCATTTATAGACGTTTGTCTGGAACCTTGAATTGACTTTTTGTCGTTACTCTAACCCAAAACACACCTCATCGACTGAGGCTTCAAAGAGCCCTATGCTCAAATGAGAATAGTGACACTGATATTCGCTCGGGCAAGATACTGATTTAGAATGCGTGCGTCAAGCTGCGCTTCCGCGCGAAGACCCAGGTAAGCAGCAAGTTTTCGTCAGTCGTCTGGTGGATAGCGCAGATATGTTTAGCATGCGTGTTGAGTCTTAGAAGGGGAAAATGCTTTTGCAACACTGGAATGACTCGAAGCCCAATCTTGTTCTTGCAGGGGAACCACTGGGTGAGGCGGATAGATACAGCTGCTTTGTTAGTTTTATCTCATTTGATGGTCGTAGATCGAGTGAAATGTCTTCGTGTATACAGAAGGCTCGGCCGGCACTTACCAATGAGGCACCTGTAGCATCGAAGTGAAATCCAGCGATGGTCCAAAGGTCGAATTTACGCGGTACGTGGGTTCGTGGAACGTGTGCACATGTTCTAGGATTTACCGAAGACTTGAGGTTTGGTCAATACAAATCCTATTGGGTCGGAAACCGGATTCCGTCTCACGCACACTTCTCGCGTATACTAGACGATCGGCGGAGCTTATTGTCTGGGAATAGTTTGTAAGCCGTGATTGCCGAACTAATTTCTTTATTTGCGCACGAGATTGCAAATTGGTACAATTACCGATTAAGATTAATCCCTAGCACTTTGCGCTCTTCCACAAATTGATCCCAGAAGATATTTTGAACTCTGAAGTTCACACGTCGCCAACATCCATGAAGGAGGACGGCGACAGCCCATCTGATGCAGCTGCCTTATGCCTTTTCAGAAAACCTATTGTCCTGATCAGCATTTCTGATCAAGGACTATTATCCACATAAATTGTGATAAATCCATGCACTGATGGGAGAACCACAGTCGAATCGGATCAACCAAACGGTTCCTAACGAGGCCTCCCCAAAGTACCCAGGGGAATCAGTGAGCCCAAATAAGATCGCTTAAGCTTGGCTATCAAAGATCGATACTCCTAACTAGCAGGTAAAGGTTGTAACTGTTGCATATAGCCAAAGCTTTTCCCATTTCCCCACACTTCGCTATGCACCACCGCTCGCGGTCATTTCTCAGACTCCCGGTCCACTGACGTCCCAGGAATTCGGGAGTCTTCCTCTACTTGGTATCAGGGTTTACAATGTTCGCCTTGATCCCGGGCATAACATTGAAAATATAGCTTTCTGTAAATACATCCCCGTAGTTTAGATACTTGACAACTGTCCGCTCTTGCTGCAACGCTTTTATCTGTGTTTGCCCAACCAAGCCTTTCCGCAGGTCTCAACAGCAACAAACCTGGAACGTGGTCTCTTACTCCAAAGCACCAAGGCACGTACAGAAATCAGTAGGTTTTATTTTAAAAAATACATTATACCATATTATACGTTGCCGTCTTCTTCCATGGTTCCGATAAGTCCGAAAAACTTCCATTTATTGGTTAGGGGTTTGAAAATGAGAATCTCCGGGAAAATGATTGATTTTATTCTTTTTTATGCCACGCTTCGTGCGTCAGTGCAGCAAGGGGCAGGCCCCATGCCACCTAGAGTCAGCTACACAGGATAGGGAGACCGGACATGCTCGAAGCATGACTGTAATGACAGCGATACGGAGAAGGGGGCCGGAGTCCTTGAGCCGGAAACTTGAAATGGCAAAACACCACACAAAGTCACACAAGGTCAGGTGTGGTAATGAGCCGGACAACAGCGAGTTGCCATAGACCATTAAAGCTGTCACAACGAGACTACACATTTACGTGCTGTGACGGCTTGCGTGCCTCCATGATCCAACGAGCTATACAGAATGACTTATCCCAAGCTGAAAATCCAATTATGCCTGGAAAGTCAATGGATAGAGGCCTGACGAAGTAGTCACCTGGTCATCCGAGTCGGGAAATGATCTGAGTTAGCACCTCAGTCGCAACAACTAGTGGAAGAATAATTAATCCAAGGAGGTGGGCTTCCACTCAGCTACACCCCGCTGCCTTGCGGTCAGGTTCTTGTCAGAACCAAAGGCTTTGGTCGAGAACCCTAATTGTTCTTCTGCTTAGCGGCTGGACTCCCTAGCAGTACCCGTTCATCAAATCCCCATGAGTAGTTATATGCCTACAAAGAATTCCATACTGCATGGGTCGTCGCGCAGGATAATCAGGACCGCGCTGCCCATTGCATCGAGCGTTGGTGGGGTGGGCAGTGATGAGTATGCCACTGCTGCTCAGTCCCCTCTCTTTTATTCAACCTGTCTTGTCTCCAACCCAATCTGTTTACCCCTTCTGCATACTCATAGTATCTCTATTGATAACACGCCCCGTACTCGCAACCGTGCCGTATGCGCGTGGGCGATGTTCGTCCGTTAGACGTTTTCGACCACCGACGTGTACGCAATAAGGCTGGGATGGAATGGAGTGACCGAGTGAGTAATATTGAGGTTAGAAATCTGGTATTGGGTGCCACTTCTGAGAATAGCTTGTTTCAGCGTATGAAACTTAGTAGACTACGTTGTTTGGGTCACGTGTTGCGTACGGCAAATACTCGCCTACCATACCGTGCCCTGTTTTGTTCCTCCCAGCGAATGGAAGAAACCATCTGGAGAATAACAGATGATGTGGCAACGTGGGATGAAAAAATGTACAGAGAACTTAGGTAAAGTAGGTAGCTCACAGCTTTATCTTCGTGGTTGAGGTCCGAAAGACTCATCAACTAGCTGGATGAAGACACAGAAGGATATGGCAGTGAACCGTGAACAGTGGCGATCGTGTTGTCATTTTCTATCGAATCAGAATGATTGAAGAACTGTGCGTTTGCACAGTTAGACTGTGTTTCGTGTGTTGGCTGCAGCAGCATCTTATCTTTTCCCGCCTGTGTAGGTCCACTCCTTGTTCCCCTTGGATATTCACTCTTTCTATAGAAATGTGTAACTCTGGGGAAAGGCAGCGGTCAGCGAGGCTTGCCTTGCTGTTTAACGCTGAACTATGATGATGATGACTGAACTGAGTTGAGTTGCCTTTGGTTGGCTTTCTTTCATCCCTTCCGGGACCTTACAAAACCGGGTGGTTGCTCAAGTTTACACGGTACTCACCGACCACGGTTAGCTGTTATCGTGCAAAGACTGCGTCGGTCGTTTTTTCCTCATCCTTTCCTTCTTTTCCATTTTCTTCTTTTATGCCTTTTCCTTTTCCTTTTGTTTCGGGATATACATTGTGCTTCTTTCTCATATAGACGACTGTCAGCTGTTCCTTTGTTCGAATAGTCATGCTTGCTAGTTGTAAGACTGAGTTTACGGTCTCCAGGTGCTCCCCAGTTCACCGTTTTCCATGGACGATAGATTTCTCTAGACCACCGTCCTTGCGATTCGTCGACAATCATGCGGCCATTCAAATCCATGGGTCTTCTTAATTCTCAAATCTAATCACCGGTGTTGTCTCGCGGGGATCAATGTTAGGTCACCTGTGGCTCTTGGTCTAAAATAAGTCTGCCGTCACCGTCCAAGTCACTATGTCATATCTAAGCAGACGAACTGAAGGTATGGTGAACTATTCGATCCCCCAATGACCAGCCCATTTTTCAGATCGACCTCGACACGTTGATGCAGTGGGCTCTGGGATCTCCCGGCCAACATTTCCAAATGCGCTCACATGACCTTGGGTCGGATCGATGCTGTTATTAGATACAGCTTCTGTAGGGTTTGTTTACAGTCTGTGGGCTCTAAACGGAATCTCTGCATTGTAGTCTCCGCGAAGCTGAAGATTTACGATCAGACAGACGGGCCATGTGCTTTCGCAAAGAGTATCAGACGAACTGTTTACCGTAATATTCAAGAATCCATACGCTTCACACGTCCGTCGTCCACCGCTGGAGTACGGTGACCCTGTTTTGTTCTCCAGCATGGTGACTAAGATGGACAAGATTAAACAGATTCAGTGTTATGCTGTGCAGCTACTCGGCGGACCTAGTGAAATCGACTATGAAGTCCGACTCCGGCTATTATATCCGTTCCCCATGCGCTACCGACGACTTTGTGATGCCTTGGCCTATTCCTGGAAGATTCTTCGTGGTGACATGGGACGGGAATTCTGGGCTCAGTTCTTTACCTGCTGCAGCAGGCACGGCTACCACCTCAAATTGCTGGAGTTAAACTCAACGAATGTGGCGTCTGTTCATCATGTGCACGAGAGCGACTTCAACTGGAGCTCACTTTCTGCTCGTGTAGTGGAAGAAGACAGGGAAGGTGGGTTCGAACGTCGCCTCGACGGGGATATAAGGGAATTTGGCAAGACGCTTCCAGAGGCCTACGCAAGACGTGCACCTTTTGCCCCACATTTTAGGTGGAGTTGGAGGTGGAGATAACTTGGTGCCGTAGAGGCATTCAGCAAGAACGAAAAAGCGAAAAGAACATCTACATCCCAGTGTGTGAGCACAACGTCAAAGCCAACTGCGAGTTGCTCAAGAAATGCAGTCAGAGCCAATGTGTCCTGGGCATCACCACTTCAACAAGGCACTATATAATCTTTTTAATGTCATGTTCAAAATTCGATTTGACGCGTATGACTGTTCGCCCCTCACGGTTGCTCCAGATTATAACATCATCAGCATACATCGCTATGTTCAGTGGAATGTTTATAGGGAGATGGTTGACGTAAACTAGAAATAAGAGAGGGTCTACGGCAGAACCCCGGAGGAATCCAGTGCGAATAGATGATTCAGAGGCAGGGGCCTACTCTAACAGTAAAGCTCTGGCCCATGAGGAAACTGTAGAGAAGTGCAAGCATCTGACCACATATTCCACAAGATTCCAATTTGTGGAGAATAGGAATGTGAGGAACCCTACCGAAGGCTTTTGGGTAATCGACGAAAGTGGCGTGTGAAATTAATCCATTGTCGTACGCTTGCATCAAACTGCCCATGATGCAGAGCGCGTCTGTGATGCATGAGTTGCCTGGAAAGCGTGCTGGCTAGTAGAGATAAGAATGTAAGGCTGATAAGTCTGTCACTACCTAGTTGATGGCGATCTCTTGAAAATAAGGCCGGGAGGCTAGGAACACGCCTGAATGAAAACATCGTTAGAGTAGGTCCATAAAGCGGTTTGCTAATAAGGACGAAGCTTCCTTTAAAATTCTAGAGTTGACTTCGTCCGGGCCCTTCGAGGTAAATACATTCAATTGAATTAAATGTTCCTCTACCGCCACCAAGTGGTTAAGCGACGGGAGCAGAGTAGAGAAAGGGGTGAAGGGTATATGTGGATGGAACGCCCATACCCTCAGGATGAGACCTAAATATTAATGCTACTTTAGAGTGGGTAGTGACCGGAGTACCACCCTTCTTGTAGAGCTCTAAAGAGGTGGACTCTGTCTGCCTATTCATAAGAATAGTGCAGATGGATCCGAACGGGCACGCGTTAGGACAGCACGCTGCTGATTTTGAATTTGCAAGGGTTGCGGCAGACTCCGAATTCGGCCGCATCTACTTCCAGTTGTGAGGTTTCATATCGTGTTAACAGGTTTCAGCGCTGTTCCAGAAGGCGTTTGATGAGGCGCGGAAGATTTTTTTGGCATTCAGCCTCCTCCTGGGTAGAAATATGGTTGACCTGCCATATCCGGCCCTCTATACGGATGTTGAAGACATCTGCGTTGGGGCCAGGTTCTATATACCCTAGTTGCTTGGCTAGTAAAGAGTGGATATGGTTGAAGTTCGCCCAATGGAAGACAATTTCATTTACCTTTTAGGTTGCTTACAGACCACTGAATGATATAGAGGAAAATACTGAGTGATCACTTTTTTCCTACTGAAGGAAGGATGGTGACTGTGCCCACTTGATGATTCGCATTGTGGGTAACGGGTTTTGTCCGGACCCGTATCTGATTGGGTCCGAAACATGTTGCACCCAAGAGAGCTCTGCCATCAGGTTGCCTATGACTTGTCCGAGACGATCTTTAGCGGTAATTCCGCTCCAGTTTATTGTATTGACTTTGAAATCCCCCCAGTAGGTGCAGATGAGTGAAATAGTATCTCTGTCTGAGAACCCCAAATTGCTCATTTATACTCCTGGATTCTTCGAGACTAGTGTGGGAAGGTCCACAAATGGCACCCATCTAGAGAACTTTGTTGGGCAAAAGGACTATTTTTATCTAGTAAGCCAGAGAGTGGGGAGTTCAAAAGGCTTCACAATGAGGCAGGAAGGGAGAAGGCTACATAGGTAGAGAACCGTACCTCCAACTGTGCTTCTTTTAGAACCATCTAGGACACGGTGACAACCACCTATGGTGAGCTCTCCGTCAGGGATGTCAGCAGTAAGCCAAATTTCCTTTAGTGTTACTGAGTGGACCCCTGTCTGCTAAGAGCTGTCTGAACTCAACTACCTTATTAGAGACTCAATTCGTGGAGATGGATTTTAATATCCATTCGATAACAATTTCAGAAGGTTTAAGATCACCTGGAGCGGGCTGCTTTTGGCCGAAGTTCTCGTGATGATTCCGCCTAATACCCTTTTGGCGACCCGCGAACTTCGACTTTGTTGTCGATGCTTCCCCTTGCTTGCAGTCTGGTTGGGCCAGATCAGATCATGTCAGGTTGGATCACATGACTTGTGAATCGAGCTAAAGTTGATAGTTCAGGTTTTTGCACGGATGGGCTTCAGTATCATACCGTGCTTCGACTGCAAAGTTTCTGTTTATGGGTTTGGGTGTCGACTTCAAATCACACCTCTGGATCGCTTCCAGAACAGCAGGAACTTAAAAGCTGAAGGGTTGAAAGTCATAACATTGTGCGGATACGAACGGGAAAAAGGCAACGGCAGCAACTGTCCTACCACTCGAAGCTAATGACGAATAAGAAATAAAAGGTATAGTGCTGGAGAGAATACACAGCAGCGCGTCATATTCTGGGAAATAATAGCAACCATAGTGTGCAGGGGGAGCGACAGTGGGTAGACTCGTCCGGGTGGTTTGCGAATACTGCCGAACACTATTAGGAGGAATCGAGGGTGTCACACACCCGGCCTCTTCCAGATAATAACTCTATGGCACTTCACAAATCTTAAATCCATAGGGAGCCCGGCTAGCCTCAGAATGTTGACCAGTTAGCTGTGAACCGACTCTCTCCTGCACTTCTCTTGATTTCTGACTGACTGTACAACTGTGCAGCAGCAGCTTTTTGCTTTTCGCTACTAACCCGCTGGCGTACCACCAGCCGCAACCGGATGTTTCCAGGATCCCCCAAAGCAACGAGACGGTACCTAAACTGGATATGTTGAGTGCAAATGAAAACGAAGTGACGAAAGTTTTAAGAATATTAAAAAAAAACACAAATCGTCAGGGCCAGACAGCATCCACTCGGCAGTTGTCTAACTTATTGCGGATGTCTTTTGCAAATCTGTAACGGAGCTCTGCAGAGCGTCCCTTAGGTTTAGAGAACTTCCGACGGACTGGAGAATGGCTACGGTGGTGGCAATACATAATTCAGTTTCTATGCCAAAGGCTAACAACTATAGACCGGTGAGTCTGAAATCACTATTGCGTAGATGCGTAGATCGAATAATTACGGACCAATTTTGCTCACAACTCGTAAATAACAGACGCTTAAATTCAGTGCAGCATGGGTTCGCAAAGTATAGGTCATGTCTAGCGAATTTATTGATATTTCTGAATGAAGAAAAAGCAACCGAGCTTTGTTACTTGAAATTTCCTAAAGCCTTCGACTTTGTAGTTCACTTTCTACCAGACAATAAACTGTCAGCTTTAGGTATCACTGTCCACCACGCAATGGGTGAGCCAGTTTCTCAGCAACCGTAGCTGTACGGTTTGGCTGAGTAGCAAAGAATCCGGATCAGAAGAAGCCACAACGAAGTATCTCAAGGTTCAGTGCTTGCGCCCACTCTGTCCCTTCTGCTTATGACTCGCCGCAGCAACAGACTAGTCCAAGCCTAGTCTTTGCAGAAGTTGCACAGGTAGCAGAAAAGAATACATTCCAAGATCCAGAAGCAATTAAAAGATGATCGGTTCGATGAGCCCCATTACTAAATCATTACGAGTATCAGCTACTGATCACAAATCTAGACCAACTCAGCAATAGACCAGTGCGTTGCGTGTCAGAAGCCAAGGATTTAGGGTTTATCGATACTCACGACTTTCGGCCGTCTAGGCAGTGTCAGGTGGCGGCCAACAACGCCAGAGTACTGACCAAACTTCGTACGACAACATGCAAAGGAGGGGGGCGTTTCTGCGCTAGTGCTCTCATGTATTGTTGGGTCACAGTGCCGTATAGAGAAGGTCCAACACCTAGCAACGAGAATGGTGGCTTGGCAGCGAGGAGAGTCATGCACAAAGACTTCAGGTCGGGGACCTCTGCCCGATGGAATGTCGACACAGTAGAGACTTTATCCAAACCAGTAATATTGTGAGGGGCCTAACAGTCATAGAGACTAGCGATCTTCTTGAGTTTGCTCCCATGCATTGCAAAAGAGGACAGCCTGAAGCTACAAAGGAGTAGTTGTAGGCTAAAATTGAAAGCCATCTTTTTTGCGAAACAGGTTGTGCTACTCAGGACTAGGCTGTCCGATTGGAGTTCGCTAAGCGTTTGTGAAACTATTCGAACGGACTCTAGACTTATAATGAGGCAGAGTACTCCCCGATCTTGAAATATGAATGCGATCGGAGAAACTTGTGTTCCCTGCCTTGTTTTTTGCGCATGACGGGTGAATTTGCATGCATATACGAGCATGGTGCTGTTCCGAAATGTCCTTCAGCAAAAGAAAGAAATTCGAATCCCGCGCAGTGTTGGGATCCGAGGGAAATCGCCGAAAACAAGCTTATAATGAAGCTCATTTTGTGGTCACTTCTGGCCTGTGAAAACTGAACCGAGAAGAACCGAACTGAACAGGACGAGCGAATGCGTCCGGAATGTTTTCACCGCCCAGCCCGGTAGTGCGAAAGAGGTCCCTATCCAGTTCTAATTGAATTTCAGGACTATGCGGCGAGATGCCTGATAGTCCAGTTTCTTTCACCGAGAGCTCATAGGATCAGACGATGCTTCGACAAAAGGAGGGTAAAACCCTTTTTAGTTCCTACAGGGGAGAATGCATCAAGGTAAGTGACCGAATAACATTTGCTCCCCAGCGACCATTCTTCTCGACTCGAGCTTGGAGTGAGTATCTTTTTCTGCAATTTTACTTGAATCAGGGCTTCCATAATCCATGGGTGGATCGAATAAGAAGAGCTTACAGGCTAGAAGCTCAGTGCGAAGTCCTGAACAAGCTGTGATATGTGGGAGACCTACTTGCCCAAAGGCAAGGTGGTAGCTGGGATTCATTGTGAAACGTGTAGCAAATGGTTCCGCTGTGTGTGTGGAGGCCTCAGAAAGGATATTCACGAGGTCTACTGTCAGCACGACAAGCTAAGCTGAGTTTGCCCAGCTGGCAAAAAGCTTGCACGAAAGGTCGTCCTAGGGACCACCTTGTTAAGCCAACGCCAAACGCTGCCGAAAGCAGATAACAAGGGGAGCGTTGAGTGCAGCGACACTGTCATAAATGGTTTACTAGAGGCATCAGCGGATAAGGACAGACAGGAGGAGGAGGATCTGGCGCCGGCACCGGCGGTAATCAGAGACTACTAGCGTAGGCTCAGCTGACCGGATAGGGCCGGAGGTCATCAAACCCCTGAAGAATGTATGCATGGCTAGCGGTAAATAAAAAGAAAATGTACTATCTCCGGGGGGACAAGAGGCAAGGGGCAAGGGCAAGCCAGGAGGAGAACAGGAGCAAAACGGTGCTTGTGAACGGGGGCGCAGGCACGAGAGTATAAGAACCCAAGTCATCGACCCGGTCACAAGGAACTCGGAAATAAGTGCAAGGCTGAAGAATGTAGACGAAGCCCTGCACCAGATGAGCCGGGAGCTCAACAGCGTACAAAAATCCAGCGACATCGAGTTGAGTAGAAATCGCGGTGCCCTTATCCACGGGGTCCTGGAGGTATTTATGAAGGAGGGAAAGCAGAGGGAAGGGGCAGTGAGTTTCCACGTAGTAAACTTACTTCGAATGGTGGAAATACAGGAACATGTTGCTATCAAAAGGGCCTCAGAAGATGACAGGGAGCTAGTGACTCCGGATGCTGAGACCCACGACCAGCGCTGCTGGAATTCCCCAATCCACGGTATAGGGACAGGTTCTTGGCATAAGCCGATAAATTAAAACGATCATCAGTGGGTGATTATCATAGTGCCCGATGATACTGCCATTAGCAGGATCAAGGCTAAGGATGCAAAGGGGGCTCGCTAGGAGTCAATACCGTGGGGCAACAATTCCAAAAGTTGGGTGAAGGAGGGCAAATGAATGCCACTCCGTGCAGCAGACCTGGAGGTGAACGCAGTGGCGAGCGAACCTTGGGTCACTGCATCTGGACCCGACACCCGTGACTGCCATACGACGGAAGAGCCAAAATGGGGGGCTGGGAGCGCGGGGGTGAGGTTGAAGATCTCGACTATCATGCAAAAAACGCAAGGGTCTCGGGAGTGTGTCCCGAGCATGCGGCTTCCCTGTCCGTTCAGCGGCCGTAGGGACGGGAGGCGGGATTTATGACGGTGGCCTGCGTAAATGCTGCAAGTGTGGATAATAAGTGGCCACAGCTACAATTCAGGACTCTTGATACAGATGTGGTGGTTGTCTCTGAGACCTGGTCGCGGCCGGGTGGGGTGACAATAAGTTAATGGCTCTGGATTATTCATTCTTTAGAATGGATAGACCTGACGGGAGAATAGGAGGGGGAACTTGATACTAGTGGCTGAAAATTGCAAGGCGCAGGAGGACCACAAGCTGCATACCCCAAACATACGGGTCCTTGAAGTCAGCATTGCACCTGCTGGCTCGAGGATCTCAGTTGCAGGTGTGCACCGGAGCACGGGGTCTGCGCAAGTGGAAGACGGGGAATTGTTTCTCCTTTTCAGTGTGGTTGCAGGGTCTGTGGGCAAGCGTCTCACACTGGGAGATTCCAACGCCCCTGATATTGACTGAGTTTGCGAGACAGCTGCGGAGGGTACTTGTGGGCATCAACTCCTGAAGTTCGTGCACGAGAGTCGGATGGTTCAATGCGCTACCCAAGCGATTAGATGAGATTCGGGTAAGTAACGTGAACCCCTGGCTTGGTGCTAACGAGAACAACGAATGCTATAGAAAGCCCTGAGTTGAAAAATCCATTAGGTAGGATTGTCGACGCCGCAATCCATATGTGAAAGAGCCTGCAGGGACTGGCAGCCCCCGAAAAATATAGCGGGAACTTCTCAGGAATGGATAAAAGGAGGCTTCTGAACCTGGGTCTCAAAACTCGGTGGGAAGCAGAGAGAGGTGGCAACTTCGTGGATTTTCAATCGCGGAAAATTAGGAACAACCTGCTAGCAATAACAGATTAGGTTGCATCCCTCCACAGAATCGCGCGAATGGGGCTGCCACCAGGGCGGAGGAGCAGGATCACGACAGCCAGGAGGCGAAAACGCAAAGCTTTCATGAGGTATAAGGACAAACAGGGCTACCGATATTACCTAAGGTATACGGCGGAGAGAATGTCCCACATCCAACGACAGTGCCGAACTGCCTACCAGAAGCGGATTGCTGGGGCCGCTGAAAGGAACCTCAAAGCCTATTACAGCTACGTGCAGTCTGAGGCTTCTTTGCAAAAGGCCGTAGGTTGGGTAAAAATTCACCAGGGGGTTAGGTGAGCCGACCGTCAGGAGAAAGCCGATTGTCTGTTGAAATTTTTCCAGGCAGTATACAGGCGGGATCAAGGGACACAGGGACGAACACTAGACCCCGTCGCCCTTTTGCTGGTGATGCCGGATGGAGCAATCACGGAGAAAGAAGTGTGGGACAGCCCAAAAAATAGACGCGTCGAAGGCAGCGGGGTTTGGTGGGATCCACCCAGCGACATTAAGGCCGCTAGCGGAGGCCCTGGTGAAACCTTGCGCCCTAATCTTTAACGCGTCGCCGGACAAAGGGCCGCTCCTCCCGGACTGGTTGACGTCGACTGTCATACCGGTGTAAAGGCGGGGGCAGAGACAACTGTAGTAGCTATAGACCGGTGAGCTTGACATTCACTATGCTGAAAACTCATGAAAAGGCCCTTCGTGACAGGACAGTCAATCACCTGAATGGTAACAAGTTGTTGATGGTGGAACAGCACGGATTTTGGCACAAACCTTCCTGTCTGATCAACCTCATAAGCTTCCTGGGCGAAGTAACAGGTAGAATTGACATGGGCGAAAGGGCAGAAGTTTGCTATCCGGACTTTCAGAAGGCCTTTGATTCTATAAACACAGGCTTCTTGAACAGAAAGTGAGAGCTTTCGGAGTCGATGCTGAGGTTATTAACTAGATAGCGCGATGTGTAAAGGGCCGATCTTTCAGGGTGATAGTCGAGGGGTGTTTATCGGACAGAGGATTGTTACAGAGCGGGGTGCCTGTGGGGTCTGTCTTAGGGCCACTGCTCCTCCTGATTTACGTCAACGACATAGTTGATGGATTGGAAAGTCTGTGTCTGATGTTTGCTGATAACACCAAACTATTAGAGACAGCAAACACTGAGGCTATCCAGAGGGATCAGGATGCAGTTTCCCAGTGGCTGGCAAGCTGGAATCTTCCGTTGAACTTGGGCAAATGTCAGCGGCTCATGGAATAGTGAGATTCTCCTTGCTACATTGGTCTGCCTGAGCATCAGGTTTCGATAAGCCGAACTGAGCAGGCAAGTTTGCTCAGGATAGTGGTGAGTGCGGACTTCAAACCTAGTATGCAAAGTCAGATGACAACCAAGAGTGCTTGGTGTGCCCTAAGCCAACTTGAGAAGGCCGTAGGGTCTAGAAGGCCTAAATTCCTTCTGCCGCTGTCCAAGGCATCTGTCAGGCCGCACTTGGAATATTGTGTCCAGGCGTAGAGAACAGTTGGCAAGTAACAGTGAAATGCTGGAACAGGTTCAACGTGTTTCTACACAGTAGTTTGGACGTTTGAGACACATGGGATATGGGCAGAGGCTGGGGGCGCTTGGCTTGTACTTCCTGGAAAGACGTAGAGAAAGAGGTGACTTAATACAGGCCTTCAAGATCATTGAGGGTCTGACTGAGATACGGGGTAGCCGTGGAGCCCCATTTCAGAAAAGGAAGAACGGCAGACCTAGAGGTAACGGGAAAACGATGTTGCGAGAACAAGTAACCACCGGGTTTAGGAGTAAATCTTTTTCCATACGAGTAGTGAATGACTGGAATAAGTTACCGGAAGAAGTGGTTGAGGTGGGGTCAGTGGGCGACTTCAAAGATAGTCTCGACTATGCATGGCTAGCTGTGTTGGAGGGGACAGTGTGTGAATTGTGAGGCTGAGGAAGTGGCCGAGAGGGAAGCATCTCATTAACTGTTTCCCCACTGGTAGGAACTGAAGGGGGTTTTCCGCCCTCCTGTTTTCGAAGCACCGTCAGATCCAAAGAGCTCTCGGTGCAAGAATCCGGTCGATCAGGCATCTGGCCGTGTAGCCCCGTAGTCTATCTGGAAATGGAAATAGAAATAAAGCAATTAATGGGATGCTTTCTTCTTGACCATATCAGCTTCACCATTCACATTTTCCTCCCCAAACACAGATACTCAGCTCAGCTCAGTTCTGAAATTGGCCGAACTGAAGTATTGAAATATTACGCATGTTCGAGGCTAATAGTCCCTTTTTGTTCTGTGTCTGTAAGCCTGCCTTTGCGTCTTCCTGGTGAGTGCCTGACTGAAGCCAGAAAATCTGAGAGAGGGGGTGGAATCCACTCTATCGCAATTAATCAAGCCTACAGTTGTGATAGAGCCGAACTAGATAGACAACTACGCGCTAATCTGAGGGGAGAATAATTGCTCTGCTCTTATTTGGCTTTACGTTATTCATTGGACTAGTCCATTATTTACAAACGTATGTTCACTTTTTTAAGATATATTTCTTCAGGAAGCGTGTTCAATATGGAATTCACTCTATGGGTATGGAAACGGGCTCTGATGAATAAAAGAGGCCACGGGCTGAAACCCTTCTGGATGGCCGCCTTAGTGAGAAGGGATGACAGGGGATAACATTTATCTGCGTAGACTGACTTGAAGAGTTGATACACCCAAACGGGATCACCCTGGGTGCGTCCCAAGTCATGGGGTTAGCAGTTGAGCTTTAAAAGATAGAAATGGTAGGGCAGGTCTGTGAGCCCTAAGCGATTCTCCCGACGCTCTCTGAACCCGCTGTGATGATTTCCGATCTCCGAAGAGGCCAATGTGCACGATCTGACCCCTCCATTCTCGGAGAGGCCGAAGAAAGATTCCGCAGACTGTTTAGAATTTGTCCATTGGTACACGCTGCGTACCTTACATTCATCCGAAAGATTAGACCGGTTAGGAAGCTGCGTAGGATTTATAGCATGGGAGAAACAACACCCTAGCCTTGATAAAGTGGAATCCAGATAACTCTGTCGAAGGCCTTAACGAATTCGAAAAAGAGCATATGAATTCTGACCATCGACATACGTCTTTGTTAGACAGTCCATTACGGTTGGAATATTTGAAATGCGCGATCTGTCAGGAAGGGAACCATGTTGGGAGGGTTCAGAATTGTTGTTTGAAATCAGATGCTGGGGCAAAGATTCTTTCAGACTCCGCCCAAGCACTTTGCTCAGGACGCTGGTTGGACTGATTGACCGTTGGCTAGATGGAAAGCGTCGGCTACAGGCTTCGGGAGCCTGGGGAAACTGCACCCGCAAGAACAACGGCGAGGCTAGGAGTGCGGTTGTTACGGATGTGGGGCAAAGGCATGGACAGTAAGCTATCGCGTTGAAGCTAAAACGGCTGCGGAAGTCTGAATTGAAACTTTCGCTCCGGTGAGACTAATCGTAATGGGAGTAAATTGCCTATCTTTAAGGGGTAGAAGAGGGGTTGACGTGTCTTTTGTGCTTCCCAAGTGTTGAAAGAAAAGTGCTCTGTTAGACCGAGCTTGGATGAGAGCAGGCTTTTGCACACTCATTCTAAACTGCTTTATTTTCGACCCACGTATGTTACAGATAGATCGGAATATTTCCGCCCTTTTAGGACCTTCTAGGTAGTATCCCACGAACAGACCAGATCTCTCTTCTAAGAAACGCCCAACTTGTTTCGGCGAAGGTTGTCTCCTACGGAAGGAGGCCCCGACTCTAGGGACTAATTGGCTATCTGCTCTTAGGATGGATTCATCAAGCTTCCCAGTTGTGACATCCGCACGGTCCCTTGATTTTTGTTGTCTAGTTTGGGCGGAAGAAGGGCGTTCATGGAGGCACAGTTGGTTTTTTAAAGAACATTTTGTTTTTGACTTTGAATAGTCACCTGACAATGAGTTTTAATTGTGGAAGCGAGTTGTCACTTGCCAAACGGTGGCGGATATCTGACCAGGTCAATTTGGTGATGTTGATTGGTGGCGATAAAATCTACGAGGGAAGGGGATTGGTCTACCCTAAAACTGGTCCCATCTTTTAGGTTTCGCAGGATTTCTGTTGGATATTATATGCAAGGGGATTTACGAGTGCAGGGCCAGCTGCACCGGCTCCTGACCAGCCAGTAAATTGAAGTCATTTGCAAAAAGTGGCTGAATGTGTTCCGTGCTAGTAATCAGTGCTTGCCTAAAACCAACGTGTGATTATTTCCACCTGCTTCAAGCCGTCTGGCCATCTGTCGCTAGCCAGCGCTTGCATAGCAGTGGCCCATGGTGTATTGTACGCCATACAACTGTGTCCCTTAAACTGAGATCAAGTCAGATCGGTTCAGGCCACGCCTCGTCAGGTCAGAGCACGTTACTTGCGAATCGAGGTGAAGTCGATAGTTCAGGTGTTTGCACGGATCAGCCTCAGTATCACACCGCGCTCGTACTGCAATGTTTCTGTTTATGGGTTTGGGTGTTGACTTCAGATCACACCTCTGGATCGCTACCGAAATGGCAGGAACTTAAAAGCTGAAGGGTTGAGAGTCATAACAGAAAATGCCAGTGGGAAAGAAGAGGCGTTGGCAAATCTTGCTGCTTGAAACTAAAGAAGAATTAGAAATAAAAGAAATAACTTCGAATGCAGTTCATGGTAGCACATTTCAATTTGGGAAGATAGAATGAATGTGACTTAGAGACAATGCAGTTCTAAGACAGATTGAAGGACACCGTTGGCGACGCTTTGTCCAAATGGACCGCAACCCGCAGGGATAGGGGCAGATTCCACTTCTTTCGGTAACTTCTTCCACGCGTTAACTATTCCGTTTGAGAAGAATGCTGAATTGTTTTGTTCTACAGCCGATTGCTCCGGCAATATCAGGCTATGCCTTCGTAAATGCGGATTTTAATCGTGGGCGATCAATAGTGCAATTGTCCTTAACATGTCCTCTAATTTGCCTGGTTTTGATGATGAGGACCGTGCTGAACCGTCTGCGTCATAATAGATAAAAATCCAAGGACTGTACTCTCTCCTGATAGGTTTTCCCCATTAGTCCTGAGATCATCTTTGTGATGCGTCGTTAGCCGCTTTGTAAGATTACATTTTCCCAAAAAAATGTAAGGGCTCAGGCTTGTGCGGCATATTCTAACTGGGATGCACTGTTGGTTTGTAAATTGTGTGATTGCCCTAGTTCCCTGGACCGTGGTTTCTGTCAGAGTTCTTGCATCACCCGGTTTGCTGCTGGTGCACTCTTACCCTGGGAACTTCCCACTGACCTAGAGGCTTGATGTATCTTACGGTCTTTCTCCTTGGGTTCTACGATGCTCGCATTTCTTCATGTTCAGCGGAATCAAACATCTGGATGACCAAGATGAAGTGGTTTCGAGCTACTTATGCAATAGGTCACCCCTACGGTTTCCTGTAAAATTTGCATCAGCAGGGAATAAATAGCAGAGGGATTCCATTGCTCCTATTAGGCCATTGACGAATACTAAAAAACATTAAAAACGCAAATACACCACGCGAAAAAGTCCAGTACGAACTGGAGGAAAAACAACCGAACAAGAGCGATCCTAGTATATACTGCCCACCGTCACATGCACGCGATCCGACCAGTCTCGATGTGCATGAACACAACCATCTAGATCGATCGGACGTGTGCACAATGTGCAACATACATTCCCCCAAATCCCGGTCCTATTCTCTGCTAGAAACACTTCTCATCCTACATGCTCGTACAAACAAGATGTGTCTGTTCTCGAGCCATCTCGTCCGACCAGTGTGGTCGTATGTGGGCATACTACTTGCGAAGTGCTAATACTAGTTCGAGTAGTATATGTGGGCGATTGGAAGAGAATGGAATCATCCACACCGAGGGAGGCGAACTGGAAGGCAGTGCGAAGGAAGCGACGGTAGCCAATCGGATAAGGTTGTGGCGCCTGGACATGAAGGTCGCGGGTTTGGATCCTCCCATCACCGGTCAACTTCCCCACTTGGCAGCCAACTGTTGGCCGCTGCCCCCTTGCTGAAAATTGAAATATATTTTTCTCTCATTATTAAAGAAAATATGAGATAACAGATGATAGATCGAGCAAACAACGCCCAGGTGAGTGAACGTGAATGTCGCTGTTGGTTTGCTGGACCAACGCAATGATTGTTCGCAACCAATATATGCAACTCTTAACCGGCCAGGACGGCTGCTGTTTCAATAAAAAGCCGAACAGTGTAAACCACGTGATACGTTCGTTCTCCTTTCGAAATTTTTGGATTGAATCCAGCAAAATTTAGTGATCACGCCCAAAATCTTTTTTGGCGCTGTTCTCTCGGATTCAGAACATGTCGGTTCTGCTGATCTAACAGGGAACACATTCCCCGTATCCATTACCATAATTGGAGTACTTTGTTTTCACGAAACACATTTAGCTCACTTAGTACAAGGTACAAAGACAGAGCGATAGCGGGAGACAGACAGACCGACAGAATGGGTTTCAAGTCATACCTTTTGAAGTCCCTTCCAAATCCAATTTATTATCATCCGTATTTTGGTTAAATTTTCTCCATTTTCGTGGTCAAGTCAGACCCATCTGAACGCGCCTCATTCGACTAATCCCAATTCAACTTTGTTTCACCGGGTTCATTGGGTTCGCAACTCATCTCGTTCACGTAGAAAAAAAACAAATAATAAAAAAATAACAGTTTCACTTCATTTTGCATGAAATTAATTAACACATCTCATGTAAGCACTCTTCCAATGGGATGAGAATAATTGTATTATTTTGCATGGACAAAGCAAATTTTGGGTTCTGACCAATCGGCGAACAAGTTGCTCGGAGACGAAACAACACTTGAGGCATCCTATGCGAGGATTGCAAACATCGTGGGACAGAACGAAGTTCTCGAACAAGCCCTAATTAATGCTAAAGAATTAGTTATCAGGTATAATTGAATTACATTCCCGTGAAATCCTAGAAGAAGTTAAGCTAAGAGAAAAGCTCGAGGGTTTAAAAATGAGATAAAACTGAAAATGTTTTGATAAAATGAACGATAAATTTCCACATATTTACATATATATATATGTATATATCTGTACCCAGCAAATGGTAAATATACAGTAGAAGAACCCTGAATAAACAAGTTGCGATTTCATTTCAGTATTCATAAAACCGTTCTAAATTGGAACTGTTTATCTGCCGCAGGAAATCGCACAAAGCTTTTGATGATGAGAAATTACAAATTTTGCTACTATAATCGCAAACAAGTCTGTCGGAATACGCATGGGTTAAGGCAATGATCTCCCTCAATTGTTTGCCAATCGGTATATACTATTATTATATATATATATATATATATATATATATCAACAGAAGCTTGTCTAGACTATTCATTTAAACAATAACAAATTGTGTTAAATGATCTCGCACTATCAAGCCGCATACAAGTCTGTGCCGCTACAATTACATGTCAGAGCTGAACGGAAACCTGAATGACCTTGAGATGTTGCCAGCTTCTGCCGCGAACGCTAATGAGGTCGCAAAGTGTGAGATAAGAAATCAGCTAGTACTGAGCTAATGGTTCAAATTTCACTATCTCCGACCGGCCAGTTGAGTCACTAGTGCAGGACCGTAGCCCATCTCGATTTTGATCATTAAGGGGAACAAAACGTTTCGACATCAGTGTTCAGAGAGTTTATGCTAACCTTAAAGTCCGTCGTAAGTGAAATGCCGGCGGTGGCCCAACGGATAAAGTCCCGGCGTTTGGACCAGAAGGTCGCAGGTTCGAATCCTCCCACCGCCGATCAACTTCCTCACTTGGGAGCCCTCTGCTGGCCGCAGTCCCCTTCCTGGAAATTAATGTACACTGTTATTTCATTAATAAAGTAAGTAAAAGATAAAAAAGAGAGAAAATTTAGACGCAACATCAAACGGATGATATTTGACTCGATCTGACAAACTCTTGTACACAAAACTTGACCGCCGATGTGATTAGTAGAAATTGCGAACATGACAGTACTATTCCTGATGTGCACTGTGTGACGTAGTGGAAGTAATGACCGTCAAAGTAATCCGTTCTAGAAGTCAAATATTGTTGCCATTAAATAACTACTTAACTGATACTGTGTTTCTGAACAATCCAATCATGAGCACATGACCGTTTGGTAGCTGACCGCACCTATGAATGCTCATGTGACTGGGGAATTGAACTGAACAACTACGATTGCGTGCTTTCATTGTACACACAAAAGATGGCTAAAAATAATTTATTATTCATGAAATTTGCTTACGAATACCAAGCATAGGGCGAATCGTGTGTGTGTGTGTGTGTGTGTGTGTGTGTGTGTGTGTGAAAACGAATAGTGATTGTAACGTTTTTAATCAATCTCTCAAAGCATTTTGGTGGCAAACTACTCGCGAAATCCCATTCGAATATTCCCCCCAACCCTCTGGCAGTTCGTCCAACCCTAACCATTTCTTATACGGTTGTTGTATGTGAATTGGATTTATCGGCAAACATATTTCCTAACCCCTAGGATGAACAGAAAAATAAATTTTCTTTTAATTCTTAAAAACAAATACAAAGCCCAGCAGTATATATTAGCGAAGAAGTTATTTTTTTAAAAAATCAACCGGAAATTTTGATTTTTCTGCCAACAGATAAACGCAAATGCGCGAAAAACACCGACACTAATAATAGGGGAATAAAAGAATCGCAAACGGGCAAAGTTTCTGTGCAATCAAAACCGATTATTTAGGAGTGGAACACTGGATTGTCGATTAGAGAGCGGCAGATCTAGACCAGCCAGTTTGCATTTGCCTTGGACCCGAGGATTGAATTCACTCAATGAACGACTCGTAGGGCAAAAGATCAACTTTGAGTGCGCATTAGTTCATTCACCTTGTCATCCCCGGGCTGACCAGACTAAAAACAAGTCACGTGATCACAAACGTTGACAATGACCTAGAATTTGGTGAATGAGTTTCAATTCACTATGGTGAAACAAATCAGCGCAATGTCCCGCTGGAACGTGATTCTTGTTCCAGTAATTACACACACAGTAATTCCAAAAAATGAAATACGGCAAGTAAAAAACAATCGAAAAATACATAATTAATCAAAATCCGCCTCATTATGAAATAAAGGTTCGGTAGATTCGATATTCTCTAGATGGACCTAAATGCAAAAAAGACAACACGAACTCCAGCGGGGCTTGAAAAAAAGAAACGAATAAACCTTGTCCGTAAGCCATCCAAACACTCGCCGGTTTTGTGGCTCAGTTGTGAACTGCAAATGCAGTGCCCCATTGTCAGTAGTATGGATTGCACATGTAGTGTCGGATTGTCAGTAGTATGCGAGTTTGAATGCCGCAATATCTAAATATTGTTCACAATATCATCTTTCAAGTACTAATCCTCCTCCAAATCCAAACATGCACGGAAGAGAACATGGAAATTAGAACGAGAAATACAAGAATCTTTATCCCACGGCCCCAGTATATGCGAAATTAAACAGGGGTTTTATCGCATCGTCAGCGCAAGATATGTACCGAAAAAAATCATCCCGGGGGAATAAAATTCCGACAGCAGTGGATAGTACGTGGCCAGTTAGTTACGCCAAACACATACAGCGCACAGAGCATCAGTTTGAGCTGTTATTTTTTCCCGATTTCTTCCAACA
The DNA here is from genome assembly GCA_008360955.1 of Fasciolopsis buskii. Classification (NCBI taxonomy): domain Eukaryota; kingdom Metazoa; phylum Platyhelminthes; class Trematoda; order Plagiorchiida; family Fasciolidae; genus Fasciolopsis; species Fasciolopsis buskii. The sequence continues at coordinate 45,732 of LUCM01004800.1, read as the reverse complement.
GTACTTTCAATTCGTTCATCTACGGGTCCGTTTATCAACACCGTAAAAACAGCGCACCCAATGACCGAGAGCTAGCGGCACTTAGTACAGTCAGCTGACCTGTTAAGTCTTGCTAACTGCTGGTAGATTTTAGGCGGGATAGAGAACAAGAGTGTTTTTAAGGTCATCTCGAGGTCAGCTTTTTTCCTCAGTCAAAGTTAGACACTACGTGGTCTGTCGTATTCTTGAGAGTAGTCCAACCGGCCGTACTGCAGGATGAAGAGTTGAGAAGTAGAAAATGAAACGTGGAAAATAATCCATTCATTTTCATGTTACTCAGCTCAACAAATGCAAGAATAGTGCCCCACCATTCTGTTGCTTATTGCACCGGAGATAGGAAATATATTTTCGGTGGTGTAGCGTATGCTCGAAAGCTGTTCACAAATGGCCAAAATCAAATTCGGGATTTTTGTATCCGAAATTCATGAATTTAGTGCTTTGATCCATTGCCAATGACCTTGGGGGCTGAAAAATTGCATAAAGCGCGGCTGTTCTCATTTAAACGAGTTCAGCTTATTAAACAGTACCATAGGACAGACTAATAAATTCTAACAAATTACAATGATGCATGAAATGTTAATTGTAACCACAATCGTGCAATTTTGTTGAAATTCTGGGTCTAGATTACTCATTCTCGCATCAAACGACTTCGCGTCCAAGATCGATGTCAATCGCATCGGTTGACATTATCTATACCGTGTGTCAAACTAGATGTGAACTAAAGTTCGATAAATTGACCAGAGATTCTGAAAAGAATGTATTGACTATTGGGATAAGCGAACGAACTATCCCATTGGCTTGCTAGATGTTAAACCCTAGTGTAAAGCACTTTGATTCGCAGTCGTTTTCTTGCGAGTTACAAATTTTTCTCCTCACATTTCTTGGAATTCTTGACAAACCTTCTCCAATGAAAACATCCATTTGGTCAGATACCCATTAAGGAACCAACAGAAATTAAGTTGATTTTAGATTTCATCAACTGATTATAATTCGACCATAGGATGAAGTATCAAATAGGCACAGATTCGCGGCCATGACGTCAAAACCCCTAAAATCACTTCGTGTTAAATTTTGTCCAACTAATCGCCTTGATCGTTGACAAAGCGTACAAATTTATGCAGGTCACTCATGTTCCGAAAATTCCAAATAAAAGATTGCTACTAATCGAACATTTTTTTTATCTCCGGACATTTTCCGGTAGGAAAATGACTTTCTGACGTGCGCTTTACATCAAATAAAGATAACTGTGTAACCGGGGATGACAGCGTTAATGTTTTCATGAATTTTTCTAAAAAGATACTTTTCGATGTACTTTCGTTCGTTGTTTGTCCCTGTTCTTTTTTTCTCACCATTGATTTTCGCACGCCATCACTGATGCATATGATCTCGAGTTCCCGCTCACATATTTCCTCGACTGTACGAGTTGAACTGATAAAATTTTGAAGTTTTTGCTAGCCCTAGATTTTTTCGTTGGACTGTATGTCAAATTTAAACAATGAATCAACTTCCTTGGTCCCAGTTGGTATCGTGCTCAATCTCTGTTTCCGATCCGACGCGTGCCCGTCACTAGGGTGCTGATTTATGACAATCTGGGGAAAAATGCTTGCTGCTTCGAAAAGATCAACCATTGGAGTTATATGGATCACCATGAAACGGGGATGGTCTAATAGAAAATGATTCCAAAGGACAGATATTGGAATATGGATGAAAAACAAACACGGATGCCATTTTGTTCCACTGCCGCACTACTGTCGGGTCAAGGATTGGTTGATATATAAGAATTTTACTGACTATCGATAACGCGAGTAAATCTTTTAGCACAATCTCTCTTTTCTTGCGGGGAAAACTATTCATGATTATGAATTCCTTAACCAAATCATTCTTGACTGTAGTAAACGTTTTGGGGAAGTTCCCTACCATCGGCGCGGTAGCCAAGCGGATAAGGTCGTGGCATTTGGACATGAGGGTCGCGGGTTCGAGTCCTCCCGCGGCCGGTCAACTTCTCCAAGCAACAGACCTCTGTTGGCCGCGGCCCCCTTGTTGAAAAATGATGTACGTGGTTATTTCATAAATAAAGGAAGCAAAAAAACCAAAGGTTAAAATTGTGAATGATCCTCCTGTCAAAAGATGTGTTACCTCAAATGTTCATTTCGTAATTCAGATCGTTAGAAATACCGGACTTCATAAATCACATTCGTATAGGAAAAATCAAACACTTCTGTTCAAAACAAGTTATTCAATCTACAATTTTTCCAAGGCAAAACGATATCAAATTATTAACACTTTTCCGTTTTGTCATTGCATTAATGATCGACGGGGGAAATTTCACGCTCATAAATTGTGATTCGCGTGATTAAGTTAATTGCCTACTCTCTGGAGGTAGAAACATCTGGAGCATTGCTATTACACTTGTAACTTTTCACCGGTACATTTCGAACACTTGCTTTCTAATTTGTCTCGTTTCATTGAGACCGGAAGTGAATGAATTTCTTTTATTGAAGTACTAAGTTAATTGACTGTCTCCTCCCTGCTTCCTCTGCTTTCCGATCAATGTTTTGGCGAGAATAGTCCCAATCAGTGCAGAACAGGCGAAACCACGATGGGAAACCCTGTGGGATGACCCATGCACCAAACAACTGTTTGAGAAATGTGATATGTCAGTCAGAAACAGTGTATATCAGAAATGATGAGGAATTTTAATGGGCCATGTTACAATGGATTAAATGGTTGGGTGAAATTTTTTATACTTTCATGTGTTCGGGCAAACAACCGAAATTATTAAGTGTTTTGATTTCACACCTTTTCCAGTGTACCTGCATTTCCTAACCAAGAACGTGTGAACATTCCCCGCACCTTGATCTGGTAAACCTTAGACGTGAAATATTCGTGGGATGTGTCCATGCCTGGGATTGAGACCCGCGAAAAAAGATGACTTCATTTTTCAAATCCACTGGACCAAATTCCGTTACTACTAACTAATACGAAACCACACAAGTGACTAAGCTTTAAGTAACATGTAGTACTAAGTCTTGGTTACCGATCGAGAGTCGTCAAATTGTCGCATGAACATGTCGGTATGATTAAGGGTCGTGAATTCTGGCGGGTAATTGCTAACCCGTCTCGTTTCACGTACACGCACATCCACACGCATACATACAAATGGATTTCTCTATTTGAGCTGTGGTTGCGACACACCAACCCAGTCACGTGGTGTGTACATGGAAACCAGCGATCCAGGAAATTCCCTAGCCTTGAATCTAAGTTAAGTTTGACTAATTGAGGCCGGTTTCCAATATGCACTCGTTCATTGCAATGATCAAGCTCCCTCCCTACGTGTACACAGTTGTTCTATGTAGGCAAGTGAAAAGGGCAAGCTGAAATGTGGACATCTCATCCATTTTGTCTCCTTTATATATATATATATATATATATATACATATATATATATAATGTGCCGCTGATTGCGATACATTTAAAAGTTTCATTGTCAATATCCACAGGGTTTTTTTTATTGCACTTGCTAAGAGTACAATGAGCACTAGCAAATACCATGAGTTTATTGACAAACTTTCTCTGGTACGCTTGATTGCAAATTTTACCATGGTCAGTTATGCACCGGTGACCTTGATTGTCTGGGCAGATACACGTGCATTTGACGAAAAAAATCATAATGGAGCGTGACAGTTTCCTAATCGTTTCCGGGCGGATATCAGACCCCATCGCAGATTGCATTTATAAACGACGACAAACTTACCTGTTCAACGGAAACACATGCTTAATCAATGTTTCTGCCTACGATTGTGCAAGCAATTTGGAGTTGAGGATAATTATTTGTTAATCCGGGTATTTTGCGATAATTGTAGTCTAGCCCTGACTGACAACCGCAAACAGGAATATTTTCGTTTTGGGAAGAGTCTTAAATGACATCAGTGCCAACCTTGAGTCAAGGTCATTTAAAAGCACTGCATTCATGATTTACACGGTTGCGATGACAGTGCGTGAGAAATATTAATTTCTTCTTGTAAAACAATGTAAGGAATATGGATTGGATTTTAAAATATCTGGCAAGTTGAAAATTTGTTTCGAAGCTTTTGCAGTTTTTTTTGAGTTAAACAAGGCCACTGGTTGCATCATATGAAGCGAATAAACAAGTCCACCACATCCACACGTGACCACAACGTTAACGATCATCATATTAAAATTTTACTACAAACATTCACTTGTCTAATTCTTTCCAAACTTACTGCACAATTCACATGCATCATCGTCCGGGGAGATTTGAATAATATTTGAACGTCCCACTTTTTACCATTTGTTTCGTATGAACTAATCGCACAACGACCGGCAAAACACTTAGAAAAAAGACATCCTCAGATGGGAATTCTCCGACGAAGTTGTTCCACCTTCAAACTGTCGTCTAAGTCTTTTTTCAATCTCACACGAATCAAATAGGATAATCCCTCCAGGCAGATCAAAAATGAATACATTCCGGTCTTTCTGATTACCCGGGTGTTCCGTTCATTCTGAGGAAGTGGCTGATATAGAAAAACGGCATTGTTTCCGAATGACGTTTTCGTGTTTCACTCCACCAGAATTCGAGGAACCAGTTGTCCTGGACTAGAGTGCCCTTCATTCAATCCGACGTTACTCGGACAAACGTACGCCTGGGTGGAGTTGATGCCTCGTGTAAGATCTCATTCGGACCTGAATCTTGATTCTATCCAAAATATATTTTGTATCGTAGTGTGATAATGATAATGAGGTACCTAACCAGTGGCTACTGACGAATGAAGTAAAAGCATTTCACTTCGGAGGTATTGGGTGCTATACCGTAACGACCAAAATACTGCTGAACGATAATGTTAGGCTCGCGGATTTCCACTGTTCATTAATGCGGTGTCCTCAGCAAAACAAGGGCCAATGTTGTGAATTAATGGCAATTCGTTCTTCCTAACGAGCTCGTAATGTGTCATGGTCATGATATCGACTAAATTCCTAACCAATTCGCTAAGTAGATTAGCTGAAAGTATGCGGCTTCGTATAGAAAAGATTGGCCAGTTCCAGCTGAATAAAATGAATGGAAATTTGCATATCTTCTTTCCAATGCTTTCTCCTATTATGTATATATATATATATATATATATATATATATATATATAGGTAGAGAGCGAGGATAGAATCGATGTAAAAAAAATGCAACTCAAACAGATAGGCTACCAAAGATATTACTTAAAAACTGGTTGACTGCAAACCTCACGCGATGGATCAATTCTGTGAATGATCATGCAACTTCGTGAACATATTGGTGACGAATCATTGCACGATCTAGGTAGCTCCAGTGTGTTGGTCATCCATCCGCAAACAATTCAATCACCCGATTTTATCAATTGTCTAAATCTTCTCGGACAAAAAGAGCAACCTGATCCGTACTAGGTCACTTCGTACTCGCGCAGAGCAGGAGTAGCAAGCCAGTAGTTTGGCCAAAGGCGAGAGAATTCGAATCCGCCGCCGTCAAGTTGAAAGGCCACAACGTTGACCTTGTGGAACTGGATTCAAACAAACAGCAAGCCGAGAACTAAAAAGACTTTATCACGACAAATATGCAGACGTCATGATGACCGACCCAAGGCCACGTGATCGTTTGTGCATGACTAAACAGAGTATAATTGAACCAGAACTGTAACAATTTGGGCGGCGCTTCTAAAGTTGATGACAGAATTTCTGATTTTGAAATCCAAGTACCCAAGCAAGCTATCTCCCATGTCAGCTATGCTATTACCTAGACCGTTATCATGGAAGTTGCTTTTGTAAATTAACCATACCACCTGACTTATAGTAGTGGATTTCTACGAGTAACTAAATCGGCTCATTTGTCACCAAATTTTAACTTAGATTTCAGAGCGAAGGTGTCACTTTTCAAAGAAAAGTGTGCACCTCTACAACTGATGGTCGTCGGTTATGTGCTGACAGGTTGTTTCTTCAAACAAACGTAGCCTCAGCAACCTCAGCCGGTAACCGCAGGGATAGTCTATCTTTGAATGTAAAATATGGCACAGTACCAAGTGCTCGGATGTCGACTTTAACAGCCGGAATTAAACAGGCCATCTGTTGCCTGTGAGGCACCGTTTCTGCAACAGTGACATCTCGAACTCGACGAACTTCTGGCACCACATTACTATGAAGGCGTACAGTCGGTGGTCACAGAATAAGCTCGTTAAGCAGACGGCTAAAGGTTCGATTTTGGCTCTCGAGAACGGCGGCTGGAAGCCCATAACCTTAAAGCAAACGGCAGATTCTTGGGCGTTTTTTTACTTCCGAACTACAGCAGTTTAAACAGCGGACTTTATAAGATGAAATTTTCTCGTTTTACAAACTGCATTCCTACGACGGAGCAGGCTAAACTACAAGCCGCCTGAGTGAAAAGATACTTTCCATGGAATTCCTGGGCCGCATCAGTATATTGCTCACCTGATTGCCAGTCGGACTGACCAATGGGCATCCGCACAGACGAGCATTCTTGATGAGTTCCGATGCAACAAATAGTGGGTTCAACTTTATGCAAAACTGTCAACAAAGTGATCACTTTTTACACATTTTAAAAATACACGCCAACTTTAATTAACATGAGACGCGGACCTCTGAAACTGCACAAGTAGGTCGACCAGTGATAATCAAACTGATGATGTCGTTGCGCTGGGACATGAAGGTTGCTGGATCAAATTATCCCACTGTCAGTCACATTCATCCCATTTTGCCACAGATTACTTCTGCAAAATCAATACACATTGTCATTGCATTACCAACCGAAAGTAAAGATAAAAGATAAACAAAGACAATAAATGGGCCTAAGACTTGATACCGCGTGTAATTTCAAGTTTGTTTATATCTCTAAGTTAAACTTTCGTTCCCAATATTGTCATAGTTCTACGGTTTTCTCGAATATCATAAAACTCGTGGTTGTTTGTTTGAAATACATAGTTGCCATAACAGCACCAAGACTACACTACTCATTGCCAATAGTAGTAGCATCGATAGTCAAAGGTAGGACTAGCAATAGTAGTATTATTATCACTACTGGTAGTAGTCACGCTGAAATGTTTTGACTATAGCTACATGCTCACCGTTTCATGTCCACTCCTAAATTACAGCAAGGGTATTGACCAAATCTATCCCAACTATGATCTGTCCCTATGTTCTGGAATCAGAACTACGAACCCTCTTAGAGGTATGAAAATAGTGTTGGCAACCTGGTGCTTTTGTTTTCAATGAAAAAAAGAAATCTCAGAAACAAACCATCTGGGCGGGGATTGAATTTCCGGAAAAAATAGTGCATAAACATCCAATACTTTTCGCTCGTGGAACACATCTGCAACTGGAAAACACGTTCACTTAAGTTGCGATCACGCGTTGACCAGAAGGATAAAACACACGTTTTTTTGATTTTACTTCCTCACTGTTTGAGGTTGCCAAGTCCAAACGCGAGAGAGAGAGCGTGTGTGTGGGAGAGAAAAGATTTTGTATCCAATCCAATATTCCAATCATAAATTGTTTTGTTTAGCCGGAAAACAAATCAAATCAAACGCAATGACAAACATCAAAGTAGCTAAACAATTTTGATGCTTGTGGTTCTTCCGACAACGGGGAACCAAAGAATGCGGACAGCAAAAGATAAAAAAAAGAGCGGACTAGGTTAGATCATGTACTAGGTGAAACGCGGTAATCGGAAGTTGCATTCCCACGAGAAAGTTTGCTAATTGGCTCCAATGACAAATGGGACAATAAAAATGGGCAAAATGTTTGTCACTTAGGCAACCGTTACACTTGTCGCTCTTGGCAACCAGAGAGAGAGATACTGTTGCCAAATAAAATTGTACAGTTTAACCAAATACATATACGAACTTGATAGGTGAGTTAGATTCAATTATTTCCAAGGTTTCTGTGCACAATTTTGCGACCAGTTTCGACACTTGTCTCTCGCTTATCTATGATTCTACTGACACATACTAGAACGAATATAAGTTAGACGACAATTACAAAAATGGAAACAAGATTGCATGAATGAAATATTCGAATTTAATTAGATGAAAACCCCGTTAGGAACAATTTTGGGCATTTTTGGGACAAATACACACAAATAACAATTTTATTTTTTGATTACGATATGTATCAATAGCAATTCTGATTTAGTGTGTGAGATGTACTTGCCCGTAGTCAAGAAATTTGTGTGCCTGATTGTGTTCAAGTACAAATTCCTTAATGGAAATCAAAGAATTGTGAGAACTGCTTACTTGGTTTTCATTAGTACTGGGCCAGCTTCAGAAATTTGTTTCTATGTCGTCCCAGATCGAAACACGCATTTATTAACTTTGAAACGTATGAACAGCGGCAGCTGATCAAATAATTCGTAAGCAAACAATGCGGTTTGTACGTGTATCATAACACAGGGATATCTAGCCCCGAATCAACACCCGGGCCGATCGATATTCCTGTGAGATTTAAACTAAGTCAAATGCACTGGTCACGTGCGCGGCCGCAGTCATATTCACCTAGATAAATTCGAACAAATACCAATCGGAAGACGATTAGTCACCATACCCAAAAGTAAATCAACATACAGGGTCAATAAAAATGCATCTGGTGATAGTTTAAAAAAGTAAATCAATTATGTGATTCGGATTGTCCTAGGTCGAGTTTCAGGAATCCTGAAGTCAGGGATGGACTATTAGCGGTAAGCAATGAGAACTAGATACCCAGAAAACCACAAGGGAAGGGGAGAATTTGAACAATTGATTCTAGTCCAACAATAGACGTTACAACTGACATGTTGGGCAAATTTAACACAAAAGTTCTCCCAGTCTTAGAAAAACAAGCCGAAATTTTGTTACAGGTACTTTTAGGTTTACATAATATCAAATGTTTGCCGGTTTTATTCTCACAATTTTTCCCATGGTTATTTGCTGTTTGCTAGGAGATTGTAAGTAGTTTATTTGAGACCTCAGGATCAACTTCCATTAGCTCACTGTTCATTCGTTGTCCGATTTCCGCACTCGATCACATTGACGATGGCATTCCTGTCTGCCCGATCGCCCACTCAGCCGTCCCTGGGTAAGGACGCTTCATGCCCTTTATCCCTCTGCAATAACCCTTTCCGTAATCCAACCAATACAGGCTTTGGAAAATTATCAAAGAAACGGAAAACCGGGTTAATTCTAATGAGGTTTGCATAGAGACGTTGTCTTTGAAGTTCTTAATGGAAAATTGTTTGGTAGCGTCGGTGATCACATACACAATGCCATTTTTGCTTTAACTTCAAAAAGGCAACGTCCATGCATACCTAATCACTTTTAGTTCATGAATGTATTTTTCATTTGGTTTAGCTACCGCACTGTCCGCTTTGACGATCGTTCAAAGACCGGATATGAGTGTAATGCATACTCTTCTTTGTTGGAATTTCAGTCCAATCAATGCCAGGACAGTAATGGGAGGCATTCCGGAAACCCCATGTAATCCTAAGGACATTTTAGTAATAATGACTATTCAGTTTTGAGCATAGGTCAGAATTTACATCACCTAATCAAATAATCAATCGTGGAACAATGTCAGTCTCTGGCTAATAGGAATGAAATTTTTTTTCTCATACGATATTTTGTATATTGATCAACATTCACCACCCTGTATAGATTAGATTTTCTGAATTCATGTCAGTTGGAAAAATCCGATGCTGCATGCTCATTTGACAGCTTTTCCAAGCTTATTTTATGAACTGATTCTAAACTACAAAATGTTCGAACGGCCAACACGGGAACCATTTCAAAATACAACTGTTCGCCTAAGACAATTTCGTCATAGATGTACACAGTCATTGCACCGTGGATTTTTGACTTTGAAACTAGAACGAAACAAAACGAATGGAGATTTCGGGGAGAACGTACACATTCAAATAGGCAAATTATAAGTTTTGCGGGCCTTATCATTATTCAGTTCGGCTAAATGAAATACATATACAATCAATGATGTGATATCACGAAAGTGAAGATACATTAGACGAGGGCAAAAAGAAAGCAAATTGGAGCGCACAAAAATTGATAATTTATCTCTTCCGATATCAATGCACATGTACGGTACACAGTGCGGAAATGCCGATCGATGTCGGAATGTATCTGACAGGGCGAATTCGGTATCCACGTCAACGAACGAGGGTGAGATAAAAACTCCTTACTATAGTGAGAAATGGGAACAGACCGGGTACTGTTTCTCTCAGCATTTCGGAGCTCTAATCCTGCAACATAATTTTAAATGTTTTTTCCTCATTCGGAAAGTATGTGAAATGTGGGAATGATTTAATTTCATTGGTTAGTGTCAATTGTTTGGATTTTGAAGCAAGCGGTGCGACAGTATTTGACGACACTACCGGTTAAAGCTAGTCTCAATACCACATCAACGGAACTAGTAACATTGCCGAAATTAGTATCGTTTACAAAATCAGTAATATTCCTAGTTCATGGTCGAAGACATGGAAGCCTTCGTGTTGACTTGCTGTGGGGTCAAGGTCAAATCTAGGATGACACTGCCATAAATGCAACCTAGCCGAGGGTAAGTGCATATTCATCGACAATGTTACCTCAGCTGATGGGGTGAATGGTTCGCAATCTAAACGTCAAGCTCAAGGCTTACAAAACTTGGAAAGCTGCCAGCCCGAATTATAAAACAATAAAAATTTTTAATTGTCCTTCTAAGATGATGCTCGTATTCCACCAATTGAACTTCTAGGAGTCGGACTGCCTTAACAGCATGCATCAATACTCTGTTTGAGTGACCAGATTCGAGGAGCGATGCCTAATGCGTACGCCGGGATCAATATCGTTTTTTTGACCCAGTGAGATTCTGGCTCACACCGGCTTGGATTAAAATCAAACAGAATCCACTAAGTTCGAAATAATTGGTCGAATAAAATATTCACCGGAATCAAACTGACTTTGTTCTGACTTAACTAGACATCTGACTGAACAGCTGTTCCCGTGTGTCTTTCACGTTTGGGAGAAAGAAAGAGTTTTGATTTGCCCACACACAAACATACACACAATCCTAGTTTTGTGAGAACAATAAAAAAGACACAGGTCATGATTAGTCAAAAGGATTTTGCTCTGCATGTGGTTTAATTATACCTTTCGTAACAGCACTATACTCTACCCGACAACGGTAAACCCAGTTTCATAAAATTCATTTTTTTTACTTCTTTATAGTCAAACCAATGGTCACCATACACGGGTATCAACGAGAAGTCATGATTCCTAGACTTGCACACACACACACACACACATGCACACACATGCATACACATGCACACAGACGCATCGGTGCTTACTAGTTCGCCTAGTTATGGATCGAGATTGTGGAACATTGGTCCCGTTGTAATTTGCAGTTTGAAAGAAAAGCATTGCTTCAGGACACTCACTAATTACGGTCGAGAACAAAAAAAAACTAATGTGAAAAATACCAATCTAAAAGAAAAGTCATTTTCCACGCAGCCAAGGAATTTTCGTTCAGACATGTTCTGCATTCTTCTAGTCGAACAAATTTAGATTGTTTGGGAGAATTGGGAATATTTCGAATCGCTCTCCGGGAACGATAAATTCGAACCAAATGAGCAAGCATAAATCGGTCGATTTGAGCCGTGAGGTTTGAAAAAACGAAAAGATTTTCACCCAGGTGTCTGGAAAACATCCGAGCAATTCATCACATCGTGACAACACCAAACGAATCAGCAACGGGGAAGAAGGGCCAAATGAAAATCGGGCGATGGTAACGAGTAGGAGTTGAAAATCTGTTCTCTGATCCCATAGGTGGTCCAGCTGGTCACTTCGGAACGAACGGTTGATGTTTGTAATTTGCTCACAAATAGATAATCGAGTTTTGGGCAACTTGGTGATGCCAGAGAGACAAATCGAAATTTCCCTAACTTTCATTACTCATTCGATTTCAGTTAACAACTAAGTGTATTGTATAACTTGACAATGTAATAAAATTATTCGTTAAAAATCACATTTCTCACTAATGTCTGTACGTATTAAAAGCAGTAGATCTTGCGCTCTCATGAAATAATTGATCTTGTAATATGTGCAACATCATCACACGGTGAAGTTCAACAAACCGTTCACAGCCTGCCTGGTAGAGTAATGGCCAATAGCGTTCGACTCAGAATCGTTCGTCCTTGTTCGGGTTCGCGTCCCAGTTCGGGTGTGGTAGATACGCACTGCTGATGATTCCTAACAAGCTGGATGAAACAGGTGCACACTGTTGTCATGGTTTCTCTGTGCCGATGTCACATGCTGATCAATTTCATGATAATACCTGTACATTTTTGTAATGTACCATTACGTATTCCAACTACTCATATATATATATGGCTGGTATTGGCCAAGAGGATAAGGCCATGCTGTTTGGACGTGAAGTTTTCGGGTTCGAATTCGCCCATCACCGGCCAACTTTCTCACTCGGGAGCCCTCTGCTGGCTGTGGTCTCCTTGAAGAACGATTTGCATAGTTAGTTCACTAATAACAAATAGCACACTGTTGTTTAGAGTCACTAGTAGTGACATGATCTATTCAAAATATGGCTTCAGTCTGTACAATACCAAACAGGGACACTTGATTACAGCCCCGATTTTCAAGCTTTACAAACGTTGCTCACATTTGACATTTATTTGTCCATCAACGTGCACCACGCCAAGTTTCCCCAACAACAGTTGATTCCCCCTTTGACATTCTCCTGGCATATAAACAATTTCAGATTATCATCGATTCATTACTTTACCCTGTTTGGATGGTTCCATCTGGTGTCTCATTTCTGCCTGACGTTTTCGCGATCTAAAATCCTCGATTTGTGTTGTTCGGGCGAACAAATCACGAATTTTTGCCAAACTCCTTCTCAGTTCAAAAACGATGTGCTTTTGAAATACGGTGAAACATATCAAACGGCCCAATTGTCCTCGTCTAACCACGATGAATTAAGACGGATAGAGCCATTATTCGGCCAACAAATTCATCGGAACCTAATCGGATATGAAATCAAACAGATCTTGAAGGCACGAAAAGTACTGCTTAGATTGTTTGAAATATCTCACGGGACACATTACAAACAATACCACGTGCCTAACAAGTTAGCTGTCCGTACGACTAACGGAAGACTAACTAATTAGATTCTTTCCGCTGTCACTATACAGTTGTACGACGGTAAGACGGTTGCTCTTTTATCTCGATTTGCCCAGGGTTACCTAGCTTCGAGTTCTCCAAAGGTACTTTATGCATATATATATATGGCTGGTATTGGCCAAGAGGATAAGGCCATGCTGTTTGGACGTGAAGTTTTCGGGTTCGAATTCGCCCATCACCGGCCAACTTTCTCACTCGGGAGCCCTCTGCTGGCTGTGGTCTCCTTCTTGAAGAACAATTTGCATAGTTAGTTCACTAATAACAAATAGCACACTGTTGTTTAGAGTCACTAGTAGTAACATGATCCATTCAAAATATGGCTTCAGTCTGTGCAATACCAAACAGGGACACTTGGTTACAGCCCCGATTTTCAAGCTTTACAAACGTTGCTCACATTCGACATTTGTTTGTCCATCAACGTGCACCACGCCAAGTTTCCCCAACAAAAGTTGGCCGCCCCAATAACATTCTCCTGGCATATAAACAATTTCAGATTATCATCGATTCATTACTTTACCCTGTTTGGATGGTTCCATCTGGTGTCTCATTTCTGCCTGACGTTTTCGCGATCTGAAATCCTCGATTTGTTTTGTTCGGGCGAACAAATCACGAATTTTTGCCAAACTCCTTCTCAGTTCAAAAACGATGTGCTTTTGAAATACGGTGAAACATATCAAATGGCCCAGTTGTCCTCGTCTAACCACGATGAATTAAGACGGATAGAGCCATTATTCGGCCAACAAATTCATCGGAACCTAATCGGACATGAAATCAAACAGATCTTGAAGGCACGAAAAGTACTGCTTAGATTGTTTGAAATATCTCGAGGGACACATTACAAACAATACCACGTGCCTAACAAGTTAGTTGTCCGTACGACTAACGGAAGACTAACTAATTAGATTCTTTCCGCTGTCACTATACAGTTGTACGACGGTACGACGGTTGCTCTTTTATCTCGATTTTCCCAGGGTTACCTAGCTTCGAATTCTCCAAAGGTANATATATATATCAACCGCGTGCATTTTCCCACAATATCAGTTGTGGCCAGATCAGAAATAACGCAAAACTTTGCTGCCCTTAACGCAAGTGAAGTGGACTTATGTCGAGTGCGTGTATATATATATATATATTTATATATCCATCACATTAAAAGCAAGAACTATTCCCAATTCCTAGCCACGTCACTTTGCGGATAATGTTGACTTGGCAACGTGAGCCACAAGTCCAGATCGATTAGGCGAGCAGCTTTATCACTTCTTCTTAACAAGAAGAGAATTTGTCAACTGGACAATTTCCTCCCAGTTTGATGCACTTCTGAGTCCATTACGGACGAGCGTTTTTTCCCTCTGGAGTAGCGAACAAAATTTCCATTCTTTTCCGTTTATTACTTGTCTTACCAAGTGGCCGTTATTTGACAACCTTCTTTCCTATTTCTGCTGCCTCCGGGGTTACTTCTGTCCAAGAAAGCAGTTGAAAACCCGCAGTCAGTTCCTCTGGCTACCCGGTAAGTCATATGTCCCAATCATATATCTGTTTTACTTTCTATTTTATCCTGGTTGGAAATCTCCTTATAAGGCATATTTCACTCTATCCGTTCTCAATCTGAATCTATATCAATAAAGTATTGGTTTTTCTATTCAGTAGTATGGTTCACATATGGGGGGGGGGTAAACAAAATCTCCGCAAATCAATAAACTTCAAAGTTTGCCAACTCGGAAATGCAACATTGATGTGCACTATTACACAGGATTGTCAAATTGACTCAGTCATGTACAAATGTCTACTCTCTTTTGCTCTCTTACCAAATAGAAATGTCATGCCATCTTTTTGCTTGATCAACCGGTCACAAGCACATTTTTTCGCTCATCGTGAATCGACTAGCTGGCGGACACTGTGGCACTTTAACTTTCATCTGACAACACATGTCCAAGACAAGCTAGGTTTGGTCTCTATGTAGATGCTATCCATCCATTGGCCCAAATTGCCGATAGGCCAAATCGAAAAACTCCAGGTCACCAAGCATTAGTTTTCTGTACTACAAGTGACGAACCATCGCACGTGTTGAACTTTTCCGTCAAACTGATATTTCGTCTCCAATATCACATTTTTCCGGTACACGAGTAACGAGCAACGTGGTTCCTCACCGAAAACTCGTATTTCACTTATTTGTCGAATGAACTAACTGAACTATCTGATATCCGGATCTTAACACTCGATATTCCGTTTATTCTATTGCACCATATGATTGTTAGTCAAGGGGACTCGCGAGGTCATACCCGTCTAATTTTCCCACGAAACTGTTTTAATCGAACTTTATTTTAACAATAGTTACGATATTTTGTGACAATTGTCACAGCATTTTACCTAAACTCTGATAAACCAATCCGTATGGTAGCTTGCAGCAACGTCCACTACCTAGTCCGTGAAAGTAAGACGATTCGTCTTTTCACTGTGGACGGAAGTAAGAGGAAAAATGGAGAAAGGTATCCTAGACTCGAACAACCATAAGTAGCAAGAATTTTGACTTTGTGAATGGTATTTATATTCTACTCGAGAACAGCCAATCGACGAAGTAGACACTGATCACAGGGTTTGGATGTAAATGTTACTAGTATGAATTACAGAAGTATTCTGACTAGTTCTCACCTACCAGGCCAAAATTGACAAAAGTGTATTTATTGGAAATGTCCGTACCTTTAGGCGGAAAAAGCGAAAAAATAAAAAAATGATATAAAGAGGAATCAGTAATTGCTTTAAGTGGTTTCGAAGTTTCATCTCCCAATCTCCCATAGTTATCGACCTCGTTTGATCGATGTAGCTGCTGTGTTTGGATGTACCGCTTGGTTCGTATCAGGTGAGCCAATATTCATCGAACAATGCGTGTTCTTTGAGTTTACATCGCGCAGAACCCAATAAATTCAACATCACTCGCAACTTCAAATAATCATTACGATAAACCAATAACTGACTGGCGTTCAACGATTTTCATCGAGATACAAAAAAACGACTCCCCTGGGATTACACTACTCCGCTATCTTTGAGCCTTTATCCAACCGTCTCGTATAATTTGTGTTCGGAGCGGAAAATATTTGTCCATTTTTGTGAAAGTTAGATGCAATCAAATCCAAACCATATTTTGTTGCACTGACACTAAACTTTTGTTACCATATTTGGACTATGTTTATTAAATGGATCCATAATTTTCCTTGCTTGGGTTCGAGCCCATTCACGTCACTCGCCCACTTTATGATACAGCTCATTCTAGACCCACCGCGTTGAGAGTTCATGTCTAACGGTATGGGGAATTTTCAGGGTCAAATAGCAACTCGACCTGATGAGATTTGTACAAATTTCCCATCGTGAGACTAGCAGCATAAAAGTGGTGCTTGAAACAGTAATACGCCATTCGACCAACGAGAACACGGTAAGGATACGGACTATTGGTCAGCACTGGAATGGTTCCGACCTTAGTTGACCAAATATAGACAACAAAAAACCGTGGCAATTGGAAGACACGTTTGTTTATTTTCAAAATACGATAACTCCTGACTGGTGGAATATCTTCAGCTCAGTTCCACCCGAGGTAAGCTTTAAATTCTCGATCTTACTTTGTGACCGTTCTGATTGGCCGGTTGTTTATGACGGTACAATCAAGTTCCACTGGTTTGCATCACGTGATTTCTATTTAACCCCAATCCATCATGAAGATGGACCACAAAAATCCTATCACATTGATGTTATTTTCGACGGCATTGCTCACTCACACTTGATGACGTCTAACCGAATGCTACAGTGAAATCAAATGAATATCACACAAAAGGAATGATTGTAAAATTTAAAATTTATCAATCTACTTGTTGTGTACAAAATTCACATACTTGGGTGTCGTGAGTTCGACCGAGTAGAATAATGGTACTGTGTTGTAGACTATCTAAAACTGAACCCGTATGACGGACCACTCATTTGGACAAAGAAATCAGTCCAGAACTCAGGAGACGGCTGAAAAAATAATCTCGATCGACCTTTGAGCTTGAAACAACAAACACGTGAGCAAAAAATATTATTAGGTTGATAAGTAAGTTCCAAAACTTAGATAGATCATTTCACACGAATGTGTGTGTGTGTGTGCGTGTGTGTGTGTGTGCATGTATTTCCACTAAAAGCCTACGATTATGCTTTTGTGTTGGCCGGATCGATTCACATGGTTTGACGACTAATTTGAAGGGAAACACCGTGAGGCGGAACAAAACATAATTGTTCAAGACTACTGTAAAAATCTGTTTGAAGAGAGCTCTTTTGATATTTCGGATGCTCACGTTTGTCTACTACTCCAGATTGCTGAGAACTGTACATTACGCGACCAATTGGGAAACCTGACAACTTCACTCTTTTGCTTTCGTTCCCAATTATCCTAATGCCATCTTCTTCTGTCTGCTTAGAAACTCCATAATCCTGCCCTTGGTAACTGACTGTTGTCTTGGCTATCATGAACATAAGTTGATGGATGCATTAAAAGAAATGCGAAAATTTTACATTTTTGAATTTCTTGTCTGATTTTGACCCTGCTTCATGGTTCTTTGTGTTTCAGATACTGGGACACTTAGTTTGCTCCAGTTGTCAATTAATGTGGTTAGTTAGTTACCTTATCAACAGAATTTGGCACAAGCGATGTGACAGTAAAATATCAAACCGTTAGTAAGCAATTCGTGAATTTTTCAACGAACGATTCTTTCATCTTGACAGGTTTTCAAATACAACAAAACTCATCAATTAGTGTCCATCTTCATTCCCACAAATATGCAGATAACTTTGACGTTTGTCCGGAATTATCGTGAAATAACGATTTTCTTATTTTTCTTCGATTATCAAATCCTTCGTTTACAATTCTCCTCTGCTAAGTGACGTAAATTCCAATTTATTCACGTGTTTCATAGCCTATATTCTTTTTTTCCTAGATCTATTTATTTACCTGCTTCTACGAACCCAATCAACGCGATATGCTAAGTAAGGACAGGTTCCGTTAAATAGTCAGAATTTTTTATAGAAACAGAAGTGTTCATCATTTCCCCAAGTGTGAAAGAACTAGAAGGACGGTCATTTAAATTTAGAAAGCTTCAATTTTGAGCAGACCATCGTCTCTGAATTTCTTAGCCAATTTGTTTTTCTAAATTTCTCAATTGTAACCCGTTCTTTGTTGACGATCCGTCTGGTTTTCATCATCCCTACGTTTTACACGCCGGTAAAGAAGCTATCTACATGCTGTGTAATTATGCAATAGTAGCGGTATTCCCAATCTTCTAACTTACAACAGCGGATAGAAAAATTCTAGAGTGGTGTTAACGCAATCAAGTCATTCCGAATTGTATCCAACCCACATTCACACAGGTGTTACAAATCACATACCCTTATCTGACTCAATCAACTTACGTGATCGGGTCGATAATGTCGAAGAGATGCAGCGAGGTTCAAAATTCAAATGTCCAGACCGAACGCAGAGGTGCAACGCGCGAAAATCGATATGTACCCCCCGAACAGTTCACATATATTTTCGTGTAAAGCGCTTGCACTTAATTTTTTTTCCAACCCAGCTTATCTATCAAATTGACAATTTCATGTTACCTAACTTGTTGCATTCGTTGCCATGGCTTTCCAGAACGAGCTGCCTTGGCAACTTGACTTGGTCCGAATTTGTACAAATCAGCACGGTGTACCAGTTAACTGGCCAGTCAGTAGTTTAGAAGACTTTATTCCCAATCTCCCGTATTGATAAGTGCAATTCGTCGAAAATATCCATTTCTTCATCAACTTCATCACTAGGATGTAAAGCTTGTCTTTATTTACGTCACCGTGACTAGGTGTACGAAGCTCTTAGTGTTTCGTTCCATTGAAACGTGTGTAAGCCGTCCAGGTGTTTTCTGTCTCATTCGTGAACAATTTTTCACAATTTCAAGCGTAATAAATTAGAGCCATTCCAGCTGACCAAAAGACAAACATGCGTCTCTATCAATTGGTCGGCAGTGGCCACGCGGATAAGGTCCAGGCGTTTGGACCAGAAGGTCGCAGGTTCGAATCCTCTCACCGCCGGTCAACTTCCCCCACTTGGTAGCCCTCTGCTGGCCGCCGTGCCCTTCCGGAAAATTGATGTACATTGTTGTTTCATTAATAAAAGCAAGTAAAAGATAACGGATAAAAGATAAAAAAAGGATGGCTTGCACAACATTTCACCCTTCCAAACGGAATCTCAGCACTCGCGACTAGTCCAAATAATTACGGTTCGTTGATAATCAAACCCTACATGATTATGGTTTCCAGTCCAAAGTTTAAATAGTCATCCTTATCGAATCAGTCTCATTTCCATATGGTCTCACTCCATCCGAATTTGGCCTCACGAAAAGTGGACCCAAGTGCATTCGTGACTCAGTTCGGAGACAGGAAACCCGATCGTATTGCATGTACATTCGATTGCGTGTCTGATCAATTCCTTTCGTGTTCAGATTGTACATCCCGCTCGGCGAACGAACGGTTTTCGCGAATTTTTTCACTTATTTCAAAGATGATTCGAAATTAAACTCGAATCAAAACAAGTGCATTCTCCTTGTTTCACCTTTGTTCTATTATTAAGACCAGTTCAGTAATAATGCAAATCAGTTGGGCTTAGAAATGTGCGATTTTTGTTCAAGTTTCGTTCAACTTCTGGTCTACAAAGGCCTGTTAATACAAATTTCTCACGTCAGTTCTAGAAATTTCTTGATTTTAACCAAACTGCCGACTAGAATATTACATTTTAAAATATCGTACGCGAATAATGTGTCGAAAGGTTCGAAAAGCAATGCGCCAGGTTTTACAAGTGTCAAATATGCGTTTCTCAGTAACACGGCTTTCTGGGTAGACGTAACAACGAACCAAAGTTTTAGTTACCACGATTAACATTTCTCAACGGAGGTTCCCGCGTGGGAGACCGGCAGTGGTCAAGCAAATAAATTCGCGGCTTTTGTGCATGAAGATCACCAGTTCCAATTCTCCCACCGTCGGTCAACTTCCCCACTTGGCAGCCCTCTGCTGGCCGCCGTGCCCTTCCGGAAAATTGATGTACATTGTTGTTTCATTAATAAAAGCAAGTAAAAGATAACGGATAAAAGATAAAAAAAGGATGGCTTGCACAACATTTCACCCTTCCAAACGGAATCTCAGCACTCGCGACTAGTCCAAATAATTACGGTTCGTTGATAATCAAACCCTACATGATTATGGTTTCCAGTCCAAAGTTTAAATAGTCATCCTTATCGAATCAGTCTCATTTCCATATGGTCTCACTCCATCCGAATTTGGCCTCACGAAAAG